>JAHTMQ010000002.1:0-346986 GCA_019327925.1 Leucocoprinus sp. KB1807203 | reverse complement strand
TGAATACTGATTGTCTTGAGATGTTTTTGGTACCATTTGAAAGGTCTTCTTAAGGGCTTTTGGTAGCCATTTAGATCTTTGAAATTGGTCAAGTATTCCCAGAGTTATGGTCCAAATAAAGTTTGTGACAGCATATGTAGATGATAATACACCTCCAGTACAAGGTTTCTACTGATTAAAAAGGTACAGGTACTCTACTAAGCAACATCACCCAATTGCTAGGTCAGGTCTTGAATACAATACCTAGGGTTTAGTACCAAGTCTCTACCAGCAGTTCCCTAACTGACTACTAAGTCCCCTTTACAGCTAGGGCCTGCTATCCAAAAAGACCAGTGATTGAGCTAATCACTAATCAAGAATGATAAAAGAGTAAAGTTTAGACAAGGGTTCGAAGCAAACAGTGCCTGGAGTATGGTATTAAGTTCTTCTATTAGTGACTGACTCAGAAACCTTAAGCTAGGGTTTACTCAAGGTGGTTCTTCAGGGTTAGAAGAGAACTTGATGGGGTTCTCACTTAATTGCAGTCTACTATATATACAGGTACACTATTTGTCCTTGTTTATACTACAAGTTGTCCATCAGCTACTGGTTCATCCAGTTCATGTCCAATCTATTTATAGTACTTTGTCATAGTCAGGGCAACTCATGACAGGTAAATTATCTTTTACTGTGATGGTTGCCATTGGTGTCTCAGTTAATACTGTTGATAGAACGTTTCCTGGGTTAAGGGAACTGTTTTACAGTAGATTAGTGATCAAATAGAAGGACATTTGATTAAACCCAATATTATAAGGAAGGATTCCTCTCTTTATTAGGTTACTATCAAGGGCTCTCGAGGCAACCCGGGGCCCATAACCTGTTGAAAATAATATATAGAGGTGTGGCTGCCATAGCAGCCACACCTCTATATATTATTTTCAACAAAACTTTTTGCCTACATATGGACCACCTTTTATCACATCGAAAGAGGGAAGATGGCACCAGGTCAACGAGATCAGCAATTGTTCTTATCAAGAGCCGTCCTTCTCGGCAGTTCTGTTCAGAAATATCCATAGAGAGTGGTTGCTACAAGTTGTTGAAGGTTCAACATCAAAATGTGCGCTACAAAGAACATTCACTCTAAGCTTATTGTCGTTTCAAAGTTTGATTTATGAAGTACCTCGACGAGCCCAGGAACAAAGTGTGATGTATTTATTTTCATTAGATTTTTCAATAGCAAAACAAAAGAGTACCATTGGTAGCATTTCGGCCCGCCTTTGGTTCAAATGGCTCAAAAGTCTCGTGGATACGTTAGAAGGAACGGAAGCACGACACCTCCCGCGAGACAACCGGATATGAAGAATCACATCATCAAAAGCAGGTCTTCGCAAGAGTTCAGAATCTTCACATTCTGATCCAGAAGTCTGAAAGCTTGAAACCATACTCTAGTATGGGTTGTTCGAACCATGGAAAAATTCCACGTGTTTGGGTTACTAAGGTGATATCCCAATCTGCATAAGTGAAATTCAAAGTCTTGGTGATTCATCAGTTCCACATTGGCAAGACCATAGCTTGCGTTAACAGTTGAATATCATTACATTGTAGCAAGATACAGTTTCTTTTGATCGAGTTCAACCTAAGAGTCGTTTTTCGGGTCTACTGTCACTTTTGGAGGATTTTAGGGAGGTTTGGTCCAGCGGACAATCCCTTATCACCAGCATAGGTAGCACCAGAGGCAACGACCTCCTCTCTTAAACGGAAATCAGCATACAGAAGGCCCTCTAAGAGAGAATGACGGACTCAATACGGAGGAGGGCATTATACTTGGCAACACGCTCGCTGCGGGCAGGAGCACCAGTCTTGATCTGACCAACACCAAGAGCGACAGCAAGATCGGCGATGATGGTATTCTCCGTTTCGCCACTACGATGTGAGATCATAACACCCCAGCCGTCGGACTGAGCGAGCTGAGCGCTATCGGAGACATCAAAATCTAAAAAATGTCACAAGAACTTGAACCTCACTCACGCCTGAATGGATTCTGATATGGTACCAATTTGGTTAACTTTCAAGAGGAGGCCATTACAGGCCTTCTTCTCGATAGCAGTCTTGATACGACGCGGATTAGTCACTGTCAAATCATCACCAACAATTTGAATGCCGCTCTTGCTGGTGAAGTGAGTCCAGGCCTCCCAGTCATCCTGATCAAAGGGGTCCTCAATGGAAACAATGGGATATTTCTCGATATAACTCAGATAAAGGTCAGCGAGTTCAACACCCGAGATCCACTTGGAAGGGTCGGAGTTAGGGTTCTTGAAGTCCAAATCGTACTTGCCGTCCTTATAAAATTCGGAGGAAGCGACGTCAAGGGCAATTTTAATTTTCCCTTCATAGCCGGCTTTTTTGATGGCTTCCGACAAGAGTTCAAGAGACTCATCGGCACCAGAAACATTGGGAGCAAAACCACCCTCATCACCAACATTTACAGCTATTTTGAGTTAACACTCAGTTTTCTCGACATAAGATATCTGCCTACCGTCAATGCCATACTTGGCACTAATGACCTTCTTGAGAGTGTGATAAGTCTCTGTTCCGATCTTAAGGGCTTCCGTGAAGGTGGTTGCACCGGTAGGAAGAAGCATAAATTCCTGGAAGGCAAGCTTGTTACCGGCATGAGAGCCACCATTGATAACGTTGAAGGCAGGAGTAGGAAGAACGTAGGGAGGCTTGACTCCAGAAAGCTCGGCAAGGTGCTGGTAGAGGGGAACACCCTTCTCACCAGCACCAGCCTCGGCTACAGCAATAGATACGCCAAGGATAGCGTTGGCACCAAGCTTGCCCTTGTTAGGAGTACCATCAAGCTTGATGAGGAAATCATCAATGTCCTTTTGTTGGGTCACGGTGAATTCGCTCTTGATTAGTTCAGGAGCGATGATCTCGTTGACGTTATTAACAGCCTTTGAAACACCTTAGACCCTGTCACAATTTGCATGGCTGATAAGCTCTACTTGAAACGCGTACCCTTGCCGACATATGCGTTCTTGTCTCCATCACGGAGTCGACAGCCTCATGGACACCCGTGGAGGCACCAGAGGGGACAGAAGCACGGTAGCGGCCTATAACATGCTGATAATTGAGGAAAACATGATCGTAGTGCCGGAAAGCGCTCACCCTTAGCGGTGTAGAGATCGACCTCAACAGTAGGATTGCCGCGAGAGTCGAAGATCTGAAAAGTAATCAGGAGGATCCAGACTGGGCGTAGTGAGGATATCTACCTGGCGAGCGTGAATTTTGGAAATAGACATGGTAGAACGTTGAGATGGACGCCTGAAGTTATCAGTCAAATTGATCTTAGTACTTTCTAGATTTTCTCACGAAGGATCCAGAACTCGACTTCAAGATCTTTCTTTCGCCTTAATCAAATTAAGATAGGTACGTAGTTTCATGTTTGTCTGAGAGTAGTATCACATACACAGATATAGGCTGGGTAATGATCTAAATCTGGACGACCGGCATGAACGTCTCTTACAACTTACTCTTCTTTCCTCTCCGCAATGATTTCATGAGAGTTGCTTTTTCTCTGTTTTTGTTCTTCACATTTGCAGTTGTATAGAAGTTTGTTGCTTTACGCTGCGGCAAAGGCCATCGATAACTCAACAATGTTATGTAATGCATCAATCTTACCTTATTTGTTGTCATTCGTGAGCCTTTTTCATCGTTTAGTGGAACATTCACCGCTGTATCGTTATCTGTAGATTTAAATTAGCTTGAGTTAGCTTTCCGTTGGGGATTATTCGAGATTACATACCCTTCTTTGAATCTTCGGAATGCTTTTTCAGTGAACTATGTAGACCTTCTTTCGTTATTCCCTCGAAGACGTCCGCCCATTGGAGGTCGTCATTGCTGTCGTCATCTCCATTTTCAGAAGCCAGCGTGGCATCCTCTTCACGTTGGGAATCATGTTTCTCCACTTCAGCGTCGGCAGATACTTGCAAAGGTCTGATGTCCTCTGGTAAGAATGTGTTCTTCTGCATGATAGAGCCCAGATTTTGTTGGACATTCGGGACTTCCGATTTCTCCGAAACCTTTCCCTTTGCTTTCATATCTCTCGCGGCTTTTGCTCTAGCCTTCGCCTCCGTAAGATTGAGCTCCTCTGGTCTTTCAGGAGGGGCCACGAAAAATGGTATCCTACCGCGTACCCAGTCGCTTAGAACAATTTTGGCCACAGAATCTAGGTCTGGTTCTCCTTGTCTTAACAATCTTCCCTTTTTCCGGGCAAGCTTGTCGAGGAATTCTTCAGGATCCCACCCTTGAGTTGGATCGTGTTTGTCTGGTAAGGGAATTCCGTATGTTCTTGACAGGTACAATGGCCTGACTCGTGCCATTAACTGAGGAATGTGTTCTGATGGCGTTGGCAAAGCTTCGACACGGACAACACCTTTGAGTACCGTATCAGTTTGCGAGTCACTCGTGGCAGATGTGGGTACAATCCCAGGGCAATCGATAAGATAGATGCGTTTGGTCAGAGTAATATATTGCCAGACCTATTCGCATCATTAGAAGGTATCTACCGGGTAAGCACACTTTACATACTTTAGTTTCACCTGGAACCGGCGCCACCCTACAGACTTTGCTGCTTTTGAGGGTGTTAATGACGCTACTCTTCCCAACATTTGGATATCCTACGAGCCCAACTGAAATTTGTTTCTTGTCCGAGTGTAACTGAGAAAACTGGCGCAACAACTGAATTAAGGATCCTTTGCCAAAAGAATGATTAGGAGATGCGTGAAATGCGATAGTGGGATAACGAGGTGTGAGATGTTGTATATAGCGAGACTAGATGATCTCTGGGTGGGTAAATGGTTTCATGTACTAGTGGAGAACAAGGCGTACGGTAACCCAGCTTGGAACGAGATCACACTTGTTGATAATCAGCACGACCTGTTTATGAGCTTTTTCTTTTTTGATATAGTCCAATACCGATTCACACAAGGTACCCAATGGATCTCTGGCGTCAATAACATGCAGAATAACATCCGAGGAGTCGATGACTTTATAGAGTTCTCCATATATTCGACGAGATGTGCCCTTGGCATAGATGGGTTCAATGTGATCAGCATGTGTTTTTGGCTCAGCCGCGGCTGACGCCCCGAGTTCTGGAGATGAGACTTGACACGAATGAAGATCAGAAGATGGGTAAGTATCGTACCCTCGCCTGCTACATTTTTTGCCTCTTCTGCAGCGGCAGTCCCCGCTTTACCAAGTTCCTCGAATGAGCCAACATCAAGTCTTGGTCGTTTCCTCTGTGCTTTCAGCCCAAAAGTCTCAGAAAATGGTTCGGTTTCCACAATATGTGCACGCTGAGAGAAAAAGATAAGCTGCCAGTGGCAAACCGTGCCAGTTTTACAAACCTTTCTCAAGTTAGGATTTGCAGCATCATCCAGCAGAGCCATGGGCAGTTTATTCCGTCGTAGAAGGACAGAGTAAGGATCATCCTTCTTTGATGCAAGGCTCGTTCGAAAATGATCAAGAGCAGTTTGAGAAATTACTCTCGTGTTTCCTAGTTATACAATACATTCAAAACATCATTCTGTCTCAACCCACACGCAATAGGCATGAACATACCAAACCATCTACGATCAGGTTGCACTCGCCCAGGCTTCGTCTCATCCTCTCCTTTCTGAAATGCAGCAGCTTCTATGACATTGCCATCCTTGTCTCTCACTGCTTTTCCTCCCTTGAGCATCTTCAATCGAGCGACTTGTTTTGCATTATGATAAAAGTTTTCACCCTTTACTTTTTTCAGGGATAGCGAGGAGCGGCTTTTGGACAACGAGGTGCCTTTTTGCGTCGGCACCATTCTAATGGATCTAAACTGTAGTGTGCAGTGGGTTGGGCGAAAATTCCATCAATCGAAAGATTGATTCCCACGATCGATGATCCAATTTGTTAATATAATACAAGGTTCCTGTAATTCGTCTCCTACTCCACTCAAGAAGAACCGACAGCTCTACGAAGGACAAGTAACTCCTCGGGAGAGAGTTTGTCCGCAGCATGATTAAAGTTGGGTGGATTCTGGGAGGCAAAACCCCGGAGGAATTCAACCAAGTAATCCTGGCATGAGGGTGAATAGACTTTCTCATGACTGGCTTGCGAGATCAATTACCTGCAAATTTATCTGCGACACGGGGTCATTTTTTAAATCATCATCATCATCATTGGCATCAAGCAGTTCGTCATTGTCGAATGCCACTTCTTTGGGCCCAAGCATCTCAGATAATAATGCATATTTTTCGTCTTTGAAGTCCTGTTTATCAGTCCCTTCCTCTGCCCATTCCTCATCCTGGAGGCAGGATTTTCAGATTAAGTAAAATTGAAACTCCTTATACACTCACTCCGTCGTCAGATTCCAATTCGAAGGTGTTGCATTGCGCTGTGATAATCGCTGAATCACCACCAGATTGAAGATCGTGAATGATAATTTTGAGGGCTTTGGTTGGGAACGGTATTGAGGTAAATTCGTGAGGAACTGTAATAGCTAAATAAGAAATTGACAAAAGTGATCATGGAATGGATAGCCTCACTTTTCTTGGTTTTAGAACGTGTCATTATGACTCAAGAATCGATGAGTATTATATCACAAACAGGGCGTTCATAAAATCACCATGTTTCGTCTCAGGCTTGACAATCAATTCGCCTCTGACCATCAAAGTATGAAGCGAGGATCTCTCTGACGCTAAGAGCTTTGTCAAACCCAAGGTGCTGATCCTTGACGACCAGAAACCTTGGAATGTCTCCGCATTCTCACACCAGGTCTGGATCAAGATATCCAGACCTGAACGTCCCTCTATATTGATGGACTCAAGAAGATCGAGGATGCTATCGCGTTGATTATTGATTAGGAATGCAAAGGGACAAACTAAACTCTGGGAAGCAAATGATTAGATGACCCATAACCAGAGGTAAACATACCTGAAGGAAAGTGGCCGTCTTAGCAGTCTTCATTCGAACGACCATTGCCCGAAGAAGTTGAGGGAGAACTGGAAGAATGGTTTCACCTGCTTTGCGGAACAGGTGGATGATGAGATCGCCTATGACTAGCCCTCCTGCCTCATCCTGGTTTTCAAGAAGTTTGGCCACAACGTTTAATACGTAGTCTAGACCGTTCCGCCCTTCACCATCCTTCCAAGACACCACTTGGTGGCAATCTTTCCTAATAATTATTGTAAGGCATTCGATACCATTCTGTAGGGCGTTGAGACTGGTAGGCCGAAAAATGAAGCAAGGCAGCATCATATACCTGGATTAAATCTCTGTCCTCTGATTTCCCCAAGGACGAAAATAAAGCAGGGGCAGCCAAGGCGAAGAAATCCTCACCAAGACCTGATTCTGGGGCACCCCTTGCGAGGCTCGTCATCAATTCGATAGCTGTACTGGCAATCCACGATTCCTCCTCTGTATTTGCAGTTGCGCTACTCAACAGTGGAAGAGCTGTCTTCATCATCGTATCGTAGACACCAGATGACATAGCACCGGCAAGCGTAGTAACGATGTCAGTGAGGATTGAGATAAAGATGGGATCTAATGGCATGGAAATCATGAATGTATGACCAGCTTGATTCATTCAAATACCTCTATTGTTCTTGTGCCAAACCTCCAAGATGGCGTAGATCATCGAAGAAGCGAGTTCAGGCGTGATCCATCTGCCCTTATCAACTCCAACGACCGCCGAGAGGGTTTGAAGGACGAGACCCAATGTATCATCTGTTGCAGCTGGAAGGAAGGGACCAAGATCCATCGCAATGCGATAAGCAAATGGAACTAATACACTGTCTTCTCCGGTCTGGAAAAAACTTCCCGGTGATGAAGATATCGGGGAATAGACAATGACAGATAGCTCACTTGTGTACAGCTTTAAGAGCAGACAATTTGACTGGTATAGCTGTTTCATTTGATTCAATGATGCTGATGGTAGCTTCCAGATACTGTCCTGTTGACGATAGGGGAAGATGTTGGGCGAATTGACTGGAAAACACGAAGCCACGGCCTTGTAGAAAGGGGTATTCTAAAACTTGTCAGTAACACCAGTAACAACAATGCCGCCAATACCCACCAGGGAGCCCAAGAATGGAGGGAACAATATTCACAAGAAGATTTTCAATATCTAGTGGCTTTTCTCTTCCAGAATCTTGCTCGTCTTGGATGCAGTCAAGAATGGATTCTGCGTGTGATCCGAGAGCAGCGAGAGCAGCTTCAAGATGCCTCCACCTGGTGACTTGGCTGTCAAAGACCGCAAACAATCGGATAATCATTTTCACCAACCAGTCATGTTGACCACTATCACGAAGGGACTTGGAAATTTGGATGATTTGTTGAGTCCTTGTTGAGAACCCACGCATCGTCTGAACAGGGAGTCTCTCTATCAAAATCTGTTTCAAGTCGAGTGAGGGTAGTACCAGATCACAAGCGAGATCTTTACACTCAGTAGATCGAAACCCGCTACTCGGGTGTTGTACACCTGATTTTCGTCCTCTTCTTGGGCGACAAACGCATTGGCGCTGCTTATCCAATTTTCCTCCTATCATCAGATTTGAGCAAAAGTGTAAGCTGTCAACAAATCTCGTACATCATCTTTCGTGATTTGTGCATAACCGAAAATCACAGATATTATTTGCTGTAAATTAGCCTCTAGCCACCCCTTAGTCTTGCTATGTCGTGCTACAGTAGACATGAAGTCAAAGATAGAGGAGACAAGCTGCGGAAGTTCAATGGTGTCATCTTCAGAGGTGATAGGAACGCTATCCTCAGAATTGATATAATAATGAGCAAATGTGGGGGATAGTGCATCTAGATGGCTGATGGAAGCTGCTAAGAAATCCGTTATGAGGGACAAATCGATAGCTTTGGGAAATGATATGTATATTATCGAGAGTGTCTGCAAATAGTGAGGTGAAATCAATAGGCCGCCTTCCAAGTTTCTCACCTTGAATATCTGTATGCGAACAGCAAGGCCGTCCCAGTTCTCGGAATTAGAAACATCAGACGTGGGGTCGATGTTCAGAAGAATTTTGAAGGCTTCCAACCAGATTGGGAGGACAGTTCCAATGGCCTCTTTCACAGCCTGAGGATGTTGGTCTTTAACCATGAAAAGAGCAGTCACACATTGCCGGAAAACAGAAACTGTACGGGCTCTTGTTAGAGGGGAGTGAGTCTAGGGACAATTTCAAGTCGGCGCATAGAATTACTGAAGTTCACCTACTTGTGTCGCTCCCAGGGTTTCCAGAAGAACAGGTAAGAGTTGGCGCAGGACAGGTAATATTTGATCTTCTGTGAGGTCAGATTTGATAAACTCAGTGAATACTTGCATCGCGCCGTGTATCGAATCCGTTGAACCCGAGGAGAGAAGGTTAATGAGGGCGGTGAGCAGATCAGGATATTCATCGGGCCAATCACAATTTGCTATAGATGATAGAGTATACGCCTATTGCAGAGCCACCATCAATCGGACTGCTGTGGCCTCTACATTCCAGATGAACGTACACATAGCGATCGAATGCGGCGATTAGAGTCCGACAGTCCCTGGAAAACAGCTTGACGAATTTGGGCTTTAATCTATGTCTACATATGAGAATGTCATCGATTTAAGATTGTTCGTACTTCTGGAGGTGGGGCAGCGCCTCGAAAACCAGAGAAGTACGGCGACCACCTTTCCTTCACATATTTCCGCAGTGCAATGCTAGCTGAGTATTAGTCCAAGAAAAATGAGATAGACACATGTCAATAAGATGTTTAGACATATCTGCCTGAGAGCGATATCCGCTTCATGAGCAAGGGTGATTTGTGCTAAGACGAGGCCAGTATCTTATCATGCGTCAGGTTCATGTCAGGTTTATCCACGTCTTAGATGTGGACAAGCATACCAGGATTACCAAACAACTCCGCAAGTTTTAGCTCTGCCGCAATACGAGTATTTGTATCGGAGGTTAGAGTAGCAGAAAGGATTTGGGCGATGTCATTCATCGATGCCATGAAAACAACTTGAGAAATTCGAATGAATCTCTGCACGTGCGAACGGGAACGCGTTGGTTAATAACTCGTGACAGCCGGTAGGTGCCTGAGACTTATTTTTCGTTCCTATTCACCTCATTATAGATTGACTAGCTCACAGTGCTAAGCTATCAACTTTGCACAACTTGACTTAGACTATGTCTTCAGTCTTGCATGTAGACAACTATGCAATATGTACCAATGAAGACCCAACACTCCTGGTCTCTGCAGATGCTACCATGAACATCAAAGACCGGATGCCTCAACAAGGCAGTATTTCTGTCAGGGGATAATATATAAACTACTCCACTACTTGCAGTTGTGACATGCTCAGAGGTCCAGAGGCAATCATTTGATGCAAGCCTTACAAATTTGCCAGCAACATTGCAGGCAATGATGAATGATATACTGAGGGATCTCATTGACAAAGGTGATACAGCAGCCTTTATGGATGACATCTTGGTGGGACCAGAAACAGAAAAAGGGCATGATGAGATATCAAGATAACTCCAAGACAATATAGATTACACAAATGTTCAATAATCATTGCATTTGAACTGGAGATGAAGTTGCAGCAACCACTCAGTCACATAAAAATAGAAGCAAGGAATGGTTAGGGAGTTGAATCCACTGAGGATGATGTGAAGTTTACTTAAAACCTTCACAAGGTGCAGGGTCCCTAGTTCAAATACCAAACAAGGCCACACAAAACAAGGCAGCGGTGCTCAAAAGGACTGATCTAGACAGGGATCCCTGATTCCAAATGGAACTACTGGTTACCTTCGGCCATGATGTGACAAGAGGTTGGTCGGGCTGATCCGAGGGACTGATGGTCTGGTATTGTGGGCCTGCTTCGGAGTTTCTTGGAGATGTATGGATGGTATCAGCTCCAATGTAAAGCTGGCCGAGATCATTGAGGCTGCCATCTTCCCCAAGCATGTCTGCAGTGAAAGTTTAAAAAGTATTTATTAGATAAGATAGATGACTTACTGTAATTGATATTGTCCTCAGGTCGCTGTGAGATAAGAGTGTGAGAACGTTGAACACCTATGGAATCGCTAAGCTCACGAAGAAACCGAACCACGCATAGCGTTCAATCCAATCCAATGAATCCAGGTAACTGATGGTTTGATTCATGAAATCCCAGACCTCTGATCAACACGCATGAATAAGATAAAGATAGGCCGCCACGGGAAATTGCCTTGTTAAAAAGGAACTCACCAGTCTTGTTATCCGAGACGTCTGCATATTCGGTAATCCAAATTGGAAACTGAGGGAACGAAGAGTGCATATCCCAAATGTAATCATAAAATCCTTCTGTGCCAGAACCGTACCTGAACACGATTGAGCAAGCCCATGCATTTCCGAGGAGAAAACCCTCTGCCGGAGAAACTCACCAGTGCAGTGGCAAAAAGTCAATTGAGCATTGATTGCACGCCGACAAAAATTCCGTCAGCCACTGTTTCCCAGTTGAGGTTGCTGTGACCGCAGGCCCACCTAGCCTGACGTCATACTGTTTTAGAGGTTGTATAAACTCCTTCCAAAGCGCTGTAGCATCCTGAATCTGTATATTCGCCTCATTGACAAAATCGGGCTCATTGAACCCCTGAACAGACGGGAAGGTCGGATGTGACGATTAATTTAGGAGACAAAAAAGGAAACAGACACGCCTTACGAGAATAGTATCCGCTCCTTGGGCACTAACTGCATCTGCTAGTTTATCGATACTGCCTGAACCCCATTGCATTGGGATATACTTGAGGTTGGATTGGGCAATATATGCGGGTGGTAGGTCTGCCCAGTCGTATATCCAGGAGATTGTACTTTGAGTCTGGTTGGCATTGATAATGTCATCGGTATTGCCACTAGATGCAAAGGCAATCCCGCGTTTGGGGTTTTTGGTTCTTTGCTTGGAGGACGAATTGGGCTTTGGTGAGGGTAATGAAATAGAAGAGGGGGATATACTTCTTGTGCTAGACAATGCAAGCGATGTGGGAGATGACGATGACGAAGATCGAGGAACCAACGTCGACGTTAAGTTGAAGGTGTGTCCACAGACGGAAACAAAGAAGCATGAAAGCGGTATCCAGAAAGGGGTCATGGACGATGAGGACAGGGAAAGGTGAAGGGGAACAGCCAAGGGAATGGGAAGAAAAGTAAATTTGAGCAGCTGAACTCAAGCTTATTATGCAGTAGATGGATGAGGAGAAGCATCACACACTGAACTTTCTCAGTGACGAGGCATTTGACCAAGGGGAACTGTCCATCGGTGGAAGAGTTCTTGTCCTCACACTGATAGATGTCAAAAAAGAAACATGGGTCATATTGAATTAGCCAGATGCAAACCCTATCCTGGGCAAATATTACCATTCGATCAAAGATTCTTGCAGACGACCATGAATGACATGATGTTGTACCTTGATCACGGCATATCAGGGCATGAAAGTGTCCGGATTTACTGTCATAGAAGATTTGCCCCGATGTCTCCCAAGTTTGATGGGTAAGCTCGAATAGCAGCTGTAATTAATCAAGCCGATCTATCAGCAAACGACATGCTCGGAGCGAGTCAATATTGACGTGGCGGACCTTGAAGACACGACTGAAGCTCTAAGTCCACCTATCACAGTTATACACGTGCAAAAAGTGGCCATATGCAGCCGAACAGCCCGAGGATAATCTGAACAAAAAACAAGGAATTTATCACGTCGGGGGCGAGTAAGCGATGATCAGTGATCAGTGACCACGATAGGAAATATGTTCATAAGTCACTATTTCTAGTCGAATCCAATCAAGTCCAGCACAGGTCCGACAGGGACTCGAAACCACAGAAAAATTCACACGACGATGAGAGCGTGAAAAAAAATTCTATTGCTGGTTTGGGGCGTAATGGAACTGCAACAAACCGGAACAAAAGTGGATAAGTAGACAACGCAGTAAAGGCTCATACTTACGATATCACGAAGCTGAGCCTGAGCGTCGTTAAATTGTTTCTCGAGGAACTTAGCCTAAGGCAGGGAGATGAGCCACTCTTTCTCTCAAAGGAACGTATCAGATAACCTTCTTATTGAGACTATTGATATCATCTGTCAATTCCTTCTCCTGACTTTTCAAGTTCTCCATCATTGTTTGATGAGGTTCCATCATGAACCTACAATATGAGCTTTTCTCATGGGTCAATGTCAGCCATACATTTTACCGACGCCCTTGTACAGGTGCACATCCTGGTCCATGGTTGAAATCTCCTTGATTGTCAACTGAAGAATTTTCCGCTCGCGCTCTTTAGAGCTGATTTGTTGTGTTGAGATGCTCAGCGCTCGTTGTGACTGGACGGCTGTTTGTTGAATTTGCACCAAGATCTGGTGACAAATATCTTGGATTGAGTATATAAGTCACCAAGAATATACCATGAAGAGTGACCTTGCGCAGCGTTTCATCTGGTACTGTGGCCATCATAAGCAGCAAGAGATGAAAGACCGAACGGAGAGTTATTAGTAACACAGGCGTGACGGTTTCATCTTTACATTCGCGTGCTTTCTCTTCAAAACTTAATCCAGTCTTTCTTACGTTTACAGCTTCTCTTTCATTTCAAAATGGCATCTCTGGAAGATTACGATGAGTTTGGGAATTATATTGGTGCCGATCTGGACTCTGATGACGAGGAAGAAGTAGAACAGATCGCTCCTCAGCCTTTGGGGACTGCTGCACCGCCAGAAGGATATGATGATGAACAGACGCATGAATCAGAAAATGACCTGGCGCTCATGGAGGTTGATGGTGTGACTACATATATCATCTTCAAGAGGTCAAGTTCAATAACTATTTCCAGATGAGCCGATACATAATGCTGTAATTTTACACGAAGACAAACAGTATTACCCTTCTGCGAGTGACGTGTACGGTGCAGACGTTGAAACCATAGTGCAAGAGGAAGATGCCCAGCCTCTTTCCGAACCAATTATTGCACCCATCAAAGTAAGAAAATGGGCAGTGGAGGAGAAAGATATGCCACAGACGCGTTTCGACAAAGGGTACGCATTGATTATATTCCAATGCTTTCGACCATGTTGATTAATACAACCAATGTAGGTTCTTGTTGAATATGACAGGCTTCCCAGAAATGGTTCGAAACGTTGCTGTCGTGGGGCATTTACACCATGGAAAGACAGCACTAATGGACATGCTGGTGTTTGAGACACACAAGTTGACATGGGATGCAGACAAGCCGGTGCGTAAACTCACCGCATCCGCTCCAAGAGTTGATCAAGCCTGCCATAGATTCGTTACACGGACACACACATTCTCTCGCGACAGCGTGAAGTCTCTATCAAATCATCTCCTATGTCTCTTATCCTCCGAAATACTGCTGGAAAATCGCATCTCGTACATTTCATTGATACGCCTGGACACGTTAATTTTGTTGACGAGGTTGCCACAGCCATGCGTCTTGCAGACGGTATACTACTTATCGTAGACGTTGTAGAAGGAGTGAGGCTTCATCCTTAGCTGTCCTTCCATTTTCTCATTATGTGAACAGCTCATGGTCGGCACCGAGAACATTATTCGGCATGCTTTGCAAGAAGGTATCAAGATTACCCTGATTGTGAACAAGATAGACAGACTCATCCTTGAACTTCGTCTGAAACCTGCTGATGCATATCTCAAGATCAAACACACAATTGAGGAGATTAATACTTTCATCAGGTGAGTATTAGTATCTGTTGGGTGTTGCTCTCACTGAAGCAATGGTCATTCTTTTGCAAGTAATATCGACCCCGATCCAGAGCATCGTTTAAGTCCAGAAGATGGAAATGTTGCATTTGCTAGCACGGACATGAATTACTGCTTTACTCTGCGTTCGTTCGCGAAACTATATGCGGATACATATGGTATTGCTTTGACCGAATTCTGGTAATTACTCTGGGTTGACTTCGTTTCAGGTAAACTTGATGTTGAAAGCTTTTGCTGCTCGTCTTTGGGGAAATATTTATTTCGACGAGAAATCTCGACGTTTCACGCGCAAACAAGCGGATCCCGAACAGGAGCGTACCTTCGTCCACTTCATTCTTAATCCCCTCTACAAGATCTACAGTCATGTCTTGAGTGAAGACACTGATGCATTGAAAGACACTCTGGCCACTCTTGGAATTTCACTCAAACCTGTCATATATAAGATGGATGTTCGGCCATTGCTGAAGGTTGTATTGGACCAGTTTTTTGGCCCCTCAACTGGCCTGGTGGATATAATAGCTGAGCATATTCCTTCCCCAGTGGAGAATGCCGCGAACAAGGTGGGCATCTCATCAACTTCTAGAACATGGCCTTTGCGCTCATGGCTTCTGTGACAGGTGGAAAGGATTTACACTGGTCCACAAAACTCTGAACTGGCGATCGCAATGAAGTCATGTGATCCAGATGGTCCCGTAATGGTACATATAACAAAACTATATCATACGACCGACGCACAGTCGTTCAGGGCCTTCGGACGTGTTATGAGTGGAACACTGAGAAAGGGTGCAGACGTCAAGGTGTTAGGTGAAGAGTATTCGCCAGAGGATGAGGAGGACATGATGAAAGCTATTGCAGAGGAGCTCTGGATGCCCGAAGCCCGGTAATCTCTCCTGTCCACTTCTTTGTTGCTTCTTATTGATGCACTGATCTAGATACTTTATCCCAACAGAAGAAGTCCCTGCAGGAAACTTGGTTCTCATTGGCGGCGTCGAGGCTTCTATATCTAAGACTGCAACCATCGCCTCAGCGTCTGTTGACGATGACCTATACATCTTCCGTCCCATCAAGCACATTACAGAATCTGTGCTCAAAGTCGCAATAGAACCTATTGCGCCGTCGGAGCTGCCGAAGATGCTTTCAGGGTTGCGAAGCATCAACAAGTCATATCCGCTAGTCTCAACAAAAGTTGAGGAAAGTGGAGAACACGTGCTTATTGGAACCGGGGAATTGTACTTAGACTGTGTTATGCATGATCTGCGCAAGTTATTCTCGGAAATTGAGATTAAGGTCTCGGATCCCGTCGTCAAATTCTGTGAGACTATTTTGGAGACGAGTGCGTTGAAATGTTATGCCGATACTCCGAACAAGAAGTACGTCGTTGTTATCCATTCTTAGTCCACTTTACCAATTATTTGATTCAGAAACAAAATTACTATGATTGCAGAACCACTTGAGCGGGGTATTGCAGAAGATCTTGAAAGGGGGAGGGTGACAATGAGGATGACGCAGAAAGAGAGAGGCAAATTCTTCGAAGAAAAATATCAATGGGACCTGTTGGCATCTCGTTCAATATGGGCATTTGGACCAAATGACAATGGCCCCAATATCCTTCTTGACGATACACTTCCATCCCAAGTATGTTTTCCTTTTCCATTCAATTTATCACTGGGTTTGGGCTCTTACCTTAAGTCCAGATCGACAAGAAGCTTCTCGGAACTGTCAAAGAGCACATCAAGCAGGGTTTTCCAGTGGGGCGCACGGGAAGGTCCATTATGTGATGAACGTAGGTTATGGCTGATTGCTGATTTCCGACCCCGAGAAGGCTAAATGCTCCCCTTTCCATTATCTCAGCGATGAGAAATGTGAAGTTCCGCTTACTTGATGCAAGCATCGCTCAAGAGCCGATTTTCCGTGGAGGAGGACAAATTGTACCCACGGCCAGACGAGTTTGTTATTCCTCATTTCTCATGGTGGGAAATTGTCTCAAACATTTTTCTGCCTTTGACTAATTTCCTTCATGTGATGTAGGCAGCGCCGAAACTGATGGAACCAGTATACTACGTAGAAGTCCAGGCGCCAGCAGATTGCATTTCAGCAGTGTATACTGTCCTTGCAAGACGTCGAGGTCATGTAACACAAGACATACCCAAAGCAGGTTCACCGCTCTACACCATTAAAGCATTGATCCCTGTTATTGACGCCAATGGTTTTGAGACGGATCTGAGAACTGCAACACAAGGCCAAGCATTCTGTTTACAAGTATTCGATCATTGGGCTATTGTCCCAGGTATTGCTTCTTTGCTATTCTCACGTTGACAATTGGACTGATATGCCCGCCATGACCGTCAGGTGATCCCATGGATAGTAGTATCAAATTACGCCCCCTTGAACCAGCATCAGGACAGGCTCTAGCTAGGGACTTGGTCCTCAAGACACGGAGGCGAAAAGGTTTAGGAGACCAAATCGCGGTTTCCAAGTATCTGGATGATGAGTTCGTGGTAAGTTGCCGCTGTCATTCACGCCTATTTTGGGAATTGAGGTCGTTTGGTGTGATACTGACACGTCATCGTTTGTAGCTTGCGCTCTCTGCGTCGGGGCATGCTGATCTGTTGGGTTAATATGTTAATATCATCTGCTGTATACTTGAGGTTGTTTAAAATGACAAACACGCAACCAAAAAAGGAACCAAAACTTGACTTAGAGTCACGTGATGCTGGGAGTGCCACAAGCATGCCACGTATGTGCAGAGGCGCGTGTGCAGTATTTAGAGAAGAATCTGAGGGAACTAACTCCCATCTTCGTCTCCATATCCCGTAGGAATAACTTCTTGCTCTCGGTTTTTTGTCTACTATGCGAGGTGTCACAATCTCTGTTGTAGCTCTTGCTGCCTCCGGCGTCTTGGCCAACACCGACGATCCGAAGCCTACTTTCACGGTACCGTTCTCTTACCGGTATCATAAGCTAGCTCGCTCACAGTACTACTTGTACTAGCCTACCGAGGTTAAAGCTCCTTTCCTGGAACAGTTTACTGAGGATTGGGCTGACCGTTGGACGGCTTCAGAGGCAACCAAGAAGAACAATGCTGGTTCAGAGACCTTTTCCTACGTTGGTAAATGGGAAGTTGAGGAACCATCTTTGGCGGTTATTGAGGGCGACAAGGGTCTGGTTGCAAAGACCAAGGCTGCACATCACGCCATCTCTGCTCCGTTCAGTGAACCTATTGCGTTCGGCGACAAACCTTTGGTTGTGCAATATGAGGTCAAATACCAAAAGGGTGGTAACTGCGGTGGCGGTTACTTGAAACTATTGGAGGATGGCTTCCAGACCAGTGGCAAGGAATTCTCTGACACTACACCTTGGGTTGTCATGTTTGGACCCGATTTGACGTGCCCTGGTACCAAGGTTTGGATAATCATTGAGCCCCAGGGTCGCCACTCAACCCTTAACTCATTGATAGGTGCACTTCATCTTCCGCCACAAGAATCCAAAGACTGGTGACGTTGAAGAGAAACATCTCAAATTCCCTCCCAAACCTTCCTTTGACAAGCATACCAACCTGTTTACTCTCGCTCTCTTGTAAGTACTCGACGTTATTGGTGCTACCTTGCTCAATTTTCTTGTCACTCAGCCCCAACAATACCTATGATGTTTCGTTCAACGGCGAGGGCTCCAAAACTGGAAGCCTCCTCGAAGACTTCGAACCCGCCGTTAATCCGCCCAAGGAAATCGATGACCCTGAGGACAAGAAGCCTGAAGATTGGGTTGATGAGGCCAGGATTGCTGACCCTGAGGCCACCAAGGTTTGTCGCTATCACTGAACTATTTTTCTGTGCATTGAGACTGTCGTCATATAAGCCCGATGACTGGGACGAAGATGCACCATATGAGATCCCCGATGCGGATGCCAAGAAGCCAGAAGATTGGCTTGATGACGAGCCTTTGACTGTCCCCGATCCCGACGCAACTAAACCCGAGGAATGGGATGATGAAGAGGATGGTGACTGGATTGCTCCCACTGTCTCTAACCCGAAGTGTGCTGAGGTCTCTGGCTGTGGTGAATGGAAGCGGTAAGCTCATTTCTTGCCTGGCTAATCTATGTTATAATTCATACCCTTTCAGCCCCTTAAAGGCCAATCCCGACTACAAGGGCAAATGGTTTGCTCCCCGGATTGACAACCCCGAATACAAGGGTGTCTGGGCTCCTCGCAAGATCCCCAACCCTGACTTCTTTGAGGATCTTGCCCCCGTCAAAAGTCTTCCCAAGATTGTATGTCTTTTTCAACTTCCTTTTTAAAGATCTTTCTCAACGCAGATCAAAGGGCGGCGTCGGTATCGAGCTCTGGACGATGACTGAGGACATCCTCTTCAACAACATTTATGTTGGGCACTCTGTCGAGGACGCCAAGAAACTTGCAGCCGAGACTTTCGAAATCAAGAAGCGCCTCGAGGACAAGGCTGAGGCGCCCGAGCAGACTGATGAGGACGATGGCGAAGTCAGTCTCAAGGATGATCCTGTTGGTTTCATTCGTTTCAAAGTCCTCGATTTCATCGACCACCTCAAGGAGGATCCGATTGATGCTTTCAAGTCAAAACCCGAAACTGGTGTGGCTCTCCTTGTCGCTATCTTCACTGTCTTCGGCATGCTTGGCGGCCTCTTTGGATTTGGCGGTGCATCGCAAAAGCCTGTCGTTACCAACGTAAGCTCTATTGGTTGTAGCAGGCTTGTCCGTTTCTAATGTTTCAACTGTAGTCTGCAAAGAAGACTGATACACCTGCCACGGAACAAAAAACCGAGTCTTCTAGTGATGAGAAGAAGGGTGAGAGCCTCAAGAAGCGCAAGTAAAATGCTAGGATTCAATCTTTTTCCTTGAGTGTTTTGTTCTCATCTAGTGCTTCACTTTGGGTCTGTACTAGTTGATGTTATTAATTGGTGTATGTGACCAGCATGACCTGGTTGGGTCGGGCCGTCATGGTTGAAAATAGCAATGCATAATTTATTTCTTTACCTGTATGGATTAAATGCTCGCTCAGACGAAACGAAGTGTCGAAATGACGGCTCCTCAGAAAGCCATGATTAAAAGTCACATGTGTCCACACGTGCAGGGATGGCTTACGAAATGGAAAAGTGATCAGCCAATTAGCAATGGTTTGGATATCTCTTCATAGATTTTCTGTCTCTCTCCGTTTTGTATTCTCCAAGATGTCGCGTCGTTCTCATTCTCCTGAATCATCTTCACGTCCCCTAAAAAGACAGAAGACGGATCATTTAACATCAGAAGACTACAAGAATGGCGTGTTTCTTGCTCCAATGGTCCGATCTGGTGCTTGTAGGTATTCTAGCGGTAATTCCCGTTGACTTGACGCCGATACATTAACAGTACCCACAAGACTTTTTGCGCTCAAACACGGGGCAACGATGGTATGGGGCCCGGAAATAGTTGACAAAGCAATGCTTCATGCGAAACGGGAAGTTGACCGTATGTTAAAATACATTGCGTTAATCCTGTTTCACTTACCGCTCCTCTACTAGCTACTACTGGAGTGATTTCTTACAATGGTGTCTCCCGCGCTATATTTACAACTCACCCGATAGAGAGGCGCTACCTTATCTATCAAATTGGATCCGCTGATCCTGAACTCGCGGTCGAAGCCGCAAAAGTTGTAATGAATGATGTTTCGGGGATTGACCTTAATTGTGGCTGTCCAAAGCCCTTCTCCACACATGCGGGCATGGGTGCTGCACTCCTCACTAATCCTGACGTTCTGTGCGCTATCCTTTTAGCACTTAGAAAGGCTATGCCACCAGAGATCACAGTTTCGGCGAAAATCCGTCTGCTACCCTCGCAAGGAGACACTCTAAAACTAGTGGAAAGGATATGCGAAACTGGTATCAGCGCGTTGACCGTACATTGCAGAACCAGGAATATGAGGGATAGAGATAAGGCGATAATTGAGAGATTGAGAGAGATCGTGGAGTTTGTTGAGGGACTCGGGAAAGGAATTGCAGTAATTGAGAATGGAGATTGTCTTGGGTGGGAAGATGCTAAGAGGGTTCGTGAGGTGACCGGTAAGTTATCTCATTTCATCCTTCTTCTGGACAATTCCTCACGTAGTACACAGGAGCACATTCCGTCATGATGGCTCGTAGTGCTGAATCTAATCCAACATGTTTTTCTACTACGCCACTTGTTGACCTTGACAAGACCCTAGTCCCTGCGTATCTGAGATTGGTAGGTTTTTTCCCTCTGAATCTTGACGGTATGTTCAGCAAGCTGCCATTATAGTCCAAATACTTCAATCACAATTGGGGTCTCACGAAGTTTTGTATTGCGCAGTTCAAGGGTGAGCGTGTTGCGGTTAAAAAACATGAAGCCACAAATCTACGGCAGATGCTTTCCAAAGCCAAAGAATTTGACGCTGTCAAGGAAATTGTCGGCGAATGGACGGGTGAAGACGAGATGAGAGAAATCATAGAGGCGATTGAGAAGAATCCGCCGCGACTGAGAAGGATGTACATGTCTACAGATTCTACAGCTGCCGTAGCTAAAGCTTCGGTGAAAGCTTCGTCTACCAATGGGAATAGTGTGGGGGTGCCTGTCATACCTTCAGCTAATCTTACGACGGAAGATGAGGCCTATGCCACACCTCAGAATACTCAGAACCCTGAGCCACCAAGCTCTTGGGCACCTTTTCTGCCAAAGGAGTTCCAATCAATTGAACCACTTCCATCGAAGGCAGACCCAGTCACTCCAACGCCAGTCATTCCAATTTGAATGTTGTTGAGCATTAGTTGGGAGTAAATATATTGTCCTTCTCTAATCATTACATTGATATGTTTTTGATACATGTTCCCTGGCATCGGTATGAAGTACTGTTTCGCATTATCAGGGAGTCTCCTTTGACTCGAGGGCCGCCAAGTGATTGACTAAGTCATCCATAGCATTTTCCTCTTTTCCCTTCCTTGCATCTTGATCGGGACTCGTTGTCGTACTCTCGTGTCCAGGCGAGGCGCGTGTGGGCACGAGCATGGTCCCCAGTCCTGGAGCTATCCTATGGAGGGCATCGCGTTTACGTCGTTCTATTTCCTCGGTTCTTGAACGGAGGTATGCGTCCCTTCGGGCTGCGTGTGCTGCTAATGTACTTCGTCTGGAGGACTCGAGTGTGATAACGTGCGGCTCCAGGGTGAACGGATAGACGAACTATGCAGTTGTAAGTAACGAGAAAAAAAGATGCCCCAGCACAAATGAAACATACATATGGTGTTATAGAATCTGGCAGTGGATGTATATCCTGTGGTAGCTCGACCTTCGAAGAACGTTCAACAGTCAATATCAACAGTAATCTTCTGATCTCTTACAGGTCTGGGCACTCGGAGACTTGGAGATTTGATGAGAGGAATTCCTTCTGCAGCTGCATATTGTGCTTAACAGATGTCAATACCATGATTCATGCCTTGGCAGAAGAACGAACATGACATAGTGTTTACTGGTGGGTGATGATGTCGTACTAATCGGGCAAGCACCCATCAACAATTATGTATTTATTCTGTCCAATCCTCTCTGATCTCTAATCTACCGTTATGGACTCCATCCAAGGGCCCATGAGTTTACTATTAAAAAGATCTACAATGATCTCGCAAGGTGCAGAAGCTGCAAGTTTTTTTCTCAGAAAATTGCGATCGATAATCAATGCATCGGATTAGAAACTCTACAGAGCCTCCTTGACTTCACCTCATCCTACTTTATCAACTAGTAGAAGCATAGGAAGCAAAGACGACTTTTCAATTCTAGTCAAGTATCGGTTTCCAAAGGGATATCGACATAAAACTTTGGATGTGACCCTCACGAAGGCTCGGGTTGCTAGCGAAGCGAGAGCTTTGATTCGGTGCTTGAGGTACGTTTTATTTGGCCCTATCACTGTGGACTCGATTTGTTTTTCCCCAAGGGCCGGCGTGAATGTTCCTGGTGTGAGGATGGTCGATGTGGTAGAAGGTGTGTTAGGAATCGAATGGATCGAAGGAAAGAGCGTGAGGAGATTATTGCCTGGAGGTGCTGAGGGAGAAGAAGAGGGATCAGAGGAAATTCTAGACGATGTTGAAGATGAGGAAAATGATCGACTGAAAGTTTTTGGTGTTTCTGTGGGCAAGTACCGATTTAATGCCTCACAATCTTCAGCTTCAATTGGGGTTTTCTAGATCAGATGATGACTCTGATAGGTACAGAAATTGCTAAAATGCACCTTGTAGATGTCATCCACGGGGATTTAACAACGTCCAATATGATGTTACGCCACACTTCAAACAGTCAACCTGATATTGTATGTCTTGCTTCCGGACGCATCAAGCTATAGATCTTTGACTATTCACAGGTTTTAATTGACTTTGGTCTATCTTACCAGTCTGCTCTCGTCGAGGACAAAGCAGTTGACCTTTATGTTCTGGAACGAGCCTTTGCATCCACCCATCCAGACTCCGAACCCATGTTCCAATCGGTTTTGGATGCTTACCAGGCGAGGATGGGTAAAGAATGGAACGGGATCAAACGGCGTTTAGATGATGGTGAACATCTTCGTTGTGTATGCTGATGATGCCTGTCCTAATCTCAGTCCAGTCAGACTTCGAGGACGTAAACGTAGCATGGTGGGATAATTTATACACAAGGACGTGCACAATTCTTTCGCATAATAATATTTCATTTTGCAAAGGTAGTTCTACATCTCCTCACCTTCAATTTCAACCAGCTCCCTTCCTTCCTCAACCATCTCACCATTCTTACATCCAATAGCTTTGACAACGCCCTTTTCACTGGCCCTTAAAACCGTCTCTGTTTTCATACTCTCAAGTACAACTATCGCCTGGCCTTTTTCCACCATGTCTCCAACCTTGACTTTTACCTCCACAACCAAGCTCGGCATTGGTGCCCTTAAACTACCTTTTGCAGCAGTTCTCAGAACATCGGTACCCAGTGATACCAGCCAGTTCGGGGAAGGCAAGACAAGTGTGGTCTTTGTGCCATTAGAAAACAAATGTAGGCGCTCAACTGTGTTCGGAGAACGTGATGCTGGCACACCTGGTGGTGGCTTCTGCGAAACGACAGTAGTCTTTGTGAGGACGGAATCAATTGTAGTGCTGATACTCGTTGATGAATCGAGCTGAGCTGGGACAGATTTGTAAGTTGCGCTTTCATTCGCTACCGTCACAACAACATCGTAATGTCCACTTCTTGCTGGAGTCGGAGAAACGCGTACGGTCATCGGGTTTTCCGATGTTTCGGTCTGGAATGTGATCAAACACTCATGTACATCCCCACCAAAGCGACGTGAGAAGAGTGACATCCAAGGTGAACCCGATGATTCTGAGGGTAATGATCGATCACGGAGGGCAACATACAGAGCGGCCTTAGCCAACAACTCGGGTTTGGGTTCTCCTATTTCTAGGAATAGTTTGCGAAAATGTTTCTGGAAATCTATGTATAAATATCCTCCATCCTTTCCAGACTGGTATCGAAGCACCTACATTGATGAAGCCGGTTTCAACTTCTTCAGCAATGAATGCTTCGTTCCCAGCTAGAGTCCTCAAGAATTCTACATTGGTAGAAACACCCACAACATGATAGTCTTCTAATGCCTTCCTGAGTATTCTTAGAGCTTCTGTTCTGTCTCTTCCGTGTGCGACGACTTTCGCTATCATCGGATCATAGAAGACACCGATCTGAGCACCCTGCGTGAATCCCTGCTCTATTCTCAAGGAAGGTGTGATATCGGTAACGTGTCCAGGAGGAGAGAGGGGGCCGAGCTGTGACGAAGATGGTTTCGCTTGGACAGATGGAAACGGCGTAGCAAATATAGTCGTTGGTTCTGGTGTGGACAGGTATAAGAGTGATCCAGAGTCGGGAAGAAAGTTGTTGCGAGGATTTTCAGCGTATATGCGAGCCTCAAAGGCATGGCCAACGAGAGGTATCTCGGCTTGGGACAGACGCAGTGGATTTCCTGCCGCGACTTCTAATTGCCATTCAACAAGGTCCAGTCCAGTTATCATCTCTGTCACTGGGTGTTCGACTTGAAGGCGAGTGTTCCTATACATATGTTGAACATAAAGGAGGGAAAACAAGTTGACATCATCGTACATTTCCATGAAGTAGAATTTCTGAGTATCATTGTCGAATATAAACTCGACCGTACCAGCCCCTACATACTGGACTGCTTGGGCAGCAGCAATAGCCTTGGCGCTCAAGTCTGCACGAATTTCGGGGGTGAGACCGGGAGCCGGTGCCTGTAGGCTCGTTGAAGCAAAATCTTAGATGATCGAAGATACACACCTCTTCAATTATCTTCTGATTCCGCCTCTGCACCGAGCAGTCTCGTTCCCAGAGGCTGACAGTGCCTCCCATTGTATCCGCGAACACTTGCACTTCGACGTGCCTTGGGCGTTCGATAAACTTTTCTACTAGCACAGTATCGTTTCCGAATGATTTAAGCGATTCTCGTTTGGCAGATGAAAGTGCTTCGTTGAATGCTTCCTGGGTTGGAGTTGTCACTGTTCGCATACCCTTTCCGCCACCACCATGAATAGCTTTAATCAAAACCGGAAAACCTGAACAGACCGTTAGACGTTGATTCACAACGAAGTAGTTGGTTATTTCGTACCGATCTCCTGAGCTTTCTCGTAGAGAAAAGCAGGATCCTGGTTTTCTCCATGATATCCGGGCACACATGGAACACCAGCACCTGCAAAGCACGTCAGACCGGACTTTTCTTCTACAGAAGACGTAGGACCTACTGGACATGATATTCTTGGATTCACTTTTCGAACCCATGCTTACAATCGCGTTGGCAGGGGGACCAACGAAGATAATACCTTCTTCCGCAAGTCGTTGTGCAAATTTAGCATTTTCGCTCAGGAATCCATAACTAGACTAATTTCAGAGCTTCCAGAATGACAACATGAATCTTGGTCCGCACCCTGGATGGACAGCCTATTTCCATTGAGTGTCGAAATGAGTGGAAGAGCAGGAGTCTTACCTGAGCACCGCTCCGACGACAAACTTCAATGATTTTATCTATTCTCAGCTGATATCATGAGTAATGGCCACAGTCGACTTAACAGGTACTTACATAGCTCTCCGATGAAGGTGCTGGGCCAATGCAGAATGCCTCATCTGCCTAGAAAATGTTGACAGGTTGATTTGCCAGATAACGGAATCATTTACAAGCGTAGTGTGCAGAGAATTTGCGTCTGCTTCACTGTAGACTGCGACTGTCTTTATCCCGAGCTTCCGGGCAGTCCGAATGACACGGCACGCAATCTCTCCTCTAGGCAACTTGCTTAATAATTTTTTTCCGAGTCGAATAATAACAATAACACACCGATTTGCTATGAGTATCTTGTCAAAGTGAGGCCTCCTTGTATTACTCAGATCTAATTCAACATAAATGATCAAATGACGCAAATATGTTGAGGACAGGATGACCGACAAGCTTCCGATGCGAAACCCCGGGAACCTCCATGACCTCCCTGGAGTTGTAAATCGATACATCTCATCTCCCGCGTCGGGACGCTAGAGTTCATGGCACCGGTGACATTATTTGATGTTGATATCGGGCGCAACGTTGCATTCCGTCCAGCCAAGGAAGCACGGTTCAGCGCATTGGACAAGCGTTTAGCAGCAGAAGCAGTTCTCTTTGTCAGCATCGTGAAAAGAACTGGATTTCTATGAGGTGAAGCAGGGTCCTTATGATATTGAATATGGATACTTGACCAACATAACCACGTCGAAAGTTCCTACTACCTAAGATCCGGGTGCACGTGGGGACCTTGATGGCGATGCACCTGAGTTTTTACACACCTTAATTTCTCTACACCGACTTCCCAGACAAACCTAAAGCATTATGAACTCCTTGCCAAAGATGATATCCTGGTTCTTCGGACGAAAAATTGTCGACTCGATCAATTCTTTCGCGAGTAGCTCTGACAGAACATCTGGAGCCTCTCCTAGTCTAGAACCAGCATCAGATTGGGGAGAAGAAAGAAGGAGTGATTGCAATCTTGTAGAGGGAGGCTGCATCTCAATGAGGTCGTCTTCCTTCCGCTATATCAGGTAGCATTTCCCCCATTGTTCAGCGTCTTGACTAGTAAGAAAGCTGTATTTCTTTTGGGACCTAAGACTTTGGCAAGCACCTCCATGGAACTCCCCGCCGCCACACAACCAACCGTAAAGTCAAATTTCCTGGAACTCCAGACAACTTGATATTGTCCACGAACATTGGGCTTTTGTATAATCAAACAAATGTGCGACTCCCAGAAAACGAAGGAAACGTGGTGTCTGGACGAAGCCATCGCCAGAATTTTCTTGTACTAGGCAAGGTAGAGAGGCTGGATCATGGATTGTCCTGTCACCGAACCAGTATCATGAAGAAATGAGATGTCTAAAGCTCCTTCAACTATAAATGCGAGTGTGATAGCGTCCGTCCAAGAAATTTTCTAGAGAAAGAGCGAGAGAGTCCAAGATCCTCTCCTGTCTACTCACTGCCCTCCTCTACCATACAAAAAAACATACATACAATATAAAAAAGACGAGGTTCTACCGGACTGGAAAAAATATATGAAAGGCAGCATGGGTAATTGGATTTGACATATGTGTATGGAAGTTTGACCGAGGAGCCGTGGTTCAAAGACAAGCAGAATATTTAAAAAAATGAAATATCATGACGTAAATGATTTAGTAAATGATAGATTAAGAATACTGACCCTTTTTATCAGCACATCGGTTTGCTGTCTTCAGTGATTGTTAGTGGCTAGCCAGCATCCCGACTCTACAACCATAGATCGGGATTTTTTGAGTTTCCACCGATGTTCTCTGTATTTCGGAAACCTGATGAATATCGGAAGGGAGAACTGACTGGAAAGTACAGATAAAACTGAAGGTGTGTGTTGAACCATGGTTGATTGAACCCTTGCGCATACAAGTCGCGGCTAGGTGAAACAGGCTTCTCCTTACGAAAGCCATTACCTCTACAGCCGATCAGTGTAATAAAAAACCCTATCCCTGATGTACGCATCGGGCAAAATCATCGCCGAGTATTCAACCTTGACAGAAAGAAACTACACCACTAGCAAACTCCTCAGCCGATACCAAGACATTTGTGAATCTTTCCTTTGGTGACGATACCGGTGTAGGTGGGTGGGCTAGTGGATATGTTTGAATCGAGAAACAAACTTTTTTCAGACCTGAAACATTCTGTTTTCAGACAATGTGTGTAGACATGGAGATGTGCCGTTGACACTATGTATCCACAAACGCACAGTAAGTACGACACTAGATCTGACACCAGATCTCCTATCTACTAAACTCATTACGCAATAATTCTCGATTTGTCGTAGACAGGCTCACGTGCGCGCGCTGGAGATGGTATGATCGACGACAATCATTTCCAACTCTCGGTCGGAAATTCTTCGGAGATTCTATAGACCGATGGGTAATGTCTGCAGCATGCAGCATCAACTGAGAGCATCATGAGTACTCAGATATCAACACTTAGCATTGATCAGGCCACCGGGGTTCTCACTGACGATTCAAAAAATAATTTTAGAGAACCAATGCTATGCAAGTAAAAAAACAGCATCTCGCAACCATCATACTAAAACTAAACTATGTATCATCCATGACTAGTCCATGTAGCTCTATCACATACATATTATACTTGCGATCAGTAGCATTTGCAACATTTGCGTCGCCCTCCGCAGGATTCACTCCACACTGGAAACCTAACATCGTCCTATACTCATCAAAAGTAAACGTCTGCCTTTCGCGAATTTTACCCAACATTTCCTGTTTATCACCAGTTCTTTTAGAATTTCTGTTGAAGAAGGACTGGGCTGAGGAACATACCTGAGGCATCAGATAGTATAGCGAGTAATATTGCTTTGCGCGCTCAAATTCAGTATTTTGTTGATCATTAGTGAGCGTCTTGATACTCTGCTGCAACGCTAGCATATTCCGCATCATCTTCTTGATGCCGTACTTATTCGGCAGTCGTAGTAGACGGGCGTTTGAAATCAGCATCTGCTCCATTAGATGTCCAAGACCCGTAAACACATAACTTGGACGAGTAAATGAGAACCAAACATTCCTGCACAAGTAAAATCATGACTTACTGGCGTTCTCTGGATGGCAGACTCGTCGATGTGATATCGTCACACTGCACTAGATCCGTGTTCAGATCCACGATGTAAGGGTCAGGCTCAGTGACTTCGTATGTGAGTGCATAGTTCCCCTGTATAGATAGATATATTCTGTAAATGATCAATTGGTCAAGCAGAAGCGTACATGTCGCATAGCAGCCTCCAGATAAAACACTGCTCGACACCGCAGATCAATCCTTAGGGTATCCAAAATTAGCCCAGACAGCTGCTCATAAGTCTTTAACAATGCTTGGAACCGCCTATCAAAACACATAAGAAAAACACAGGTCTCATAGGAGAGGAGCTTACAATGCCATTTCTCTGGATAATGGCAAACTCAACTGACCGTCATCGTTGCTAGGTAATGGAGGCGAGATGAACGGTGTGAATGGGGTACGAGCAGTTAAACTCTCCAAGCCATTTGGTGATGTGGGTGATAGCAGCGAATCGTCAGGCCTTGCTCTGAGTGCACTCAGCTGCTGCGTGAACCATGCCTGAACATACTCTTGTGTAAACGATGAGGCAGAGAGACTTCAAAAAGACATACAACACTGTGATATAGAGTTGCAAGGGACGATAGGTTCTTGACAGAGGGTATCAAATCCTCTTTTCCAATTGGTCTCCGGCCAAGTAATTCAATCTCGATATTTGTCTGCTGTCGACAAAGCTGTTGCTGCTTTATCACATCGCTCTCCTGAAAAATAAATCTTCGTAAGTATCACCCACACAGGCACACGCATACCAGAAAAGCTGACTGGGGTAGCTAACAACTCCGTCAAACAAGGTACCATCTCCGACCTTTGGGCCCACGTTGCTCCCAAGGCAGATCTCTGTTCCCCAGTAGGTGAAGTAAAGGGTACCATCGTAAGGGCATGATAACGGTCGCTGCAGCGTTGGTAGAACTGAATAACAACTGCGAGTATGAGCCGACAGTAGTTTTCTCTGTGGAAAGGTGTGTTTTGGAGCAGGGAACACAGAGAGTTAGTCATTGCTATTAATTGCGTGCTGGCCTGAGAACTCGTCAGTGACTATATGATGAATGGATGGAGAGATGAGTACCTTCATTAAAGGCTCATGAGACAGATTAGTCGAGAGCGGATCAGGCAAAAACGCCTCTGGACCTGATTACCCTCACCAATTACATCCAATAACCATAAGATGAAAAATCGAAGCCACGCACTGCTAACAGTCGAGTGAAATAAATCAAGTACTTTTTCTTCAAGTTGCGGTAAGTAAACCTTCAACACAAACTCTTCTAGCACCGTACTCGATGCTTTCGCACTTTCTAATCCCATCGGTAGAACATCCACTACCCTATCTAAGAATACCAGTGTGGGCTGAAACAATACCGTTACATTGAACGTATCAGGCTTAATCAACAACTTATGATGTTGATCCATTCCGGGAATTGTATTTGAAGTTCCTGTCGGATTTGTCATTGAGCTCGGTATCGTGTATGAGGCAATGGTGGTTGATGATGACATGGTGGCAATGGGAACGGTGGAGGAAGGGCCAGGTGTAATGGGAGATGTCACCGTGTTTGAAAGCAGAGTATCTCCTGTTGCGGATTGTACAAGACCTGGCATCGTATCTCGCAAAACACGCGTTAAACCTTCTTCGTGCGGTTTGAGTGTTTTGAAGAGACATTTGAGATCGCTATCTGCAAATCTGAACACAGTCTAGACATCATGTAGGTAAGTCAATTGAAAGAGGGAGCTGACTTGAAGAGAGCCTACTTTTCCTTTGTCTCGGGAGTATTTTCCTTCTCGTAGAATCTCATTGATAGAAGAGATAGGATTCCTTCCAGATGAAAGTCCCCGTTGCTCGTCGATCACATAATCATTGATCAATGTTCGAACCTGCAGAAAAATACGTAAGCGACTCCTAAAGTTAGGAGAAAGATCTGACTTCAGCTTGAACAGGGGCCCAGATCTCTGTCAGCGGGAACAAGGATCCAGGTTTAGCGCCAGATGTATCCTTAAAATCCTTTCTCTAGCCCACAGCCAGAAACATCAGTATCACCTTATGATGCTAACAGACTCACATACCGATCCTATTCGATTAGCGACCTCGTAAACAACTCTCAATCCCTGTGCTACAGCATCCAACTTTGAATACAGTGTCCAAAACAAATCTTTCATGATTTCATGATCCATATGCCGAGCAGAATTCTCCAACGCTGTTAATCTGAGTGAGGTTGATTTGACTTGTGCTTCTCGTCCCCCCGCTGCGGCAGCAGCAAGCGCTACCCCTTTGCCTTTCATAGTCCCTCTCCCTCTTCTATCTCTATATTCTTCTCCAGCGGAAGTATCGGGAGGTAAATTGATGAGCAGGTATACACTGTCAGACTTGACATCGATTGAATCAGCAGTAGACGAAATTCCAGCATTTTGTCGTTTTGTATACTCCGCCCTCTCCCCTACTTCATTAATCGTCGTTTCCACAAGACTAAAGACTTCTCCAGGTAATCTCTGAGCAATGTTGTCCAAAGTAGAACCTAGCTTTCCTAGAACAGCGAGAGATTCGAGAAGAGTCTCCATATAAGCAAATGAATCTGCCTCTGGGTTTCCGGTAAATCCTTGTGCAGTTGATGTGCCATTAATGAATATCGTGGTCGGGGCGGGTACTGAAGGGATAAGCGGAGAGGCTGTCTGACTCCCACTGGTATTGGTGGTGATGATCTCGTTGATGTCGTGCGGTGGGTCATTTGCCCGTGTTCCCAAATCATTCAAGAAACGTGTTAGGCGTGTGAGTCCGAAGGAGGGAGACCTGGGAGACGAAGGACGAGTAGTAGATGCGGAGGGAGCGGTGGATTGTTTGTCCATGAGTTCAGCTTCAAATTCAACTAATGGAACTATGGAAGAGTAGGCATAGGGAGTGACTGAGCCGAATGAGAATAGATTGAGGCACACAGAACATACAACAATGTTGACCTCGTTGATAAACTGACCAGCGGGATTCACACCAGAAGGACTTGAGGTAGAGATGACTCTGAAGTTCGTCTGCCAAAATGTCTCGGAGAGCCTGATTGATAACATCATGAAAGACTCTGATATGAAAGTCAGGCAACGCACAGTTTCCTGGCTGACAAGATAACTTCTCAAGTCGGATACAGCACCTATTTCCATCATATCTGGTTTGTTGATTATTTTTAGGCTACGGACAAGCAATATTGCTGCCTGTAATAGCCTCTTTTCCGACATCAGTGTCTCAAGAAGGTCAGGTACACCTTTCAATCGTTCTCTAAATGAAAGATATCAAGTAGATGAATGGAGGAAATGAGGGGAGGAACTAGCTATAGCCGTACATTTCATCTAGGATTGTGATCATCTCTTCGAGCATCTGACCACGCGACCAAAGTTGCACAAGATCAGCACGTTTGTTATTTAGCGCTTCCTTTGCTTCAAGTAACGAAGTACGGGCATCAGAAACTTGTTTTTGGGTGGTGGTAAGATGGTTAAGAAGGGATGCATGATGTGGTAGTGATGCGGCAAAAGCCTGGTAGTGTTCTGGTCACGAATGAGATTTGATAAGGGTTGCAGGAGTATTCACATACTATCTACTGATCCTTTCAACGCACTCGATAGCATGAGCTTTATCCGTTTAAAGGACTCCATGTCCTTGCCCGAAACAGAAGATTCATCGAGGAGTTGAAGAGCAAGATCAACGCTGTTGAACTAGATTGGAATTTTAGAATGACGGAATAGGGATGCAGAAGGGTCCTTACGTCTCGGTCATTCACAGATTCCCATCCGTCTTTGATCTCATCGAGCACGGCTAGCCATAGAGTGAGCAATGTAGTTGGAGCAAGCACGATTACATACCATCGATATCACCAATCCTGGCAGTTCGAGTTTTCCTCAATGCTCTCTCTTGGTAGCGTTGCTGACGAGCTTTTTCTGCTTCTATCTCCTCCTGCCGCTGCCTTTGATAGCTGTATTCGTCGCTTCCATTTGTCATCCGACGCCTTCGCGAGGTTCCTGCAGAGTGAAAGGCATCCAAAGCAGAAGCAAGCGATGTGGACGTCTTTTCTGCCCCATTACTGGTATGTTCGGTGGTCTTTCTGTTCGTAGAGGGATGCGGGGCCTCTTGTTGTGAGCGCAGTTCACCAGAATGAGTGGTGCTAGCGCTGTCGCGGTATCTGTCTTCAAATGCTACAAAAGAGGTACGTTCTGTGCCATTTTCTACCCTGCGATCTCTGAGCTCTGAGCGCCGGGGTCTTGCAGGGCCAGGAGTTGAGTTGGTGGGGGAATCTGGACGAGAGGTGTAAGCAGGGCGAGTAATATGCAGGGGACGTGTGGCTTGTGGAAGGTGAGAAGACTGGCGAGTTTGAGAGGAAGAGCGGCGAGAAGTAGGGAACGGTGGCAGTCGTGACATGGTTGAGCTGGTTGACCAGTGCAGTTGCCTGTTTCGGACATGCCACATCTGATTTCATCAGAAATTGCCTTTTGTGGCAAGAAACTCGGAATTGCCTGTTTGGGACGCTGTGTTTTCTCTGTGTATGTTTCGTATGTTTCGCACCAGCACAGACATCCTCCACCCCCTCCATCCACGGCTGGCCAATACACATGGCCAGTCTTCCCTCATTCCTCGATCCCCTCCCAGAGCGCTCTTCAAATGGGCCTTATATGAATGCTGTATTCAACCACCCGTATCCACTTGGCCCCGCTCATTGTCTCTGGTGGCCCCCTCTCAAGCCCGGAATGCGGATAGAGACTATTGTCTTGTTTATTCCAGGCAATTCCACCTGTTTTCTTCTGTGTAGACATCGACTCACTCATTCTCAGGAAACCCCGGCCTACTTGACTTTTACACTCCTTTTCTGACTGCCCTCCAAGACAAAGATCTCACAGAAAACCTTGCCATCCTAGCACATTCCCACATTGATCACACTCCGGGCATCTATCATGATACTCTTCCACATTCCAGGCACAGCTTATCATCGCAGGTGCAGAGTGCAGTCGAGCTGTTCGATTCAACTGTTGCAGAATTCAGCCCTGCTCGAGTGATGCTGATCGGTCACAGTGTTGGGGCTTGGGTCGCCCTGCAGGCAAGTTTCACTCCACATCTCATGTCGGCATTTTATGAACCCGCATTTTAGGTGCTCAAGCAGCGTTCAAACCTCGTTGCCGGTGTCTTCCTGCTCTTCCCCACTATTTGCCATATTGCAGATACACCCAATGGAAAAAAGCTCTCTGTGAGTATTGCAACCATTGTTTTCATAGTTCCAATTCATCCAGCTCTAGTCACTCTTCAAACCAGTTCCAAGACGCATCATTGCTCGTTTATCTGCAGTGGGAAAACACCTTCCTCTGTTCATCCTTCACAGACTCGTCGGGCTTGAATGGCCCATATTTCAGCTCAAAGTCTTACGCGAGCTCATACGAAGTCCCGGGAGCATCCGTGCAACATTGCGTATGGGAGATGAGGAGATGGTCGAGATACAGGACCTAGATGTTGAACTTCTGCATCAGAACCGCCAACGTATCTGGTTTTACTTTGCTGATCGCGACGATTGGGTGGGGAAACAAAAAACCGCTATCTTGGAAAGTTTCAAACCAGATGCTGGATCCTTACGTATCACATATGGAAACTCTTATGTACCCCATGCTTTCTGTATCAGTGAGTATACCTTTGAGGTATTTGGTCTTTGATTCTCAAGCACTCTTAGATCACGGAGAAGAAGTCGCACAACAATGTCATCAATGGCTGTTAGAAATGAACCTAAGTATTGCATCTAATGTATAATGACTCGTTTGTATCACTACATATATTCACTAATCTGTATAGACACACAACTAATTAACGGAAACCCACTAGATAAGAGTCTTGATTAAGCATCATATTTTTAGGAGTAGTATCTCAGGGGGCCAACAGTGGGTTCTATGTATTAATCACAACAATGCGTTAAGCCACGTGCGGGTAAAAAGCGTCACCACCGTATTTGGTCCTATCTTTTTCCTCTTCAGTCATCACAACCATCCCTCGGGAATTGCGATACGAGGGACATTTCGAGATGTCTCAAGCGTCCTCGAAAGCTGAATCTGTCATTCCTATCCTGAGTGACCCTCCGCTTGAGATTGTAGAGCGTGTTAGTAGTGTGGACGCGTCAAATCATCCAGCAGCTTCTGAGTTGTTTTCACATGTCTTGGTACCTCAAATCTGTGCAGAACGTAAATCTCAATATACGACACCCCGGTTGTCTCGTATAGTCCCAAAAATTGATGAAATAATTGGGGAGTGTGAATATGGTGGCCATCTCTGGTACTTTACTAGATTCGAAGGTGGCATGGCTTCACGTGTGCGTCTTCTTTCGAGTTTGGCTTTCTGGATGCTATAGCTTACGCGTTTTGATATAGCATCCCAGCTTTGTACTTGAATGGTGGTTTCCAGACTTGCTCGAGAATTATCGTGTGTAGCTGTCCTTTCATCATCTCATGAGTTTTCATTCCGTCTGCGACAATCCATAGGAAGCAGTGTGGTGGCAGGGACACTCGCGCCATTTGACTCAAACGCAACATATATCCATCCCCAGGCCCGAATCAACCCCGAATCTTTGGGCACTGAATCAATAAGACCGAGTTCTCTGTCAGCCCCTTCTGACGGCTCAGTACTCAGCACTTCATCCTGGGACGACGACGACGACGACAGTGAAGATGATTTGGATGACCTTGATGAGATTGGATCTAGCGACGACGACTTACTTCACAAACGTGTTACTCGACAAAGTGATAAGCGCAGAAAATCTGAACAGCTGCCTTTTAGCCCGAGGAAGACTAGGCAGATTGTATTAAATGTCGATGATGAAGATGGTGGCTCTGGTATGAAGAAAACTACAAGATCGAGACAATTAAAACTGAGGTTCAAATCTATGAGGCATAGAGGCAGCGATACCGATGACGATGAAGAGGATGAAGAAGATGAATATGGAGGTGGTAGACGAAACAGATATACATCCAAAAGGGGTGGAAAGGGCAAGTCTTCTAAACAGCTGGAAAGATTGGAACCGCAATATGGTTGCATTCGTTCAGTTGATGATATTGATTCAGATTTTTTTTCGGACGATGAAAGTTATCCGTTGAGACAGCACAGGAAATTTTGTGAGAAGTGTCATGGAAAACCATCAAATGTCCAACTAGCGGCATGGAAGAAGAGGAAAGGAAAGAAGAAGAGGATTGATGAATTTGAAGAGGACGAAGAGGATAGATTTGAGAGATTGGGTGGTTGGATACAGTGGTATGTTTTGTCATCCTTTGAGAGCAACGTGGATGTTTATATGTCATCGTTTGATTGATAGTCTGAGGTGCTGTGTTTCTGTCCATTGGGGTTGTATGAACCGCCGGCGGGATGATATACTCAAGGCTATACGAAAGCGTGAAGCTGCAAAGTGGAAAGAAGGACATCCAGATGAAGTGATTGGTGTACCTCCAAGAAAAGAACTTGGAATACAAGAGATGTCATATTTCGTCTGTGGTATATACTTCCTGAACCTTCCATATGTTCTCTCATCTGACTAATAACACAGGAGCATGCTCGAAGGGTGGAATATGTATGGGATGTATGGAGGTTGCTGTCAAGCCCGCTACCGACGCAACGCCTCCACCCCCTCCGGTGAAGGACGGTGAAGATATTATTATGGCTGACAGGACACAAGAAGCGGGGTCCAGGATACAAAACTCTGTCGATTTATCTAGCACGCCTTCAAGAGAACTCCTCTTCCGCTGCCTCACATGCAAACGCCTTGCACACTACTCCCACCTTCCCATTCCCACTTCCTTACCAAAATCTGCTCCCCTCCCTCAGATCGCAGAATACTACCAGTTCAACACTGTCTGGCTCTGTGCGGACTGTCATTCCTATCGCTTCCCTTTGGATAAAATTATCGCTTGGCGACCATACCCTCCTGATGCTCTTGAGCCTTCTAGAAAAGACGAAATCCCGAACTACAAAGAACATCTTCCCAGGGAATATCTAGTCAAATGGCAGGACAGAAGTTATCGAAGGTTGAACTGGGTCCCGCATATGTGGCTTGTGTCAACGAATGTGGGCAAGCTGAAGAATTTTTTGAGTGGTGGCACAAAGATTGAGTTGTTGGGTGAACCAGTTCAGGATGGTATAGATAACGAGGAGAAGGAGAAGGATATAGAGTTTGAAGTTGGTGCTGGAGAAAGTGCTGGTGATGGTGGAGTGGAACAGTCCAAAGCACCATCTGTGGGACTTGGTGTGAGGGATGCTTTACCTGATGCTGAGAGGTATATTCCGCCTGCTTGGAAAACTGTGGATAGGGTTCTAGATGTTGTGATTTGGTCACCCAAGCCAAAGTCATTGTCTAAGAAAAGTAAACATGGTGAGAAGCGACAGATCGTTACCAGTGACGAAGAGAAGGACGAGGAGAAGGACGAGGAGGAGATGAATGAGTTCAAGAAAATGGTATTCGAGAAAGGAGAGCTGAATTCGTTGGAGAATACTATGACGGCGGAACAGTGGGAAGAGAGCAATGGAGAAACGATTTCAATGGGGTTGATGGAGAGAGTCGTGTGGGCGTTCACCAAATGGGATGGCCTCGGTTATGATGAAGGTATGTTATCTGAGCCCCTCACAGTCATCGGTCTACATACATAATGTGCCGAATAGCTTCGTGGGATTCGCCGCCACGTTCTGGAGAACCAGGCTATGATGCATTCAAGCGTGCATTTGCTCGATATGTTTTTTCTCGGACTGTCGAGATACCTAAGCTCAGTGCAGCACATGCAAAGCAGTTCGATAATCGAGTCAAGGATGATTATAGGAAGAACCTTTTGAAAGATTCAGCGGACTTGAAGCTTGGTCAGCCTTCACACCTGAAGCTTATGGATTTCCAACTCGATGGCTTCAACTGGTTGTGTAATAATTGGTGGAATCATCAACCATGTATATTGGCCGACGAAATGGGCCTCGTAAGTCCCTTCGTCCCTGGTTTTTGGGGTGATACCAATGCTGCTGACGCCTAATAGGGCAAAACTGTTCAAGCAGCAACTTTCCTCGGGTTTATCGCTAAGAATTTTAAAGCCCTTCCGGCACTTATCGTTGTACCCAACTCCACTATAACCAATTGGGTTCGTGAGCTTGAACGTTGGGCACCGGAACTTCGGGCGGTACCGTATTATGGTGAAAAGAAGGCGAGGAATGTGATCAGGTCGTTTGAGCTATATCATGGGAGTCATTTGCCAACGAATACGCCGGCAAAGTTTCATGTGCTTGTAACAACTTATGAAAATATCACGGGGAGAGATTTCACATCCGTGTTTAAGAAACAGGATAGGTGGGAGGTGTTAATTGTTGATGAAGGCCAGAGATGTGAGTTTCAATAAATTTTCTTATACGTCGGCGTCTGGGAGCATGGTATGCTGACACTTCCCTGTCCTTAGTAAAGAGTGATGCGAGTCTGCTGTTCAGGAAATTGAATGAGCTCAAAATCAGTCATCGTGTTATCATGACAGGAGTTAAGTTTTCCAATCGCTTATTTCTCATAAATGCTGACAATTGTCGCTCAGACGCCGCTCAACAACAATATTCGTGAACTTTTCAATCTTATGAATTTCTTGGATCCAAAGGAATGGTTTGATCTCAACAGTTTGGAAAAGGAATACGAGGTCATCAACGAGGAGAGTATCAAGGAACTGCATAATCGATTGCGACCATACTTCTTGCGGAGAATCAAGAGTGAAGTGCTGAAGCTTCCGTCAAAGGTACGATCGAGTCGCTCAGCTGTAAAACCTCTCATATTGAGTCTTGTAATTTATTGTAATTTAGAATGAAGTCATTGTCCCTGTTTCTATGACACCGTTGCAGAAAGAGGTTATCCAGTCGATTTACAGTGCGTTGAGTCACCTTTTTTCATTGGTTAGATCAGCTTACAATGTCTTGTCTTGTCGCAGCCCACAATTTCAATATATTGAATGGCTTGACGACAAAATCACTCGGGAACGTCAAGGGAAAATTGAACAATGTGCTCATGCACATGAGGAAGTGTGTCAACCTCAGATTCAACCACTCGATATGGCTGACGATGCATCATAGATGTTTACAGCATCCTTATCTCTACTCTCGGGACATCGAACCGAAAGGTTTCTCGTCAGAGGAAGAACATGAGAAGCTGATACATGGCAGCGCTAAGCTTCGGTTACTGAAATCTCTGTTACCCCAGTTAAAGGAGCGTGGGCACCGGGTATTGTTGTTTAGTCAGGTGAAAAATTTGCCGTCCTTCATAGTAAATGGTGACATTGATGAGATCCCAAGTTTGTGATAGCACTAGATATTATTGAAGATTTCCTACGTGGTGAGAAGTTCAATTTTTTGCGTTTGGTAGGTGGTTCGAGGCCGGGACCGATGACAGGGCTGACCCTTCTTCAAAGGATGGGAATACAAAGGGAACGGAGAGACAAAAGGGGATGGATGAATTTAACAGGCCTGGATCTGATGTGTTCATTTACCTTTTGACAACTCGTGCTGGGGTATGTTTTTCACTTTTTCAGTTATGTACTCGTGCTGATTCGGTGCAGGGCGTTGGTATCAATTTATTTGTAAGGTTTGATTTGACCATTTGATAATTGAGTCATTGACGACTTTCCAGAGCGCCGATACTGTGATTATTTTTGATCCCGACTTTAACCCTCATCAAGATTTACAGGTATTCCATAAATTTTTGTCGCCGTTGTCAATTCTTCTTAGTGTTTTAGGCCATTTCTCGCGCATATCGTTATGGCCAGCAGAAAACATGTCTTGTATTCAAACTTATGGTCAAAGATTCTCCGGAGGGTGAGTTTGATTGCGGAATGAAGTCGACGTTTGTAGTTGAGCTGGCTGTGACAGATCGTATCATGCAAATCGGGAAAAAGAAACTTGTGCTTGATCATCTGATTGTGCAAAAAATGGACCAAAATGACGATGAAGCAGGAGAAGATATTCAATCTATTTTGACCTATGGAGCGCAGAAACTTTTTGAGGAATCGGACAATACAAGAGACATCACCTGTAGGTAGCTGGTTTTTCAGAGAATCAGTGTGCTAATTCTACTTAGACTCGGATCAGGACATTTTGAAACTCATTGAAAAGACTGAAGTAGAGGGCGATCAGGAAGATAAACCCAAAGAGGGCCAGGCTTTCTCATTCGCCAAAATTTGGGCTGCGGATAGAGATAGTCTCGAGGAGATCGAGGACAACGATCAAATCGACTCTTGGGCTTTGACCTTGAAACAAATCGAACATGAGCGAGCGAAGGAGGTCGCTCAGGCAGAAGCTAAATCTGGACGCGGACATCGGAGAGCGGCTGCTGTTGCCAAGGCTGGTGAACCTTTTTTACCTGACTTTTATATTTTGCTGAATTGCATTTATAGAGGAAGATGGGTGCCGACGAGGGCCAAGAGGGAAGCCAATCGGTGAAGAAGCAGAAGACAGGAAAGAAAGCGCCTGGGTCGAAAGCGCCTGAGTCGGATGCTTCTGGCTCTGTGTATTCTGGGGCTGAAGAAGCGGATGATAGCAGTGACTCGGATGTGCCTGAGGGAAACATAGGGACTGATTTACCACGACCGCCGCCGCCATCTCTTCAACGAGTAAATGATTTCGAGCCTGGGGTGATGCATCAACCGAAGTCGATACCTGTCCTAGAGGAATGTGGATTGTGTGGAATTCGGCATGGTCCCGGACAATGCATGATGACACAATTCTGAAAATCTTCGAGATTACCGAGAAATGTTGATTCTTCATACCGACGATGAATCTTGGGAAATCCGGGTGAGTGTTCCTCTAATTCACAGAAATGATAGTGTGATGGATTTATGAGAAAATAGAGTGCTGCTATCAAAAACATCGACGAGGAGCTATTTGATCGAGGGCACCTTTCATTAATTGCTGGGCAACCGCTGATCCGATGAAGCCTCGACGATGAATCCGAAATCTGTTAGATCTATGCCAGCCAATCGTGCGACTCCTGCCCAACCCGTACGGCAGCAACAGAGTAATCCGGATTTACACCGAATTTTGAATCGGTACATGAAGAAGCAACCACAACCGCCGAATGCGCCCTTTTCATCTGGACCCGCTCCGGTCCCTACGAGTACAGTATCAACACCAAACCAACCACCTGTAGCCCAACCTGTGCAGAAGGAATTGAACCGTGCAAACAACGAAACTCGATGTCCTATTTGTCAAAGTTCACCATTTCATCCGGCCAAGAGTTGTCCTGTGTTTGCAAGGCTAGATTCGAAAAAGTACGTTGTTCGTTCTACAACATTGGCGCGTCCGTTGTGACGTCACTTTCTCAGTTTATTGCAGCAAATAGAACATCTAGAGCGAACGTCAGGGAACGCTGACGTTGTAGCTGCTCTTCAAAGGATGCTCAGAAAGGGGTGAGATAGACATTCTGTGGATCTTAGACTACATTTCTTCATTGATCTATCAAACACATTAATAGATATACATAGCTTGTTTTCGTGCTGAGGTCTGCGAAGACTGGACGATTTCGTGTAAAATCATCGTCTCCGAGCTTAAATGACAAATTTGGGAAATTTATTTTTTTTCCATTAAAGGATAGACTGACACGGGGCGGTAAGATCCGGAGCGTGTGAATGAAAATGTAATAGACCGGGCACCCACAAAGGGTTGTCTTCATTCTTGTAACTTCAACCCATCGTTTCCTCTTCTTATGCAACATGCGCAAACTACACCGGCGGGGTCATCCTCCTCCACGAGTCTTAAACGGATTCGATCTGGAGAATATTCCCGCACAGCAAACAGTGTATTGGAGCTGCCTTGCCTTCCCGAGATAAATAGCGAACTTGTACTGGAGGTGTACACTCATGAATCGCTACGACGGCCTAATTCCGCTGCGGAAGATGTGTTTGCGGATAATAGACGATTGGAAAGGCTTGGAGAGAAGGTCTTAGCTACGGCGGTGGTTTATGCCTTATTCAGCAAACGACCGTATTTGTCTGGGGAAGAAATCAAGGTATGGGCTGTTCTCTTGTGGAGCGGGAAGCAGATTGATTACTCATGCTTGGAAAGGGTCAAACACAAAAACTAATGCATACCGATGTAATACAAGGATGGGTAAAATCTTACCAGATGGCTTCGAGGATTATATGTCTTGCTGAATACAGAACTAAACGGGAAGAGCCTGAAGTATGTTTGTTGATGTGATTTTATTGATGTTTGGCTGACACAAGGACAGGAATGCCGAAGAGTGTTCTGCGCATACGTTGGGGCTGTATTTAGCCAGTCTGGGCAGGAGGTGGTGGGGAAGTGGATTGAGTTGCTTGTGCAGTATCATGAGCAGCAGCAAAACACTTCTCTCACACCGACGATAGCAATGTCGTCGATGACAGGGGGGATGGAATCGGACGTACCAGTCACGAAGAAAACCAAGCACGGGGCTAATGGCCCGTCCTTGGCTTCCTTTGGGGGGATACCTCCGGTATCATCCACCATGTCTACATCGACATCAACCTCGCCGAGTTCGACTTTGGCTGCTGCTGGTACCACTGTCCATGCGTATTCGCCGACGGCTCCATATCTGAATGCGTCGCAGCAATACCCGGCTGGGTATTCAGCTCGTCAGTTGCCGCCGCATCTGCAGAACAAGACATCGCTGTATCCTCAGTTGAGCGGAGGGGGACCGACGGGAAGAGCGCCTCCACAGCCACAGATGTCACTGAGTGCGCTGTATCAGTCGCTGGCGAAGCTTTCGCAGTCGCCTGCGCTGAAAGCGATCACTGCGAACCAGGCACCGAAAACAAGTGTTGGATCCGTCATGAATCCCATAGTGCCTGCGACACCGAATGCGCCGTTTCTGCCGACGTTCAACACTCTGGCTGCGCAGCGGGGAGTGAAGGTCGAGTACGTTGCCGAGTTCCGGGGGCCTGCGCATGCCGGGGAGTGGTCGGTGCAGTGTCGCGGTGAGTGTTTTAGCAGCGACGGGTGATTGTCAGCTAATGTGCTGTGCAGTGAACGGGATAGCAAAGGGGAGTGGCCAGGGAGGCAGCAAGCAGATTGCCAAGGAAGGGGCAGCGCGGGAGGCGTACTACGCGATGGGATGGACTTAGCATTGTTGTGTGATTTGTCAGCGAGGCCAATGATTTGATTTGATTTGTTTGATTTGTTGTTGTCTTTTGCCGCATGGCTGCTGGGTCGAGGGCGGGTCTGATTGACCTCACCAAGGATCAGAGGGGAGATTGCCAGGTCATCGACCTCACAACCTCCCCTTCTCCTCCTCCTCAGCCCTATCTCACCTTCACTCCTCTCCAACCAGACCATCCCCCAAAGACCCCCGTCTGCATTGGCGAGCTCCATGTCAATGCCCTCGTCCTCTACCACACCCGCTATCTGTTTTCGAGATCCCCAGGCCACCCACACGAGTGGGCTGCCGTCAGGCTCCATCCAGATCCCCATTCCTTCCCTCCTACAGACTCCTCCTTCCCTGGTCTAGGGACCCCCTTCCCTGCTTTAGGGACCCCCTTCCCTGCTTTAGGGACCCCCTTCCGTGGTTCAGAGACCATCCATCTCAGAGCACCCACAGAACGCTCCCCCACCGGCATTGCCGTCCCCGGACAGGAATTCGGCGTCCTCGAGCAGAGAGTTGCCCACTGTATCGGCCTCATGCTTCTCAAAGGTGTCATTCGCATCGAGGCCAAGATTCGCAGGGTAAATCCCCCTGTACGTACTTTTGTTCTTCTTGCCCGGCCATGCTCACACTCTTTGTTCAGCTCCATATCATGCAGATGCATTTCCTCGTGTACACCCCAAAGGGAAACATCGAAGCTGTCGGCAACCATCTACTCCACAATAATCTCAAGCTCCAACATCCGACTCCGCCTTTCGACAACGACTGCCGCCTGCGTCTATGTCCATATTTCAATCCCCACGGTCCGCCCCTTGGAGTCGACGTCAGGCGCATACTGAATAAATATTATGCCCCAGGCTTCGCCATTGGAAAGACCCAGGACATTCAAAGAACCCAGATCGATGAGCTCTTTAAAAACCTCAAAGACGGCGTTGAGCTTCCAGAAACGGAGCCAGGTACCATTCATCACTTCCATAAAAACAGCAACTGTTCATCAAGCTCTTGCTAGGTCCTGATGTAGCGACCAAGCTGTATCCACACCAGAAAAAGGCTTTGACATTCCTTCTCGATCGCGAGCGTGAGAAGCCTTTCCAAGATAGACTGTTCTCCTCATTATGGCGCTGTACTGTTGATCCTATGACTGGATTTACGCGATGGATCAATGTGGTTACAGAAGAAGAATCCCACGAACAGCCTAAGGAAGCGAAGAGCGCTATTCTGGCAGACGATGTATGTTTATTTTTGCCTCGCCTTCCTCTCCGTTATCTAATCTCGATGACTTATTCAGATGGGTTTGGGCAAGACAATCACCTGTGTTTCCTTGATTGCTGCAACGTTGCAGAGCGCAAGGAATTTCGCAGCGCAGCCACTGGATCTCCCACCCAGGAATATACGGCATCTGAGTGCTGCTCATTTCGCTGGTTCCGTGTTTGGCATGCCTGATACGTCGTCCAAAGGTAAAAAGGCCAAGAAAGCCGAGAGAGAACACGAAAAAACAGAAGTAGAATATGTCCGAGCATGTCGTATAAAGGCACGAAGCCGCGCTACTCTCATCATCTGCCCACTGTCCACTGTTGCCAACTGGGAGGAGCAATTTCGAGAACATTGGCGTGGCGAGGTGACCGTTGTTGGTGGCAGTGGGATTGCAGCCTCTGCAGCTGCAGCGAGCTTTTCGACCAACTTGCCCGACTCTACGCCAGCTGGAGTGTTCACGACATCACAAGCTTCGACATCACAAGCTTCGACATCAAATTTTACCATGCCAATCTCCACCGCACACGCGCCCACGAAGCCTGACAAGTCGGCGAGGGACAGCACACCCTTGAGGGTGTACGTTTACCATGGCAATGCACGGAGACCCAACCCTGAATTTCTAGCGGGTTTTGATGCCGTTGTCACGACATACGCGACTCTAGCCTCGGAATTTTCGAAGCAAAATAAGTCCGCCCAAATCCAGGGTGAAGATGGTGACGGTGGCAGTAGTGATGATGGGATGGACCGCAGCAAATTGGGAGAAGATGAAGATTTGGAGATCGTTGAGCTTCATACAAGCGGAATGTCGCTTGAAGCAACGAAACCTGCGACGAAGAAGACTGGAGGGACAAAGAGGAAGAAGCCTATGACAACTGTTTCGAGTACAGAAATTACAAGTCCGTTACAGAGTATTCATTGGTTCAGAGTCGTCCTGGATGAAGCCCAGTATGCCCTTTTCTCTTTGTTCTACTGTGGTCAAATTGCTCATGCCTGCCTACCTTCCAAGTTCGATTAAAGAAATTCAAACAGTTGGGATGTCGAGCATCCTGCGATCTCATCGCTGACCGGAGACTTTGTTTGACTGGCACTCCTGTTCAAAACAAATTAGATGATATGTTTGCCCTCATTAAGTTCCTTCGCCTCGCGCCCTTGGACGACAAGAATTTATGGACAAAATACATTTCTTCTCCGGCCAAATATGGTCAGCCTGAGGGCATCGTCCGTCTTCGCACTGTCATGAACACCATCACCCTCCGCCGTACTAAAGAAACCCGATCTCCTGACGGTAACCGTATCCTCGCCCTCCCACCCCGCGAAGATAAACTCGTGCGACTTGAAATGAGTCCAATCGAGTGGAAAATATACAATCACTATTTCACTGAATCTAAAGCCGAGTTTACGGACTTGTCGAGGAAGAATCAGGTTATGAAGAACTATGTTGGGATATTACAAAAGTTGCTGAGATTGAGGCAAATTTGTGATCATCAGGACTTGATTCAAGCCAATCAAATAAACCCTGATGGGAATGCCGGGATATCATATGAAGATATCACGAAGGAGGGAATCAACAAGGAAAGGGCGAGCGCCATCTTTGCGATTTTGAGAGAGGCAATGACGACGCAGTGTACGGAGTGCGGCGGAGAGCTGTATGCGATAGCAGAAGGAGCCGGTGCTCATGGTGCTGATAGCATTGTGGATCCTTCGTCCTCAATGTCTTCAGCAATGGATCGTCCACCTCCGAACAAACGAGGAAGGAAGTCAAAGGGTCAGATATCGCGGGCGCCTACTCGGGCCAGTAGCCCTTCTTTGAATACCATTTCGTCGAACGGACCTCGACCGATCTTGACGAGATGTCAACATTTGTTTTGTCTAGACTGTTTCCAAGGTTCGATATACCCTGGATGGCCAGATGTTCACCCTGAGCCGACCAGACCATGTTCGGCTTGTCAATTTGAACTTGGACCAGCGGATGCTGTGGAGATTAAACCTGATATGATTGTTGATACTGGTGCTGTTGGTGTGGATGGGAAGGATGATAAGAAGATCAAGAAAGAGACGAAAGAAGATAGGATGAAAAAGTTGGAGAGGAGGGTGCGGGACGTTAAGTTGATTTTTATCCAGAGGCAGCAGCAACAGCAACAGCAACAACACATACAGAGACAAGGATACGTAGGCTCGTATCCTACTCCTGGACCGAGCCACCTACAATATCGATTTGAACAGCAGACAGAACCCCAGCAATCCGATGGAAGGAATTACGATCGGGAGATGGACGTTCAGCTAAATCGGTTTGAGCAAGGAGTCGATGATGTCAAATCCACGGATGTCCATCAACCTCTACCAGGAAATATCGAGAGTGAAGAAGAAATCGAAAGAGCGTTGAAACATGAAATAGATTTCACGTCTGGGTTTGAACAGCGAAATGGTTGCGACTTGGACCCGGGAAGACAGCCACTCTTTTTCCCGGAGTCACCTTTGCGTTCCGATGGAGATGCTACTTCTATTGTTGCTGGCGGTGATAGATTCTGTCCTGAATCGTTCAACAACAAAGACGACGGGAGATTGGACATGAACGTTTTATCTGATCTTTCTCTCTTTAACAACGCTGGTGTTCTCCTACCGCCACCGCTTCATCCTTATTCTCACCCTTTGCTCGATAATGTCGACCTTGGTGAGCAAGCGACGTTGTTTGTCCAACGCGAGATCTGTGAGAGGTCGACGAAGATTAAAGCGTTGATGCAACGGCTTATGCCATTGTCGATGGAGAATCCGCATTCGGAGAACTATAATCCTGCGGGATTGGATCTACAGATTGTGGATAGGAATGGGGAAGGGTCCGAGGATAATGTCATTAAGACGGTCGTATTGTGAGTTTGATGATTGTAACTCTCTCTCTGTGTGTTTTTTTGTTGGGGGGTCTACTTTGACCCTTTTGTGGTTCTTCTATCCGTGTTTTTCTCTTCTGTCTGTCTGATCTTGCCGTACTGACTCGAGCGTGTGTGCGTGTCTCTTCAAGCTCCCAGTGGACAAGTATGCTTGACAAGTTGAGTGCCGTCTAACCATCTCAACGACTGCGAACCCGCTGAACAAAAAAATAACCCATTCAGGATCGAAGACGCCTTACTCATACACAAAATCCAATATGATCGCCTGGACGGAACTATGAAACGCGAAGACCGTTCAAAAGCGCTCGAAGCGCTCAAACTTGATCCTCGTTGCGAAGTATTGCTGGTCAGTCTCAAAGCCGGAGGTGTCGGTTTGAACTTGACAGCGGCGCAGAGAGTTATTTTGATGGATCCTTGTTGGTATGTGTCCACTTTTTCTTATTCTTTGTTTTTTTTTGGGGGGTTCCCTGACTTTTCTGAATGTGTGTTGTTAAACTCGATATTGATTTTTTTTTGTGTGTGTGGTGTGCGTCGTTTATAGGAACCCAGCTGTTGAAAATCAAGCTGTAGATCGAATTGTGAGTTTCAAATCAACGAGAAAGAGGATCGTCGTCATACTAAAAAAAAACATCATTCTTTCTGCTCTCCTACAGCATCGGTTGGGTCAAACAAAACCCGTTTCTTCGACAAAGTTCATCATTTCACGTTCCATTGAAGAAAATATGCTCAAGATTCAAGCCAGAAAGAACAAACTTGCAGATCTTACACTCGGTACGCGGACGAGGGCTGAACTTATGGGACAGCGTATGGAGGAACTCCAAGAGCTTTTCAATTGAAATTCCACTACCGCGCGCCACCACTATCCCCCACAAATCTCTTTCCCCCTCTCCGTCTTCAAATATATACACACAAATGCTCCTTTGAATAGTATACATGTTTCCGTACATGTTTTTTGTCATGACTAATAAGTTTTTTCATTCATATTATTGTGTCCCTCTTCACTTTCTTGGTTCTTGCTCGAAGCTTTAATTTTTTATCTTTATGTCGTTCTTATCCCAACTTTATAATATTGTTCTGTAACGTAGATTATGTGTCCATTTTGGGCATATACCCATTGGGTTGTGTGTATATGTATGTTCAATAAAAGACACTAGAATGCAAAATGGGCTCCATTCTTTCGGGAGCCAAACAAGTATACTGCAATGTCAAGAAATATAAGTAACGTCAGTTTGGTGATAATCCATACAAGAATGAGCTTTCTTACCCAAGACTTGGCTGACGAACAGACCAACAGTGACACCGGACGCCAACGATATCATCCGAAGAGCGAGAGAAAACCCGACAGAGTATTGTTCAGATGAATTGCGATAATTCTGGTTCAACCCTCCACCCTGAGCTATACCCGACTTGAAAGCCAAATTGAACATTCTGCAATTGCGGAACAATGAAATGAAGATTACTCACAGGAACTAAGAATAAAACACCAGTAACCATAGAAGTAAATGCTGTCCCTCGAATCACACGAGAATAAACGTTGCCCAAAAGGCCAATCACAAAAGCCCCAGCCGCTGACACAATGTCCGTTCGTCCGGGGAGCAAGATACTAGTGGCTTTGTTTGCGGCAAATGCAGCGCAAGAGAAGGTAACCATGACCGGTAGTTGAATACTTCGCCAGGATTGGAGATTGGAAAGAGAAGAACAGGTGGAGTAGAGTGGAACGAGGATAAAGACAGCATACCAGGGGAATGGCCGTCGCCACCAGGACCAAGAGTCATCTCTTATGCAGCCTGCATTGAACGAGACCAAGTTAGAAATGGCATATTTCTAAATAAATTTACCGACGCAATAGCGTACCTTTAATAACTTGTAATGTGCTATCTCCTGTGTGATTCTTGTGAAGGACAGTCCCAATCACACCGTTCACCATATTGTGATGGAGAGTCGAATTAGAGAAGACGAACTGGCCATGGGTATATGTGAGATTAGTGGCTATTGAACTGTGGTAGTATTGCCTGCGAGCATGACGGTCGAGAACCAAATAAAAGTCAGAACCAATTGTCAAGCCAAACCCCTACATGTCGCAATGCCATATTAAAACCGTCAAGTCCCAAAGGACTCCACGCACCAGAAATAGTGTATATATGATAGCATACACTATGCGTACGGAGCCACAGAATATGTTCTTGGACATGAGTTCAAGAGAGCTGATCACTATCGCATTTTAGATCAGTCTACAGAGACAAATTCTTCGAACTCACAGATAGTAAATCCAGGGAGGATAAGAACCACACCAGCAGAGGATATTGCGCTGTAGCAGAAGACGTGGCCAGGGATGCTGCTGAGTCCCCTGGCTACGAATGCCACAAAGATCGATACTGAGATTCTGGAGAGGGCTACTGACAAGATGCCGCGGTAACAAGAAACTGACTTACTCATAGACGTTGGCATACATAGAACTTTTGTTGGCCGCACTTAACCCGAGATATTGTAGTATTGAGGCGCATATACCACTGATAAACATATCTACCGCGGAGCCTCCAAACGCCAATACACAAATAATTGATGAACATACCAACGCCAGGAAGCATCTGAAACTTCAATGGATAGATTGGGGGCGCTCTGAGAATTTTTTTTAGGCCATCAATGCCTTCACCTGAGCTCATCTTATCGTGAAGAACATCCCGATAGATCAGATGTACGCTGTGCAAGCTTGTTAGGGCGAGGCGACCTTTGGAGCGAACGAAATACGTTCTTGTTGCTTCTTCTGGCTCGGTGCCATGCATCGTGACGATTACGATGTTGGGCAAATAAACAATTTCTAAATTGACATCAGAAGGCCTTGGCTCATCAGAGTTGGAGCAGACAGACCTGCCCTGGTATTAAGTATGGTATCCGCGGCTATGAGCTGAGACTCAATTCTATGAGGCGGGGCTCCAAAATACAACAGTGCCTTGGCGAGCTTCAAAAGAAAGTTACGACGGATGGACAGATCTACGAAGGGGTCAAAAAAGGAAGCATGGCTTGTCAGGAAATTACCTTCCAAATTTTTTGACACCTGGGAAGGCGGCCGATGAAGAAATGTAAATGGGGAAAATCGTTTCTGTTTATTGGGCTGGACATTTGTCGAGGATTTGCGTTTGGGCTCGATGCCATTAAGTTTAGCAAATGCATTATGCCAATGAATTTGTCGCTTCGCATTGATTTCGTCTTCATTGAGCCACGGGCCCGACGATGTATCTTCAGGCGTATGTGGCTGACCCTGAACATCGTCCGAACGTCCTCCTTGTCCACTAATAGATTTATGTTCATCAGTAGGAGCATATGTACCACTCTGAGTAGGAGGGCAATGAGCGCCTGATTCTTCGTTCGTCCTTTGTAAATCATAGGCTGTCGTTCCATCAAGCCCACCTTTTCTATTGTCAATGTCACTGATTTCTTGACCAGCCTGGTTGAGATCTGACTTGATGCTGTTTGAATGGCTTGGTTTATTCTCGCTTTTGCTTGTCTGGCTTATCACTCACTTTCGCCCGTGCAGATTGTCCCAGCCGCAGGAAACACCACTTGCCAGGTAATGTCGTTCTCCTTCACGCCACAGTCGCTCATAACGTCCCTCATATCTGTCGTCACTCTCATTAAGATGATCTTCGCCGTCAATAGATTGGGACCTTGATCTCCTTGTTCGTAATTTCAGACCAGAGCCAGAGGCTGATGTCGGTACATCAGGTCTATTGCGATGAACATCAGGCCAATTTCGATTAGATCTATTTCCGTTTCCTTGCTCTTCCAAGTTAAAAATTTCGGCACTACGAGAACATTGGTCAGACATCATATTATGATCTTGACCCCCTGAGGGACCGGCCCTCCGTCGAAGTGTTCCATCATAGTCATTCGCCATTCCTGCAAAGGCTATGATTTGAGGGCACCAATTTGGCGGTACTTTCAGATTCCAGGAAGCGCAAGAAAACGTCCAAATAAAAGTCTGTGTGCCAAGAGATCTGGCAGAGGTTTAGCAGGGCGAAAAAATTGTTCAAAGCTCCACCAAGGTCGGAAAGTTTTCTAAAACTGATCTAACGACAGCCGTTGACAGGCCAATAGCTCTAAATCAGCTTCGCGTGCTCCGGTAAGTGATTATGGAAATTCCGTCGCGTATGCAATGAAAGACACAGGCAGAGAGAATGTAAAAGCGGAGGGTGATCGAATAGGGGAAGTGAACACAGGACCTGGACGGCATCGTGAAATCGAGAAACGACAATAGCAAACAATGCAAATTTGTTTACTGAGAGAGATACGTCATCACACAGAACACATGTTCAGTGCTTTTTTTGGATTTCTAGTCTAAGACGCAGAGGGGCTACTCTGCAAAGGATCAGCAGGCAAATACCAAAAAGGAGACATCATACTAGTTGAAAGAATAGATGATATCTTACTACGACAGAATGGGTGATGTCGTGGGTCCTCAGGCGTGGGTCCTCAGATCATCCTATAAGAGGTGAGCATAGTTATGCATAGCAGTTACCCCTGACTCGTTAGCAGTCTCAAAATGACCTTAATGAGTTAGTGTATCTGTACTTTTATTTGTATCTTGCCTTGCATGCTTGCATGCGCTTGAATGCCCTTTCATCATGCTCTAGGGAAAATACCTTTGTATGCCCGATCGTTCTCATGATCTGATACTGAATTGATGCGGACTTACGCACGAGTTCCACAGTCAGATGTCAGTGCCAAAGGCGATTCAAACTCAAATTAACCAACGAGTGGCTATGTTGTAAGGCTAGAACCCGATCAGATAGCACGCATAGAGTATCGCAAGAAGCTCGAAATAAGGGCATATGGACATCTGAGACAGATTTTGTTACATGACATACAAACAAATATATCGACACGCGCAGACAAGAAAAGAGGACAGTGATACCAACTTGAACAACCTGCTGAAGATAGCGAGTTTGCAAAGGATTGGAAATATATCAGGTGAGCAGGTGATATGTCAGTGAAACGAGGTTTTACAACAAAGGAAACGCTGAGAAAGCCAGGAGAAAACAAGAGAAATACATTTGTCCTCGAAGGGCACACAGGAGCAGAGACCAAGGTAGGCATTGAACAGAAGGTATCACCGGATCAATTACCAGATCTGGGGGGCAGGAGGAAGGTAATCGTTTGGGAGTAAGAATGCATCCATTCCATTCTGGAGGAATGTGTTCCCTCCAAGTGTCTGGTCAGAGATCCAGACTGGCAATTGCTCATTAGCAGTCGATCTGTAATCATGAACGATATGTTCAACATCCGTTGGTCCACCGTTGTGTTGTAAGTAGTGGTGGTGCATAGGGGCAGACACCGAGTAAGGTTGGAATTGTTGACTTGCATGGGAAAGATGACCATGAGAATGTTGAGGATGAACACTATGACGTTGCTGGTTTTGCTGAGACATATTGTGGCTGTAAACCGGAGAGTTACCACCAGGGTACTGAGGTGGGGGGCCATATTGACCCTGGAGTTGCTCAGAGTTCCTGTGTTGGGGAATACCTATTGAATTGATGGGCAGCCCACCAGGATGATCAAATGCCATTGAAGGTCTTTGGTTTTCCCTGGATGCCGTCGCGGGTGATCGCGAGCTAGATTGGTATCTGGGTTTTTTCGTCCTCCTAAGCATTACCTGCAATGTCAATGCATAGCGCTGACCAGGAACTAGGAACAACAGTTGATCAGAACGCGTGCTCAGCCAGTATACTCGACTCACTGTCTGCCATCAGGTTGGCCAGATCCTCAACTTGCTTTCGGACTTGGTTAGTATTGCAATCCTTCGGGCTAAGGGAGTTACCATGGTTAGCTGGTCTTACTCCAGATGATTCAATCCTTACAAGAGTCTTGCAAGTCTCAAGAGGAACGATCCCATGAATGTAGCTGTGGCATGTGTGTAGTGTACGGCTATTACCTAGTGAGTATTTCACACACCTCAGTACAATGAAAGTACCTACCATATTTCATGTTCTCTCGATAGGAGCCAAAGTTGAGGGTAATATCTAAACCTCGTTGGGCAACCGTTATTGATTTGATCGCCAGATCCCTTTGCTTAGGCGGCATCTGGTCGACGTCCTCAGGTCCATTGATTCCTCGCAGAGCTGTAGCATTATGGAAAAGTTCTGCGTGTACACGCTGTAGTTGAAGACTCTGACGATAAAAGGCTAAGAATAATGATCAGCAGGGGTTGGGTCTGAACTGAAATTACATGCCAGCATCGCCATATTTTTGTGAGAATGCTTGGTCCCAGGTGGAGTACCAATTTTGGAAGTTGATATCGGCGTCCCGCAGCGTGACATAATGCTCATCTAGTACAGGTCCTTCGATAGGTAGAGCATTCTGAACCTCCTCTCGGATCACCATTAATTCAACTGTTGAGACAAGACGCATATCGTCTTGGATGGCCAGAGGGTGACGCAAAAGGTAACGACAATCCTTAATGCTCTCATCATTTTTCAACACGGCGGGGCGTCCGGTACCGTATGATAACCTGTTACACGGTCAGAAATGCTGTTAGATGGACGAATTCACCGGCCACAAATGGCAGCTTACTGGTGTTCAAAAAGGTAAAGACAGAACCAGGTTCTGGACGCAATGACCAAGTCGCGATCTTCAACAGGGTCTACTTCTCCACTGACCATACGACGATATAGTTTTGGCCACGCTTTGTGCATCGCTTTAAGAGTGGATGAGACGACCTAAAAATTTGATGAGAGGAACAGGGTGACTTACAATGTTCCATTGCCATTCGGACAGCATGTCCACCACTCAACCAGCCATTATCAGACCAGCCGGAAACAAGAACTGAATAGATGTCTTCGTTCAAGGACAATATCGAAGAAAAAAAAGGTATCATACTCATTGACTGAATGACTTCGCACCGCATGACAGGGGCAAACAACGTCGCACAAGAAATAGATTGCACTTCTTCTAAACATCGCAGATATGTTTCACTTGGGGGGCCTAAATAGAGTGTCTGTTGTCACACAACAGTGTGGTAGAAGATGGATAGATACACCTACCTCCTCCGTCACGAACACGTGCTGCAACCATACAAATGCAATCGACAGCAAAAGGCGAACGTCCATGCAATGCATCATAGGTGTCAGTATCTTTATCAAATACTGGCCTTGACAAGAATGAACAAAGGGCTGGGTTTGGGCTGACAATTGACTCACAAGAACGTGGAGCATCCGTGGTAGAAGCTTAGGGAAATTGGGGTGAGCTGATGAAACAATGTTTACAAAATATCCTCACACGTCAAAGAGGGTCCGCGCCTCAGCTTCAGTAATGATACCCTTAGTAACGACTGATGGCAGCCACCAATTAGACAACTATCACTAATAGGAAAGAAAAGAGCAAACCATCCGTAAACTTGAGGGATTTGTGTCGAATCTTCCTCCGCTTGTAGGGTCTTGACTGTCTTTCCGGTGAAGGAGTTCTGGTTCGGCTACGTGGCTCACTACCATCTCCATTATTCTCCTAAACACATGCGCGACGGAAGGTTTGCCTAAACAAAGAAGTAGAACTAAAAATACGACAAGCTCACCTTCGCGGCGCGCTCAGTTGCGACATCAGCAAGTCCTCTGAGCACTTCCCAGGGAGCGACGAGACCGGATGCAGGGAGCCCTCCATTCTCATCGTCATCAATATCAGAGGAGTACGGGATAGGAACATTGGATGGTGTGGCGCGTTTGGTGCCAACGACTGATTGCTTGGTTGAAAATCGAGAGGACGGTACATTGTTGGACTGAGAAGCTCCCGAGCCCACGGCCTGAATACTGGCGAAGGGTGGCAGTATCTGCCCTTGACTGTGTTGATAGGGTTGAGCATTATTTGACGAAAAGTTGCCGTATGATGGCGAAATTTGGGGAGGCTGGAAATCGCCCTTTGAGCCTGGCTGAGTGGGAACCGTAGAGCATTGACTTTGATAGCCGGGAAGGGAAGAACGTGGCTGTCGTGAGTTGAGTTTAACCAGATTACAAGTAGAATGAGTCATGCTGCAAAGACTACTATTTAAATCACTCACGTGAGGATGGCTAATAGTAGGAGTGGAGGCAGCAGCAGGGGAATTCATACTCGGAGACTGCTGGAAAGATGGAGGCGGGTAGGTGGATGGTGAGCAACCACTGAAAGAAGCGGTTCGTAGATGCGTAACGAGTTCTGCAAGGGTCTCTTGAATCCTGGTTTGGGTGTTCTTGATCTCAAAAACATGGGCTTCGAGACTCTTGATGCGTCTGGGAGGGAATGAAGGTCGGCCACACGAAGCAATCGAAGAATGGATCACATACTCAAGACCAGCCTCTCCTGTCAAGGTAGCCTCTCGGGAGGGCTTTTCAAAAAGACAATCCAGCCCAGTATTTCGACACCGGCGGCATGGAGGATTGTCGGCGCCCTCGCAACGCATTTTCTGCTTTCTGCACGCATTCTGCAACAACACAATTAGGCGGACACAACAAAGCCATATATAAAGACATACACAGGCACCTGAGCAACATAAAAAACAAAGTGAGAAGCCGGATGAATGTCAAAGATGATGGCCATACGAGGAACGCGATTCAAGGTTTTGACGACGGGCTTGACTTCTTGTTTCGGGGCCCTATCATCATCTTCCTGCTTCTTTATTGGGAGTTTCTGTGAACTTCCTTGTGCTGAATCCATCCAACAGCAGATGGAGGAGAGAGGGAAAGATGGGAGTGAACGACCACGAGACACACCGAGGAGCCTAATCAGGAGATCTCCCATACAACAAACAAGTACAACACCTTTCCCAGTCAGGCAACTAGAAACGGAGGCAATTTAACAGCAGCTGTGCCGCCTTTTCGATGCGTCTCCCTCTATCTTAGTGTCTCCATTAGATGAACGCACCGACGATCGATATTCTTAGTTGTATGCAACTGACTGACAGGGATTAGGCGTAAAAGAAAGCGCTTATCAGTCGTCGTCAGGTAGTCACACCTTATTCATACTCTCCAACCACTCTTGCCTCAAAAATGTTCATATCACTTTTTTCACATATTATATGGTGTGTTTTCTTTTTGTTTCATCAATTTGTACAGATTCTTATAGTCAGCGCCTGGTTTGCGTTCCTCCTTCCGAGCTATGCCACCTTCAAGGCCCTCTCTCACCGCCCGCTTAGCGAGCATGAGCTCCAGCGGTGGGCCATGTACTGGACAGTTGTTGGTGCATTTGTCGCTTTTGAGTACACTGCAGAGTGGCTCATCAGTTGGTATGTGACTTTTTTCTCTACCAGTCCTCACCTCAATTATACCATATTCGCCGTGCACTTGCTTGGTACTTCAGGCTTCCATTTTATTGGGAAGCTAAAACAATCTTCTTTCTCTATCTCTCCCTTCTCAAACCCAGGTAAGTCCGAGGCTCTTCCTCGAACGGGTCGCGTGATCGCAGTCTAACGATGTGTTTCTGTCAATCAGGGCTCAACATACGTCTACACCGCCTACCTTGAGCCCTTCCTCACCCAAAATGAAGCAGATCTGGATGAGGGTATCATCCAAGCTCAGACTAACATACTCATGTTCATCCGAACTCGGCTTATTGCCCTCTGGGAATCTACCCTTAATGCAGCTAACAAAGCGCCAAGCCACCACCGCCACCGGCTCAACTGTTAGGGACATATCTTCCGCTGTCGGCGCACCATCTTTGCAGAACATCCTCAGTCTATACCATAGTTATAAGCCTGCCGTCCTGAATGCTGCTGGCACTACTACGACGGCAGTTGCAACTTCTATTCAAGGGACTTCTGATACTGCGACGCAACGTGGCAACCCTCAAACTTCGAGTGGTAAGGATGCACGCAGCAACGCTACTTCCTCCATCCACTCCTCTGAGTGTCCTAATGCCTCTTTCCCAGAGCCTTATGATCTCGAAAGTTTCCAAAGCTGAAGAATTTTTTGGAGCGGTGATTAAAATTAGGTCTTTGAACCTTTATACGTGTACGACACGTGTTTCTCTGGTTATTTATCTATTAGATGTATTGGCAAGCCAATCAGAACCGCAATATAGCCTTTCCTGCCTTCCACACGGTGTTTTTGCTTCTTACTCAGCCAGAGTCGAGGACGAAAGACAAGCGACAAAGATCATCCTTGGGAGGAAACGTGCTAATTTTCCTAAGACGTTCTAACCTAGACCTACGCCCCCGTTCTGTGCCTCCTGAACGCACTCACTACATCACTGACTCCAAAATCTAGATTAGTTGTTTCACCATAACACTGATTCACTCTTTCCCTCCAGCCTTCAGTCATCTTCACTAAACTATCTTCACAAGTTATCCAGACGCCCAGCAGTACTGTTTTTCCAACGCTTTCCTCTGTCGCAGCGATTCTATCCCTTTCCTCGGTTGTCATACTTCCTGAGCCTGGGGCAGAGGCTGCTGCGGCAGAGGCTGCTGCTGCCGAGTCAATGAAATGTTTTTGCACAATTTTGTACAGCCCGTCGATGTATTTTCTGATATCCTTGATCGTATACTCCCGAGCTAATCTCCGCAAAGCACTTTTACTATATGTCGGATTCGTGACTATGTCGTAGGGAGAAGCAAGTGTTCGAAGAAGTCTTTCAAGACCGTCAAAATAATCCTGTTGCACCCACCGCCGGTCAGTGTTTCACTGCCAGGAGAGGCTTAATGGCTGAAGACTCACAATAATCTTTCCAAATGGGCGTCTAAATAATAGTTTGACATATGCGCCAAGATTTTCGTCGTATATCGCTCTAGCTTTCTTGGTGAAACCACCTACGGAGCCAACCTCCATTCTAGCCGTCTCAGAAACAAAGTAGTGCATATTCTCTGTAGAGCCACTGTCAGATTTTGGCAAGCATGGAGCGAGAAACACTACCGATTATAACAACATGATAGTTTAGCTGCCCTTTGTCCTCCTCATCTCCATCCATTTTTGCTATGGTCTTTAGTGTTTCAAACATGATGTTGACGATTTTCTCATATGCTGCGTCAACACTCTCGCGCACTTCCAAACCCGAACCGCCAGCGTCTACCGTGTTAAACTGTTGCTCGATGCGATAGATATACTGAGGGAAGTGTTTGATAAACGGCACAAGACCTTTCCGTTTTTTTGAGGTAGACTTTGTTTGCTCGATGGACTTGAGTTGATCGTTCTGTAATTTGTGTTGAGTAAAAATGAGGTTGAGCAACATGAGATAGATAGATAGTGTACAATATGCCGATCGAAGACACCTTTCAGACGCATGTGCTGTTTGCTCAGGAAACCGATCAAGAACTGGTTCGTGTTCTCATCTGCCTCGGACATAAACCTCTCCAACGTTACGAGCACGCCAACGACTTCACTGGACCACCAATTTATAAGTCTCGTCATTTGAAAACCCAGGTAGCTCACATAGGATCTCTTTCAAGAGCTTTCTCAAGCCACATCTTCATCTCTGTCGGCAGAAACCCAAAAATCAAGTCCATAGCACCCCTCGCGAGCTTGAGTGTTGCCTGACTGAGACTATTGTACCTTGCGGCCTGTCTCCGGAAATAATGGTCCAAACCCATATAATCTGCAAATGTTGGAGCTGTATCACGATTTAGCAAATCAATCTGCAAAAAGTCCACCATAAAAAGGTTTTCTTGATGTATCAATGGATTGATTTGATCCAGAACCAGAGAAAAGACCTCAGATAATCGCATGTCTCCATCGCCGGACGAAGGACCTGCAATACCTGAGGCAGACTTGTCTTGTCTTTGCTGCGCGATTCCATCGGCGATCGGATTAAGGTACCTGCACGACGCATACCGGAGGGCACTTTTGGTGTGGGAGGGGTTGGTGTCGAACCAAACACTGCATAGCACTGTTACCACAGGGATCTAGTAACACAGAGGCAGATGATACCATGTTCTCCTTCATCTTCTGGAGATCTTTTAACAAAGCCGAGATAGATGTTCATCAGTGCCTTGATTTGTGTGCTATGTAGCTCACTAGCGGCCGAAAAGTAGGCCTAAGATAGTACAAGGGCCAAAACCCATCAAAATGTAAAGATTATGGACAAGAAACAGATTAGTGCTCACAGCACATAATCGTCCATAATTCGCTTCGTCCATCTCCTTCAGGTATAGTACCAGTCCACAATATCTGCTCAGATATTCTTCAATGTCTTGATGCTGTATGATGGTCGGCTTTGCCCCTTTACTCGGCTTCGTCAGGCCATTAACCTCGCCAAATTCGCCAAGTAACAGTTTAGACTGAGATCCTGAGGATTCAAACTACGAACGCACTGACTGAAGGTTGCTGAATTACCTGAGCAGTAAACATGATTGTCAAAAAGTCCTGAATACGTTTACAGAATTGAGAGTTGTGCGTGCGATATTCTTGGAGCCGTTCCATGGTAGCAGCCATATCTTCTCGCACAAAGGTATATATTGGTCAATATCGCCTTCGAACAAGTATAACGTAACGAACGGTAAAGAATAGCTCACCTGTGTCTCTACCAGCTTGCAATGCCTTGTAAAGCCCTGCTGCAGCCTGTTCCAATCTCGAAATGCTTTGCGACTTCTCAAGCGATTCTTGTGTAAGAGTAACAAGTGCATCAGAATCAACTTGCACGGTTTTCTTTAGATTCGTTATTTAACCCATAAAGCGCAAAAGGAATGACTCCTCTCACTAGGAGATTTTCAATCTCGTTCAACAAAACTCGTTGATTCTGAGTCTGAACTTGAAGTCCTCTGTTTTGGGATTGGATATAGGAAATATCATCATCTGCAGCCTGATTCTGTAGTGAGAGGCATCCCAGTGGTGATATGGATAAAACGGTACATACGTTGAGGTGGATCTTATAAGAAGAAATCAACCCATCGAGGTTATCGAGTTCCGCCATCGCTTCATCCATGAATTTTATAACTGTGTTAATCCGGTTATCAGACTCCAAGAATGAATGAATGTTGGCCTAGAGGAATTACATCAAAATAAACTCCCTGGGTATATAGCACTGACCTTCTCCAAAGCCATTAGTTCATCTAGCAGTCTGGCTTCAATCAGATCCGCTGCACCTCGCGCCATCTTCCGCCCCATGATATCATCACTAGCCCACTCGTAACCTTCAATCATTTCCTCGACATTCGCAAGTATATCTTGAGCACTTTCATTTTCATCTCCAATACCCGATTCTACTTGATCATCTACTGCACCATCTACATCCCCCGAAGTATCGTTTACAATTAAACGATTCAAACTCTGCTGATTTATGGGGTCAAAATATGACACTCGCGCATCACGATCTCTACGCGACATTAATACATTTTCCCTCGTTGATATTTTGCATGTTCGTGCAGATAAAGAGACGGGAGATGTTCCAGGTGAATTCTGATCAGGTGTAAGCGAGCTACTTGAAGGTACAGTCCGAGTTGTAGACAGTTGATGCGAATCCTTTCTTGAGTGACTGGGATTTACTGTCTCATCTTGATCGTCAACGTCATACCTCTTTGAGTCGATGCTGGATGAAGGTATACTAAGTGTCGGTATCTGCTGTTGAGGTTGAACACTGGAATGTAACTGAGAGTCTGAGGATGCTGGGTGGATACGGCATCTGAGCCCTTCCGGGGTCGTCCTGTCGATTTGAGAGGTGTTTCCCCTGAACGTGCAGACGTCGAGAAGTCTCGGGTAGAGTTGGCTGGAGGGGGTATTGCTGCTCCGAGGCGAGGGATGAGGGGACTCGGTGTATAAGGTATGGGGCTATCAGTCTGCGGTGTTTCGGGTCGTAGGTTACTTTGAGATCGGTTGTCCTGACCAGTCACTACTTGCAATGAGGTCTGGTATAGTCCTAGCGTAAACGCTGAGTAACGGCAAAGAAATTCAAAATCAAGGCAGGGCACCTTGTACTGTATCTGGTTCTGGTATGCCCTCCAAGCGCAACGACGTTACGCTTCCTGTTACTCGTCGAAATAGTCGTACGAGTGCAATCAAGAAATTACTCTGATCTGCCTGCGATTCCGTCTGCCATTTATATGTCCTTGAAAGCGTGATATTGAACACCAGGGGCTATTCAGGAAGGTCAGAACTAAAAATGGGCTGCGCAGCCAACACTCACTGTGATCACTTGCAGCCCACGGAGTTCAGAGAGCTTCCAGGTCTTGCCAACAGAGAATGTGCTATTATTGTTCAGCTTAGATTTGTGTATGAATCCACTTCCATTATTTGCCTCTACAAATGACAAATAAATATGGAGATGTCACCTCTCGTTGACGACATACGAGAGAGTAGGATGTACCGGGCTTTTCTGCCTTCTGTTCCTGCATCCTCCCAGATTTTGATGTGTGAAACGTATGTTTCTTCAAGGCTCCCAGTTGCATTGCGGCGAGAAAACACAGATGCGATAATGCTTTGTTTAACGTCGGCCATTTAAAGAGGAAAGAGTGGAGTGCATTGATTGGCTGGATATACTGCAGGGAATGTGATCGGAGGTAATTAGTGCTGGCAACTGAGTTACGCAGTGTTGTCCGGCGGAACAAAACTACTCGGAATACTAACAAAGTTGCTATGGGAGTAATTTGTATTGCCAAAACAGGCAGAGATGTGACCCTGACACGCCGTTATTATGGAAGCAATTGACCTGTGATGGTGTGAGAAGTTCAGGGGAGAAGATGGAAATACAAGAGCTGAGAAAGCAACGACGGCATATGCCGCGGAAGAATGAAGGCTGTTCGCAACTGATCCCTTATAACTATCCAGAACTTCATTTCCTAATTCCAGGTCCCAGAGACTCAATTTCTACTCTCATTTCTCGTTACGACGCGCTAGTCGCTCACACTCCTTCTATTTCTCGGTTTTGTCTGCATGCACTTGGTTATGACTATCCCTTCCTGCCGAGGACCCCTTCATATCCTCGCACTCATTGCATTAAACGACATTGAACGCCCAAAGATTGGTCCCTGTCACGACAACATACCACACCACACCGCCGCAGATGTACACATACCGACACCCTGCAGCGAAAACACCCCCATCACGCATAATGACTCTAACATTGACCCGAATAACACACACAACTCTATCCCATCACATCCAGCAGCGAAAAGGTCTATATTGACAGCTTCTAATTCTTCTTCACCCTCATCTTCATCTTCACTTTCATCATCCCCGTCCGACGTCCGTTCTAGCCGCAAGACTAGGTCCAGTAGAAAAAATGACCACGATAAGACCCGTATCTCTCAGCATTCCACTCTCGAACTCAACAAGAAACTGGAACTGCGCTCCAAGAGGATTCAAATGATTGAAAAGGCCAAGAAAATAAGTTCTCTCGACAACTCACCAGCCAATGATAGACAGCTGCATGTTCTCCGAATGGTCTACGATGAGATAACAATGTACCCAGCTGAACCTTGGATTGCTATACTCGCAATCATCATCCACAGGTACATGATCATTTATGATTAGATCTGCTGATATTGATTATTCCATCACCCATTCTCCAGATCCTTCAAACAAGTCAAGAATTGGTTCTCCAACGAGCGGCAAAAACGCGGCACGGGTGAAGAAAGCACTGTCACCTCATCGATTGGAGAAAAGATTCGCGTCCGGCCCATCTCTCGTGATAGTTGCAGTGATTGGTCGGACGAATGGTTCGAGGAAGTTGTGATGATTTACCATTATTGGATTTTGTGCAATTTACGATGGCAAGCTGGAAGAGCTTTCTCTGACATCATTTATGACGGACGGTCATGACGCTCCTTACGTTCTTTATTCCTACCATCCTTGTAATCGCTAAGAGGTTGACTAGCCGTAATTTTTATCTCATCGTGCACCGCCCTTTTTCTTTGACTTTATACTATACCTCACAGTCACTCTATACTCTGTCTGTACTCTGTCATTCCTTCTGTAATTATCTAGGCTCAAAAAATTTCCGTATCTGTTTGTATTACACTCTCTCGATATATAAAAACGATTCTATATATCTACTGGATTGTCAAGCCGCTCATAACAATCCTTCCGCCTCGCGGAACATAGTCGTCTTAAAAATGAACTGAGATATCCTTCACCTGCTGCATGTTTGACTTCACCATTTCGCATCATCTGATACCTTTTCCCTCTCCATACCACTTCGTCTCCAAGAATAGCCACACACCAAATGGGAAATGCTAGCAGCTCTCTGATTGTCCAAGCTCCTAGGAAATGCCACAACCGAGAGGGCTGGTAGCGGATGACCAGCAAGTGATTCATATACATCCAGATCAACCATCACCCAAATGGGATAATGCAGTAATAGAGTGAGCCAGTGAGGTATTCCTAAGAGCTGTGCGAAACTCCAGCTTGCAATGAGGGAGAGCATTATACATTCTGTAAGTGGTTCCAGAATTGTAGCAACAAGGACCATATGCTTCCGCACGCGGATCCACCGAACCCGACGCCAGATATAATCAGATAGCGACATATTTCCAATTGCATTCCTGGCGACATCACATGAAAGTTCGTGCCGTACATCGAGTTCATGCCAGAGGGCACTGGCAATAGTGTTATCTTCTGCAAGAAACTTCCCAAAAGCCGGCAACCCGCAGGTGGTAGACGGCGATATGGTCAACGCTCCGTCAACGATAAGAGAGTGAGGTTTCAATGACGCATCAAGCTTGTCTATATCTGAACGCCGATACATATTCGATTTTCCGACGACGCAGGACTCGAGAGCGAGGGTATTGATAGCAACATACATCTTGGCATGGTTTGTATTCAAGAATGCCTCTTCAATACGGGAACCAAGCTGGGGTTCATTGATAAATGCAAGCGGAACGTGGTGGACAAGACCTATACGTTTATGTGGCTTGTTGGATCTGGATCGTGAAGGGTTGATGAGTGCATCAACCGAACGTGCCAGAGTCCCCGGGTCAACCATCACGTTCGAATCAAGGACCCAGATAATGTCATGGGCAGCATTGCGGTACGAGCGGACCAAGTTATTGACCTTCGGATTGACACCAACAGTTTCTTCACCTATGGTACCCAGAATGATCACGGAAAATAGAGGTGGAAATTGGATGAGCCTCACCTATGACAATTTCCGCCTTAACCTGCGGATACTTAGTAATCAGTTCTCTGACAATAAATAGTGCCTGATCATTCTCATCCGCAACAGAGAAGAGAATTTCATAATTGGGATATTCCTGAATGAATGTTGACTCCAAATTTTCGTACAAATTCGTGTCAAGACCCTTCAAAGGCCGTAATATAGATACTCCAGGCACCGCACTAGCTGGGGCGCCTCTCAGTGGAGAATGCGGGACGCAGACGATAGCGACGTCTCCTTCGATTGATGACCTTATGTCAGCTTGTCAAACAACCTGGAGAAGTAGAAGTGACTTACCCTGCAAAACACCCCAGTAGCCCGATTGCCCATAACACTACATACCATATCACTCCAACAATAGCAAGTATAAGAGGGACCGTCAGTGACGTGCCATCATCGTCTAGCATTAGTGGGACGACAAACAATGATAGGGTAAGGTGAAGAACAGGTTGTGCATCAAAATGCTCTGCATTTTCTCCCACAGTGTATTTCTTTACAAGAAGTGGTAAAATGGCTCTGCACCTCTTCTAGTCGTGTCTTTATTACGAGTGCTTGATTAGCGTTCCTCATGAGCCTTTACGTATCTTAATTAGGCCGTTGTTGCCTGGAGATGCTGCCTGTAACAATTCTGAGATACTGATACATAGTGCCATCGGATACCTTTTTACACGTCATGTCACATCCGATGAATTCAAAAAGCAGTCTCAAAGAACTCTCAACCCCCCCATTATAGCGATAATTGCTAAGTTTTTCTGGAGATGCTCAGAGATCAAGTCCAGCATCTTTGATATGAACTTGAAAATTATCAGATTCCTCTCCGCAATGAATGACGGTGTCATGCTTTTGAACATGACTGCGAGTCTAGAAGTGCTTTTTTCTCTGCATTCTGAAACTCGACTTAAAACAAAATCCTGCTCAGGTAAATTTTAAGGCACCAGGCCAGCCCGCAAACCAGAGATTTGATCCAAAATTGCTTGCGGATGACGTGATCTTTTGTGAGCCGTCTAGGTATCTAGGAATAATATATACGATTTTCTGAAATGCAAGATAAAATCGTCGAGCTTTTCTTTTCTAAATTATCTTTTGACTCTTGACTGATCCGGAGCTGACTCGAACCAAACAAGTTGAAAAGCAGCGGCGACAGGCAGGAGTCGACCACGAGTGCTGTGTATGTCCCCAAGAGCCATAGGGAAACGTTCAACTGCATAATGACCCACGCCGATCTTTGCCCCGGGGGTGAACGTGAGCCGTGGCAACCGGCTAAGGAGGCTTTGATACCGTCGCCTTAGCCAGCGCGAAGGTCGCTGTACAGGTTGTGACTGGTGAGAAGCCAGGATGTCTTTGCATTCGACCTGACGTTCTCGCCGAGTGAGCTGAGGAGATTTCCATGCCGGACCAATAATAAATTCAATATCTTCTCGTAAACCCAAGCCTTGTGCTGCCCCTCCCCTTATTCCAACTTCTTCTGGCATCTGACCGCCCTGTACAATCTATATCGAGGGGAGGGTAAACTTTTTGCACTTCCTGTCTGAAAAATCGGTTTACTAGATTCTTCTTGCGTCGCTTGCTGACCCTGCCGAACAACGCCGCTTCTTCGCATGACAGGTCCGCCTGGGGTATTCGTTGACTGGCCAACTTATTCGGATCCAAGATTTTAAGTGCTTTCGTTGTACGTGAAACATCACTCGTCAACAGAGCCCGAAGTCCAGGAGAGTAAACAGGTGGTCGTGAAGAAGGTATTTGCGGTATAATGGGCATTGAAGCTTGGGTATTTGAATCGGAGAGAAATGGCTGAAGGCAATATACATCACGCAAATTTAAGACGGAAGGTTTATAGACAAACCTTCATAAGCTCGTGTTTGAACTTCCCCTTACGACCATAAGCAATATCAAGGATATGGTCGAAGCATCGCCAATCACCTTGGAGACCTTTGTTCATCTTTCGTAGTTCCTATGCCCGAGCTGAGTAAATTACAGCTCACAGAAAATCAAAGTAGAAGACCTTGGTGATTCTTTTGTATCTCTTAGTCTGCAGATATATATTTTGGGTGTCTTTGAGGGTTTCCATGTCATCTCGAACTTTCAATCGGTAAAATTGCCTACAAAACTGTCAGTTGACGGAAAAAATAGTAGAGATTCGTTGAACCGGAGATAGGCATGCGGTAATTTTTCGTATAGTTCTGAGGTAGTCTCTGTAAAGAGTGACTATTGAGGTAGTTTTCGTCATAGGAAGAAGACGAAGATCCTTCTCACGGCAGCCATCTAGTTCTTACTTAGATAAATTCCTCTTCAGAACCGGGTTCCCGATTAAAGATGCACGAACCGGCTCTTGTACTTCCAGCAAGGCAGTGTAAATGGCTCGTGGCATGAATTTATGTTCGGCTCTGACCAAATTTGCTGACCGGGTTCACCTGTTAAACACGATCTGGGTGCAGGACATGGCTGAATAGACTACAGCATAAAGCATTATACATGACTAGACTTTTTCATAATCTCCATCTAACATAGAGACTTCTCAAAGAGGAGTGATTTGGCACCTGCCAAGGATGAATGGTCGAAATGGGATTAGTTCAACTAGGATATGGATGTGTCGATGAATACTTTTCAGCAGTCAGTCTCACTCACTATGTCACATACTAACCTGCACTGGATGGATTTACAAATAATTCTGATCGGCTTGGGAGTTTCGCAACTGTGGAATGATGTCGAGACTATGTCGAGTCACCTACCAATAAACTTCGTCCACACCCTATCCCTTCCTCCTGCAGACATGTCCCGGACATTGGGCCCTGTTTAGCCCTCCGCGTCTTAAAACTAGATTACTTGTTGCGGAATAGAAATGAATCCAAAAAAATGTTGAGTCACCTGATGTCCCATATAGATAATTATGTCAACAAGCATCTTTTCACCTCCATCCAGATGGTAAGTTAGACGATATGCACCTGACCTGAAAAGGAGTTCTTATATACAACATCCCTAGCCACAGAAACGAGACCAAAATCCGAGTGGCCTGGGCCGTGCGATCATCAACCGCAAGGTCAAAGACGCTAAAAGAATGCAAGAAACCGGGAATGTGCGTAGTGATACCCTGTTCACTGGTTTTCCTAAAATGCCAGCAGTATTCCGTCGACGTAGGCACGACCAGCAAACTCAAATCTGTGACTCAGGAGGGGGATCTTGAGGAGTTTTTCAGCACAGCCATCTTAGCAGGAACAGAATTCACTACCGGCAGGTCCTTTGCATCTCGCCCTCGTAAAAATATTCATGTTTAAAGAGCGAAGAAACGTCAAAATAATTCATCAGGTTGTTAGCTCAACCCAGAACCCTTACCTCCTTACTGAGCAAGAAGAGGCAAACGTTCTCAAAAGGCAAGAAGCTAACAGACAACGCCTACGAGTCCCTCGTAGACCACCTTGGACAAAATTGATGACTCCTGTTCAATTGGACAAGCAAGAGAAAGTTGCCTTTCTAGATTGGAGGAGAGGACTTGCAGAGTATGTTGTGACTTGCTCTCAATTTAGAGCTGGGATCTTACCTTATTCAGACTTCAAGAGGCTGAGGGCTTCCTCTTGACGCCATTTGAACGCAATATTGAAGTTTGGAGACAGTTGTGGCGAGTTCTTGAACGATCCCACCTGATTGTTCAAATAGTGGATGCGCGAAATCCCCTCAGATTCCGCTGTCAAGACCTAGAGGACTACATTCAGGATGTAGAAGGACCCGAGGGAGAACAAGGGACAGGAAAGGGAAAGCGAAGGAGTTTATTGCTCATCAACAAGGCAGACTTACTGACAGTTCAGCAACGGTGTGTTTGCTCGAATTGATCTCTTTTCCAAGGCTTATTATTATTAATTCCTAGGCGGCTCTGGGCAGACTACTTTGATTCCAGAAACATTCGTCATGCCTTTTTCTCAGCTGCAGGTTCAGCTGCAATACAACAAGCGCGAAGAAAGATACTCGAGGCAACCACGGGAATAGAAACTGCCAGTAAATCAGATACTGAAGATTTCTCTGAAGTCGAGGGACTTGTACAGCAAGATAATGCCTGGCAAAATCAGACTCTCTCAGACTCAGATGACGACACTGAAAATGAATCGTCAAGTACCGAGGATTATTTTTCTGTCGAGGAGGACGATGAGTTCAGCATGGATCCGAGAGCTCGAGTATTGTCGGTATCGGAATTGGAAGATCTTCTTCTCAAGATGGCTCCTCCTTTGTCTGGTCGGTTTTCTATCTCTTCTCCAGAACATCCTCCAATGATGATGTGAGGCAGACTTCAATGATTGTTTTGGAAAGGCTCCCACAAAACACAGCGTCGGTCTCGTTGGATACCCTAATGTTGGAAAATCCAGCACAATAAACGCTCTTCTTGGGGAGAAGAAAGTCAGCGTTTCGTCTACTCCCGGAAAGACCAAACACTTCCAGACTATCCATTTGTCTGATTCCGTCATCCTCTACGATTGTCCCGGTCTAGTTTTCCCTCAATTTACTACAACCAAGGCTGATCTGATTTGTGATGGTGTTCTCCCAATCGATCAGATGCGTGAATATACCGCACCGATAGCTTTGGTTGTGAAACGAATAGCCAAGGAAATCTTAGAGGCTGTTTATGGACTTTCAATCAAGTTCAAAACGATAGAGGAAGGGGGTGACGGAAAGATAACAGGGCAAGATCTTCTCATTGCCTATGCCAGTAAGTCGTGCAGGGTTAATCAATCGATCGGTTCTGACGCTTTCCAGTCGCACGCGGTTATATGCGTTCAGGTCAGGGCAATCCAGACGAAGCTCGGGCTGCTCGTTATATCCTGAAGGATTACGTTAATGCGAAACTCCTCTTCTGTCATCCTCCTCCTGACACTGAAGAGGGTTCATTCAATGAAAAAACGAGACGTCTCATGCTCTTAAGGACAGCTGGGAAGAAAAAAGCTCCTACAACCCGTGTTGGAAAAGATTCCGACACCTTTGTGAAACCTGCAGATGTTGCGAGCATAAAGCCAGTGAACGACCAGGGGTCCAACATTATTGACAGTGATTTCTTTGGGCATAACCTTTCATCGTCTCACCTGATAATTCAGGGTCATAACAAAACGGGGCAAAATTTTTCAAGAGCAAAGTTCTATCCGCACCAGAATATCATGGCTGACGATGGATCTTCGTTGGGCTTCAAGAATGCGCGTCTTGCCTCTATACTAGGAAATGCTGGGCCAGGAAACAAAAAACATAAGAAAATGAAACGGGTGAAGCAACGGAGTGGCAAAGGGTACGATTAAGTGTCTGCTTTCATGTTTATACGCTTTCAATCCAGCTGTTCAATGAGATGTGGATATAGACATCAGAAGTCAGGACTGAGGTTGGAATAAGCAGAACGGTAATACATTTCGTATGTGTATCAGTGATTGCGCCAACTTCTCGATGATATAGCATCAGCATGGACTTGCAGCTCCTCTTGCCTCTCCCCAGCAGCTTCTGATACAATCGCGTCGTCAGTGCCAACAGTGTCCTTGTCGACTAGTCTTCTTTCTGCCGTCAAACTTTGCCGCCACATGGAGTGAGCCTAACGACTGCTCTATCACACAGTCACCACACTCATATGGCCAATGCTTCGTTTTTCTATTTCTTTGAACAACTCGCACCCTTGCGATGGCAGCACAATCCCAGGCAGTAACCTTCATGTCTGTTTCTGAATCGCAAAATGGACAACAATGGACTTGAAGCCATCTTTGTTAAAGTCGGCAGGGTATGTCCTACTGTCTTGAACACCAATCTGATTCTAACATTGCTCACTAGGTCCAAATAATTACAGTGGAAGAAGCGAGCCGCTCCAATGTCGCGAAATTTATGTCTGACATTGTGGGTTTATGATGAACAGGCTCGGCGTGTTCGGGAAAGAACACCCACTCCAGGTCATCACTGCGGACCTCTCAAGAGAAATGAACGCAAGCTTGTTTCCACTCCGTCTTTCGTAAAATTGGCGATAACGTGGACGAACGTCCATACGATCCTAGACCTCACTGGGCCCGAAAATCATCAAGTTTGTTCTGACTGATGGGAACAGTTCGATTTTTGGGCTAGTAAATTGTTCTGATGGTAGGAAATGCTATTCCACTAACATAAGCATTGTACCTGAACAAAGGGATACTCTGAAGGTTCAGATTAAACAAGTTCTGGAGTTACTCATTTTATGCGTGAGATAAAATCTGTCTTCATTCACACTGGTTCATGATTTTTGTAGGCATTATCACCAGCTGAATCACTACAAGGACTATTCACAGCAGTGTAGCTAGCTATAGAGATATTTCACATCATGCAAAGCAGTACAAATTATATTGGATCACATCCATTTATGAGAAAACAACCATTAGCTCCAGAATGTCTTATAACTACTCTGCCTACATGGTCATCAAGTCCAGCCAATATTACTGATCTCAAGTATATTGAGTCGCAGCCATCGGTAATGAGAGAGACGTGAAGTCAGGTCATACGTGGCCATCTGTATCCTATGGTGATTATCATAAGAAAACAGCACCATTGTTCCAAACTGTTGAAGACTGGTGGTCAGCCCACATGAGGACTTCAGGTGCCCCAGGATCTCAATTTTTCGAGGAATAGCAGGATCATGGCTGATGAATACGCGTCTGGCATGAAAGCCACAGATACCGACCAAATATATACCATCGTGGCCGACCAGGGGACGGGAGATGCCACATGGATGAAGTTCTACGGCAACACGACGAAGAAGCAGCAGTTCTGGGAGCTCCTCGCCGCTTAAGTTGATGATAACATAAATTTCAGTTGCGGACACGATAATCACAACCAGGCGATTGTCGGGGAGAAGGGATGCCTTACACTGGAAATCATCAGATGATGTTGACACAGATTCAATGCACGCACTGTTCTTTGTTTGGAAACTGATTTCTCCACAAATTACGAATCATCTGCAAGATGGCGGAGCTGCAATATCGACTGTAACATTGGAGGATGTAGGCACTGATGCATGATGGCATCACTACGAACGGATCAACCAACCCATTAAGCCAAGACTATCCCTCTTCGAACTCCATATTGTCGAGGTGAGAAAGGACACACCCACCGAAGCAACTCAGCATTATAATATTCTTGCTCCCTTTTCAAACAGTCATGTTTCAGATTCAACCAAGATCTTTTTCTTGTCGTTCAGATTCGAGAAATAGCGTTTATGTAAACGACATCGATATATGCGCCAAACTCATCACGGGTTGGCAAGGTTATCGAGAAGGTAAATCATACAATAGATACTGAGTACTGCGATAATATTTCTCCTAGCAATATTACTGGGTTTTACCCGTCCAGCTACAATTGGAAGGAATGCCAAGCAATGGTGGGTACATTCCTCCTTCGAGTTCAACGCCCTGTCTCATTTCCACGATCAGTACATATGTGATCAACCAACCTGCTATCTCGAATATCCACTGTAAACTCCATGCGTTAAGTCCAAATCGCCGTCAATCAGCCCAGCTTAACTTACATTTTATCATGCTCAGCGTCAGATCGCCTACTGGAGGAGTAATCGTGTCATGTCTAGTGCATACCACCTCTTTATACTTTACAGAGACATTGAAATAGCTCTTTAGGACGTATCTCGAAATGGGATCGCATATAATGGCCAAATTATCAGAAAAAGTTCTGTTATACTTATGGATGGTGATGTCCTCAGTTTTCCGGGACCAACTCGTATAGGTGGGTGACTCTTTCAGTGATTTAACATTGGAAATTAGAATGATACCTGCAGAATTTACTTGTCGTCACATCATCAAGCAACCACAGGATAAGCTAACGCTATTTGACCCAACCCCTCCACTACAGGCAGCGCAAAAGGTAATAGAGTGAATCCGAAAGGAAGTCCATGACATTCACAAAATACTCAGCACCTTGGAAAATATGTTGTCACCTCTCAGTGCCTTGGAACAGGGTCATTTGCTACAGTCCATCTTGCGTTAGACCCGACGAAGCACAGACAGGTCGCTTGCAAGAGCATTAGAACACGTAAAGAGAGCGAAGTCGAGCAGGTTATGAAGGAAGTCAAAATTCTCATGAAACTCAAGCATGTACGTCTTAGTCATTATTTCTTTTTAGCCGTCCCTTAAACTCAAACAGCCGAATATCAATGAGATATACGACACTGAGCGAGATAAAAAGTTCCTGTTCGATAATTTATCTGACCGGATTTAGAGGATCTGCCGAGTTAATTGGGCTTCTTAGGAACATCTTTCTGCAACTATGTACTGGTGGTGACCTATTCACATACATCACTGGACCTATGGGAGCTGGAAATCCTCTTTGCGAAGCTGAGGCCAAGTATATCATGTATCAGCTCCTTGAAGGTCTGCGCTATCTGCACGACTTGATGATCTCACATCGTGGTACTGTTCTTGCCCGACCTTCTCGCGCTTTGACTTGTCTGACCCTGTTACATAAGACCTCAAGGAATATTTCCTACGCTCTTCCTCTGTCGTCATGATTTCTAATCGCACCCTATCTTTAACAGCCAGAAAATATCCTACTGCACGCACCTGGACCATATCCGCGCATTTTGATAGCCGACTTTGGGTTGGCGAGACCAAATGCTTATCAGGAAACTTTTAACGTATGTGGAACAGTCTCCTACCTACCACCAGAAGGGGTGTTAGCATTGGATCATAAGCACCTTGGGTACATCGGGTAGGTTTCATTTTGACAGTCTAGCATTGATCTCAAATCGCGCAGAATGCCGGCTGATTGTTGGAGTGCTGGTGTCATCCTCTATGTAATGCTTGCGTGCGTTATCCTGTCTTTATTGACACCTCTGGTTGTTGAACCCTCAATCATGGGGGCAGAGGAAGTCACCCGTTCGATAACGAGTCAGATCAATCGCAGCCCAAGGACTCGACATTCTCACACAGGGCTTCGGAGCTCAGCAATGGTAGTCGTGACACGCGCCTCAAAGAACGCATTGTTTATGGGGATGTTGAATTCCCCCATTACCTGTGGCATGATCTAGATGCTGGTACGTGATCATCATCTATACAAGTGTTGCAGTCTAGAGCTACACTTGTTCAGCACGACAACTCATTCTTGAGCTTTTGGTTCATGACCACTCTAAAAGGGCCACCGTCTATGATGCTCTGTCCAGTAACTGGATTCAAAAAGAGATAAAAGAATTGAAATCCTTGTACCGACGTAGAATCGTTTCCGAAGTACAAGATTGTGCATCATAATATAAACAATAAGATTTGGCATGAAATCATGCTTTCAGGAAATTTGCGTGGACTACAGAAGCAGCTGAGCTATATTAGGCATTGAGTTAAGACTTGTACTCACAGTGGATATGATCTGAAGCAAATGTAGAGATCTACATAGAAATAAGGAAAGATCAAACAATAATCTGGAGATCACGTACGAAGTAATAGCTATGGTCATATCCTTCGTGACTCCGTACTCTGATTTGCACTTCATCAAATCCTGCGTTTCGTGAAGCCTTGAGGAAATTCTCGGGCAATAGTTGACCTTGTTTGTAAAAGTTGTCGCCAGTACCCTGTGAAAACCGCAGTCCATTAGTAGCTGAAGTTTGATTTTGAGGTGAATAGCTAACGTAGTCAATAAGGATGTGAACCGGATCAGTGTGACGAGCGATAAGTTCTGTGGCATCGTATCTTTGCTTTCCTTCTTCTATTCCACCCACAAGATATCCGTTGAAAGCCTTCTCTCCCCATGGACACTTGGAAGGGTTGGAAATGGGAGAAAAGGCCGAAGCCGATCTAAATTGCCTTGTTTCTGATGCTAGATAAATTGTTAGCGCGCCATGGCCACCCATGCTGTGCCCAAAGATGGACTGCCTAGACCAGTCCTAAGATACTGGTGAGTGAAGTCCTAGTCGATCCAGCAAGTCATGCTCACGATGGGCAGTCCTGCAGCTTCTATCACTTGTGGCAACTCAGCTGTGACATGAGTCAGCATGTTGTAGTTTTCCGAATATTCTGGTTTCGTGGCATTGAGATAGAAGCCAGCGCCGACGCCAAAGTCCCAGGAATCTGTTTCATTAGGAGCACCTGCACCTCTGGGAGAGGTATCGGGGAAAAGGAGAGCGATTCCTTCGGCGGAAGCTGTTCTGAGAAAGTTGCCCTTCTGAGCCCTAAGTTGAGGATTGTCAAGAGGAGAGGGATGATTTAGGGGGTAAGAACGTGACATACCCGTTGTCTTCTGTACAAGTTAGTCCCGCCAAATAGACAAGGACGGGAACTTTTTTGTGAGAGGCATTTGGTGGCAAGAAAAGGTTAAATTGAGAGTCCAAGTTGCCGAGAGCAGCTGACTAAAAGAGACATAAAAGCTTAGTTTCGGAAAGCTGATGGAGTGATCTGATCACCTTGAATTTGTACTTGATAAGTTCACCTTCGTAGGATTTGTTGGAAGAAAGCTTTTCAAGAGATACTGTTCCCATTTGAGAGGGTCGATGAAAGGAGAGATGAAGCTCTTTGGGAAGTTTAGATGATACATGGGTCATCACGTGTATTCTGTAAAGATGATCATCGAATATATGCAACTGATTCGCCAGCGACTTTTCTGACTAGGTGAGAATGTCGCAGTCGAACCTCCTCGGAAGAATGATTGTAGGTGGCTAGACAAGGTTTGGGCCCTCCGAAAAGTCATGATTATGTTATGACCTGTAGTGGTTTTGTTCTGGGTGCTGGTTGTTGAAGAATCATATCACGAGTACTTGAATCAATGTAGCAGACAGTAATCATGATGATGCGGACAAACCATGCCTGAACGCGGTCTTTGAATATGCTCACCTTGATTCGGCGCCTAAAAAAAAGCTCGCTTACAATTCATAGCTTGTTCTATCTCTCTCACACATACTTTTCAATCGTAAATCGTACATTGTACATGGCTCTCACCTACTAACGGAATATTCGCACTGATTTTTCCTATGGACACATTGATGGTTGAAAACGAGCTTTCAGACACAGGAGAGGAGAGCTTTTTGCTTGCATATCTGTTTCTTCTTGGATTTTTTCTTTATCTCCTATGGCTTCGCAGAGATAAAACGAATGTACGTCCTGTCTATAGGCTGGACTGCGCGCACATTTGTCTCATGATTACAGTACGAAGATATTCCAGCTGTGGGCTTTTCTGGAACAGTAACTTCTTTCATTAGCGCCTTGAGATGGCTATATGATCAGGCTGAAGTGGTTCGGAAGGGTAACTCGAGAGTAAGCGCTTCTTATTCCACAGCATTGACGAGTTGCCGATCATACTAGTTCCCCAATGGTATATTCCGGTACCCGACATTGACGCGATGGATTGTCGTGGTTACAAAAGCAAAGTATGTCGAGGAGCTGCGCAAAGCTCCCGAAGACGAAGTCTCCGCTTCAGAAGCCATGAAAGAGGCATGTCCACTTGATTTGCTTATGTTCTTCATCCTAATGGTTGAGAGAAGCTCCTCGGAATTTCTTCTGTCATCAACTCAAAGCTACTCGCAAATTCAGAGCTCAAAGCACTCCTTGGAGCTCAGTTAACTAGAAAAATTCATGATTTCATCCCGGATGTTGATTCCTTAGTCTCAGAAGAAGTCATATCAAAACTTGTTCCTGCTTCTGAAAGAGATGGTACGCGTTCTGGTTCTTGGTGGACTCTATTCGAATGGCTTAGATGTTTTTGAATAGACTGGAAATACATTGACGAGGTCGACATCGTCACGCGTATTTGCGTCCGAACGATCAACCATGTACTAATTGGGACTCGCTTGCGTGAGTTTTCCGCTGATGGGGTTTTTGTGAGTGTTGATCCAATCTGATTTCAGATCCTGAATTAGACGACCAACTGGTTATTTTTTCTCAAAGTTTTGATCAATATGTCAAGAAGTCAAAGAGATTCCCAAAATTTCTGCGGCCGTATGTATTTGTATGATGACACAGTTGACTGGAGTGTGATCAAAGTTTAGGCTTTACCTTTTTCTGTTCACGCCACTTTCAAAGATTCGACGTAGCCTGCGCGTGCTGCTCACAGCTATCTTGAAAGAACGGCATGAAATTCCTGATGATTATGGCCATACATTACCTGTAGGTTATATCTTTGTTTGCTTGGATTTTTAACTCGTCAACACTAGAATGACATGGTAACCTGGTTCACTAGCCGTGATATAGGGTCCGAGACGTCGGTTGATGAATTGGTATCCCATGTCCTTCTTGTGAACTATCTTTCGATCCGTCCTATGGCCCAAGTACGTTTCATGCAGTACAGCATATTGTTGATCACTGATCGTCTCTAGGTGATGAGTCAAGCGCTTCGCAATATTGCCATGCATCCTGACTGTATTGCTCCGCTTCGGAAGGAAATTGAAGAAATCACCAGACACGGAGGATGGACAAAAACCTCTATCGACAAAATGTACAAACTGGATTCTTTCTTGAGAGAAACCATGCGATTGGATGCCAGTGCTCTGAGCTCCGATTTTCCAACTTGTATGTTTGCATTCGGTAAACCATTTTGAAATCAGCCCTTAATTTCTTCGTATCATCAAGTGACTATGCCGCGCAAGTGTTTGCGTGCTATGACTTTCTCTGACGGGACCACTGTACCCCAAGGTGCTCTCCTTTTCGTTGGTTCGCAAGTGCTCCATACAGATGCTCGACACTACGCAAGACCAGAGTCATTTGATCCGTTCCGGTTTGTTTCATCCCAAGTAGATGATAGGCAAGAACTTTCAACGTCTCATTCCTACTCTGGATTCTCGAGTTCAGGTTCTACGTTCCTTCCGGCCTCCTTGACGCTACCTGCGACATCACCTACGTTTCTGGCTTGGGGGCATGGTAAACATGCTTGCCCTGGACGGTTTCTTGCTGCTTCGGTGATGAAGCTCGTGTTGGCTCGATTCGTATATGAATTTGATATTCGACCGCCTGCTATTTGTGTGGATGACAGTAAGGTTGGTACTAATGAAATGTTGTGGATTGAATTACGGAGGCGGCAGCGCTGAGGTGCTTGGAATTCGGGACGAATTTGTTGTATATGATAGTTCTGAAATGGACCTGACAATTCTGATACACACATACATCTCTCTCAATGTTTCTCATCAAACTTGGCTTGCAATTATGAATTACGACTATGAGGTTACATTGAGTGATGAAAAACCTGTACTCGTCCATTGAACTAGTAGGATTATAATATTGTAAGTCATCAGTAGCAGGTTCACTATTTCGCGCCTTCTTGAGCACCGGCCTCTTCCAGGCTCTGGACCATTTGTTGCCTTTCTTGTTCTTGTTCATTACTTGTCTGCCTACTGTCTGTATTATCTTTTTTTCCTTCAACCTCTCTTGCTAGCATATCCACGATACCGAGGTAAAAGGTCTCAGGTCGGAATTTGATTTCTTTGCCCATGATTTCAGCCCATTTATATCTTGCGGTGCTGATCCATCCTACGAGGTCGAGATGATTGACTTGGTTCAAAGTGCCAAGGTATGTTCCCTAAACATAGAGTCATTACAAATCAAGATTTTTGGAGTCAAGTCGGGAATGTGTACCCATTTAGCTGAATCGACAGAAACGAGACCGTCATTTGGGCCTTCCTTCTCGAGGATCACGGAATGAGGCCACCTGTACCGAGTCAAGGTTGAGGATGACGGGACGGACAAGAAAGACTTGACGTACTTCCATGTGTCAATCAGGCCAGGCTCATAGACGGCACCCCAGCTAAAATATTTGATGCCATCCACATCTGGAGTTTGTTGATTGAACTTTTTCATGTTTGTGACGGTAAGACATTCAAATGCTTTGCCATCTCCGCCACCGTTGGGCAAAAGGTCGAGAAGGGACAGGACGGAGGACAGACGGTCTCGACCGACGGTATCGAGGAAATGATCTGCGAAGGAGGAGCCGCGGTGTGGGGTGGCTATTGTTGTTATGCTGAGGATGTTGAATTTGCGCTGAGTCAGATGGGTTGTGAGATATCGACAGTCGAGGCCACCCTAGGCGGTTGAATATGTGACAAAAAACAGACAAGGCGATAGGACAAGTACCATGCTGTGACCTAGAGGAGGGTTGAGGAATGGATGCGGAGAAATGGACAAGGAGGATACCTATGAGATGGACGCTTTTTCCTGGGTATTCTTGAGATATGCGTTCTTCTAGAGCTTTAGCACGGTCGACATAGCTGCTAGTTGCGGGTACTCGTGTGATGAGGACACGGGTGCCGTTTTGTTCAAGGGCTTGCTTGATTCCGCGCCAGTGGGCGACTTGCAGAGGGGCAATGGCAGGACCTATGGTGACTGAATCAAAGCCAAGAAGTCCATGGCAGAAGACGACAGGACTTGTAGTTGATCTGTCTAGGTGGAGATGAGAGGTTGTTGTGGAAGAGAGAGAGAGAGAGACGTACACTGGCGGTCGTGAAGAGAATTGTGACTGGAACTTGAGACCATGCGACGCAGAGACTCAAGAGATGAGGAGGGAGAAGGGGACTGACTGGGGACGATGGGGGACAGGGGGAGCTGTGAGGACGGGACATCGGGCCGGGCGACAGAGAGCGGTGGGGACAGAGACGAGACAGGCAGCACTGCACTTAAAAGACCTGTGAGCAGGGCAGGGCGTGATGGTCGTTGCTGCATGGCCCCGTGACGTCACACCATGTTGCCCTCCATGCTTCCTCCTTCAGACGCCATCCCCGACTGTGAGCTTCCATCTCCCGACCTACCCTGTCCATTCTGCTCATTCCTCCAGCAACAACAACCCTCGACCAGATCGTCGCCGCAGAGAACAACGCAAAACTTACGGACCCCCTCCAGCAAGTCTCCTCTTCTTCTCCCTTCATGCCTTACCCCTTCCCCAGGACACCCATTTGCATCTGCGCACTGGACAGTATGTCATTGCAGACCCACAAATAACCCCTGTTTGACGTCCTTCCAGACTGCTATCGCCTCTATCCCAACCACGATCGTCTTATGGCCCACCGGAAACGTGACCATAGATCAGACAGCGCTGTTGATATCATTACTTGGAACTCTGATTAACCCGGTAGTACATGTACACGTGATGAAAATCGCGTACCCGCGTCGATATAATAGCAGTTTCTCACGCGCGCGTCGTCCTTCATGACCAAGCTCGTCTCCACCCCCACCTTAAGTGAACATGCCGTCCAACAAGAGGACAAATCCCTCGAGGCAGATAGCATTGCCCGTCTCCTTGAAGGTGCTGAGAACTGGGACTGGGACGACATGCTTGATTTCATGTCGCCCAAAAAGTCTACAAAGCCTGTACCCGCTTTGCCCAAAAAACATCTACCTCAACTTCCTCAACGCCAATTCCGGAAATACGTCAGTACTCGTTGTGTTGTTGAGTCTCTCTCCGAGGTCCGTGTCAATGGCATACCACACAAAGTATGTCCCGAAATTCAGTCTTTGTTATCATCAATTTCATAGTCTACTATTCACTAGGAAATGATGGTCAAACTTCACCCCGGGGAGGAAAAGCGCTCCGTCACCCTTCGAGATGACTGGATAACAACAGATGTCCGAGTTGGTATGTTTGAAACTCTTTTTGACTCTAGGTCTCATCTAAAGATTCCTAGGCGACACTGTCAATATCATTGGTCCTTTCGAAATCTCGGCGGCTACCTCTACCTCCACCATTGACATCACTTCCAAACTCAACTATCTCATCCTTCATCCTGATATCCTAATAACAGCCACAGCATTATCCAGTGCATCTCAGTGTCGACGAAAGCCTCTTTTATCAGGTCTCGTTCATTCATCAAGTGACGTGACTCCCGCCCTGGTATGGGGTAGTATTCTTCACGAGGTGATGCAGTTGTCAATGAGCGAGAACTGTTGGCAACAAGACTGGATTGAAGAAAAGATCGACGAGGTCATCAGAGTGAATCTAGTGAACATAGTACGCATTGATATGACTCTACAAGAGGCCTCGAGGGAGGTCAAGGCAAGGGCAAAAGGTTTGATCGCTTTTGCAGACAAGTATCTGGGTGTCACACCCAAGGTGAGTACAGCGTTCGCAATCAGATCGCAAGCATTGACCTTCCTCATGATGTAGCCTCAAGGTGTTCTATCCGATACAAGATCCAGATTGGATCATACTCAGTCGCTGCTCGCCATAAGCGATCTATTGGACGTTGAAGAAAATATATGGTCACCCACTTATGGCCTCAAGGGAAAAATCGATGCAACGGTTCATTCCGTCATCTCTCAACCTAAAGTGTCGTCTGATTCCATTGATCGACGGCCAAAGAGGAATGATATGGAGACTATTACAGGCGCCGTACCTTTTGAAATCAAAACTGGTCGTTCAGTGGCCGGCATCGAGCATCGAGCGCAAACGATGCTCTATACTCTTTTGGTAGCGGAGAGATATCACCAACAAGTGGATGCAGGATTGCTTTATTACACACAAAAGGAGGAAGTGGTCAGAGTTTCGGCTGTCAGGAACGAGTTGAGAGCATTAATAATGGCCCGCAACGATTTGGCAGGGTATACGATGCGGAGACATCGATTAGGGGAAGACAGTGTGAATGACATCGAGGAACTGGTCTTGCCGCCCTCTATCGACGATGAGCGGGTGTGCAAGAAGTGTTTTGTGGTCGACACTTGCATGCTGTATCGTAGAGTGAGTTTTCGGCAGTTTGATCATGATCCACTCACAAAATTTGACTTCACAGGCTGTAGAGAAAGTGAAAGATACCTCTTCCCCTATAGCAGATACATATGAACTCAAGACTTCCCATTTAACGTTGCCCCAGCTCAAATTCTTCAAAAAGTGGGAAAGGTTGATGTTCCTGGAGGAGAAGGATATTCATCGGTTCAAGAAGGAGCTCTGGACTATGAGTGCAACGGAGCGAGAGGAGAAAGGAAGGTGTTTTTCTGGGATGGTTCTTGACGAGGCCTACGACCCAAAAAAAACGCCTTCTCCGTCGCAAGGTGTTAGTTACCCCAATACACAAACCGGTGACGTTGAAGCCGATTTTGTTAATTCGGGGAAAGCCAAGATTCACAGGTTTACTTATCGATTCGTTCGATCGTCTCAGCCTCAGTACCGTTCTCGAGCACAATGTTCTCGCATGGGCGACGAAGAAGTTGAAAGTTTGTTGAGTGGACACATAGACGTTGGAGAAGCGATCATAGTTTCAGTTGAACCTGACTTATTGGCATTGGCTCGAGGCTTCGTCGTGGATCTGTCGCCTTCAGCTGTGGTGGTTGGTGTGGACCATAAGTTGGACTTGGAGAAGATAGAATGGAGTCTAGCGACTCGACGGCAGAAGCTCTCCCTCCAGTGGGTGCAAGGCTCAAGAGATTATATTCAGAATAGATAAGGATGATCTAGCTTCTGGTATGGGGAGGATCAGGGACAATCTTGCACAATTGTTCTATGCCGATGGGGACGCCAAAAGGTTGAAACTTGTCGTGGATTTGCATCCTCCGACATTTGAAAACCTGGACTGGCTAGATGACCACCATTCCAATGATCGTAGGGAGTATTTGAAGCACACAGAAAAGCTGAATTTTCATCAGAAGGAGGCTGTGAAGAGAGCATTAAGAGCAAAGGACTATGCGTTGATTCTTGGGATGCCTGGAACGGGGAAGACAGCCGTGATTGCTAGTCTTGTGAAGGTGCTTGTTGGGATGGGAAAGACGGTGTTGACTAGTGCGTATACGCACTCAGCGGTGGATAATGTGTTGTTGAGGTTGAAGTCGGAAGTGAAGAATGGGGAGCTTGGCTTTGGGGTGTTAAGGTTGGGTAATCTAGATAAGGTATGCTTTCAAGGTTGGTTTATTTGACGAGAAGTTGATGAACTGGAGAGTTTTTAGATTCATCCTGACGTGCAAGAGTTTACATTGGCCAAAAGGAGGCAAGCTGTGACTATTGAGCAGCTCGAGAAGCAGCTCATGAGTCCGCCTGTTGTAGCTACAACATGCTTATCTATCGACCAGTAAGTGCACTCTTTTTCTTGCAAGTCATACTTAGACTCTCCGCAGTGCGCTTTTCAATCGTAGAAAGTTTGACTACTGCATTGTTGATGAGGCATCACAGATCACTTTGCCTACGTGCCTGGGACCTCTACGTTTTGCGGAGAGATTCGTACTGGTTGGAGATCATTTCCAGCTACCACCGCTGGTAGTTATTTGAAGTTTCTTTCTGTCTTGGTAGTTTGCTTATGTTTTTTTGGTAGGTGCGGAGTGTTCAGGCTCGTCAAGGCGGACTCGAAGTATCGCTGTTTCGTCGACTCTCGGATTCCCATCCGGCTGCTGTGGTTGAGCTAGCAGATCAGTACAGAATGAATGAAGAAATTATGACGCTGTCCAATCGGCTAATCTACGGTGAGAGATTGCGTTGCGGATCAGAGAGCGTTAGAACGAGAAAGCTGAACATTCCGAAATGGGATGCCGTAAAGAGCATATGTGAACGTGTTGCTTGCGGGTCTGCAGACTTGCAGCCTCGTGGGTGCTGGCTTCAACAACTACTTGATGAAAAGTGCAAAGCTGTTTTTGTGGACACTGATGGCATTCCGGGGTATGAGTCTCGAGTCGGGAATCTCATACAGAATGAAGTGGAAGCCGAATTGGTTCGACAGGTGACGGAAGCGTTAGTTGCCGGTGGGGTGTCACCGGACCAGATTGGGATTATCACATTGTATAGGCAACAGGTCAAGCTGATATCGTATTTGTTGGGAGGGAGAAAAGATGTGGAGATTTTGACGGCTGATCGCAGTCAGGGGAGGGATAAGGATGTGGTGATATTCTCAATGGTCAGGTCTAATGATGACAAGAAGGTGAGTTGGTTTGATCTATGTAATTCATGGGCTCATGGGGAAACAGACCGGTGACCTGGTGAAGGATTGGAGGAGGATGAACGTTTCATTCACTCGTGCACGGTCGAAATTGATTGTTTTTGGGTCGAAGCAGACTTTGGAGGCGACATCTCTCCTGAAGAAATTCTTTGAGTTGATGGATGAGAAGAATTGGGTTCTGAAAATGCCTAATGGGGCACATACTCTCCACGCTTCGATGGTGCAAAACATTCCAGATGTGACAAATCGGATGACGGAGCCGCCCGAGACGAAGAACGGTGTCAGTGATGATATTATCACGGAGGTGATTGATCAACCGACGGGAGAAGCACAGTTAAGAGTGAAGCGTCTGACGCCGTCAAAGAGGCGCGGTGACGCCACTGAGAAGGAAAATGCTCTTTGTGGAGATGACGGCGCTAGATTTAGCAAGGGAGATGAAAATGCAAGGACTCTGAAGAAGATGAGAAAGAACCATGAAATTGATGCAGATGCTGTGAAGGGTGGACCATGGTTGTTGGATCTCATTAATAAGGGGTTGTAATGGCTGATGAGGGTCGCTGATATTATTCTGTATCATATGTACATATGTATTTATAGGCAGTAGAGGTGATATGTGGTGTTGGGCAGGCTGCGATGTGGACTGCGACGTGAGCGGGTGGGTTCGTGATGAGCAGATGGGAGAGAATTGCGGACGATGAGTGGTAGAAAAGGTGAGCGTTGCGAAGGGCGTTTCCATCAGCCACAAAAAGTCAGGTGGAGAGTGTCAGGGGATGAAATAAGAGGGAAGCAACAAGCAGGACCAAATACGGCTAATTGTGGTGTTGGGAAAAAAGAGTGAGGGAATTGGCTTTCAGGTTCGCTCCAGCGCGATACACACGCGCCCATTTGTCCGGTCCCATTGTCCTCAGCCATACCGTCCCTCTTCGCAATTACGTCCTGTAGAATGTCCTTCTTCTCCAGGAAGAAGCACACCCAGCCTTCTAATGTAGCCCTTGTTCACCATCCTCCCAGCAACCAACCCCCCATTTTGCGCCGAGACAATCCCACGAGTGATACGTGTGTATCTCCTCTCTTCTTGTATTCCCAATTGACTTGCTTTTTCTCCCCAGCGACTCTCTATCTCAACCTGGGCGGCCCAGGGGCGGAACGTTACCGGGTACCGGACCTCAGGTCGTAAATTCACCTCCAACTCAATCTCCTCCCCAACAGCAGCAACCTCAACCCCCTCAACGGCCCCAACAGCAATCTCAGCCCCTTCAACAACAACCTCAGCCCCTTCAACGGCCCCAGCAACAACCTCCGAATCCCCAGCAGCCCTCTCATCGTCCCTACCCTTGGTCATACCGTCGCTTAGCTCTCCTTCCACCAAGTTTGAAGCCCGATGATACCCCTGTTCCCACTTCCCTTTCTCCTTCCCCCTTCCCTCGCTATGGTCATGCCTTACCTGCTACAACAACGGCGAGTGGTGATCTCTATATTTTTGGTGGTCTTGTAAGGGAGTCTGCACGGAATGATCTCTACCTTTATTCGACAAAGGATAATACTGCCACGGTGCTCCAATGTGGTGGTGAGGTCCCGAGTCCTCGAGTCGGACATACAAGTTCCATAATCAGCAATGTTCTTATCGTTTGGGGCGGTGACACCAAAACGGACGTCTCCAGTCGCGGGAATGAGCCTCACGACGACGGGTTATACCTACTCAATCTCGGTATGTGTTTCTTGAAACCCTGTGCAAGGTTGATGTTTCTTGATCTCATTGAATCTTCACATGTCCCAGTCTCCCGTGATTGGACTAGGGTCACAGTTCATGGTCAGGCCCCTATTGGCCGGTATGGTCATGCAGTTGCCATTGTTGGCACAACGTTTTTTGTGTTTGGAGGTCAAGTTGATGGACTGTTCCTGGATGATATCTGGGCATTTGATCTCAATACCCGTATGTACAGACCCTGACTTCTGCTTCTTGCTTATTTTGGGTTTAGTGCGGACCAGGGCTGTTTGGGAATTGTTTGAACCTACGACTCAGGAACGGCCTGCTCCGCGCACGGGCCATATCTGTGTTCCGCATCAAGACCGATTGATAATGTCTGTTCAACTTTGTTACCATACTCTAATTTGAGTAGACTGACAGTTGACCTAGATTTGGTGGTACAGACGGGCAGTATCATTATAATGACATTTGGTCCTTCGATCTCAAGAGCCGGAAATGGACCGAGCTGCAATGTATAGGTCATATCCCCTCGCCACGAGAAGGTCATGCTGCTGCTATCGTAGATGATGTGATCTATGTCTTCGGTGGCCGAGGGATCGATGGAAAAGACTTGGGTGACCTTGCAGCATTCAAGATTACTAGTATGTACTGATTCGATCTTATAACCAGTCATCGTTAATCATCTGTCATGTAGAGCAACGATGGTTCAGGTTTGAGAACATGGGTCCCACCCCAAGTGGTCGATCGGGTCATGCTATGGCGGCGATGGGTAGCAAAGTCTTCGTGCTTGGTGGAGAATCATCTGTACCATCTAGAGATGAAGATTCGGATCTTATTCATGTCCTTGAATCTAGTTAGTGTCTTTGACCTCACGAAACTCTGGGCAACGTTTTCTGATACCCCATCCCACCAGAACTTATCAAATATCCTCCTCCCGACGCACCAGCCCCCGAGCCAAAGCCCTTAGCCTCTCAAACCATTCAAGTTGCTCAGCCCAATGGACGGCCTATGTCACCTCCAACAGCTCCTGTCCCTCAACCTCAGCTGGAAGATCCTCGAAGGGCTATTTCACCTACGGCTAACGTTCGGCCGAACGGCATTGTTCAACAAGCTTTTGGAACCAATAACAAGGGCAAAACCCCAATGCGACCTCGGCGGGAAGACGAAAGCACCGAAGGCAGTGTTGAAGCTGGAACTATAGATTCAATTTCATATTCTCAGCATCGCGATCGTGGAGTGTCTCCAGACCAAGTTCGCCAGCAAGTTCAGCGTGCCAAAAGTCCTCCAAGTGGGACGGCGAGTCGTACTGTGTTGCCCAATGGTGAACTTTACGAGCCTAGACAGCCGCCAAATATGGTTGGTGTTTCAATGGGTATGAACGGCGTCGCTGTTGCAGGGCGTGGATCACCTGCCATTTCTGCTGTCACAGGACGGACATCCCCAGCAGTATTGGCCAGCATGGAACGCACTTCACCTGTTGTCAGTTATCCTGCGTCACAAAATGGATCATCACTTGCATTAAATGGTGGTAGCTTTCCTACGCGTAGTGGCAGCGGGGCTGGGACTGGATCCGTAAGTAGCGTAGCTGCGGATCTAGTCAAAGATTTGAAGGCAAAGGATTTTGAGTTGGATGGCTTGAAGCGACAGATGTCTTGGATGAAGGAGGCATTGTTGAAGGCAGCAAAGGCAGGATACGTGTTGTCGGATAGACAGGGGAGTCCAGATCTGGCTATTGGTGGAGTTAGTAGTCTCGAGGGACATGATCGAGCCGAGTTGTTATTCAAATTCAAACAGTTTAGGGCTGATGTGCAGGTGAGGAGATTCCCAACTAGATCGAATGATACACTGATGTTTTTTTTTGCTAGGTTGTCATGGCTGAGCAAGCTCAGCAGACTTCAAAATGCATTGCCGAGGCTGAGCGTCTCAAAAACAGTGCAGCGCAAGAAGCTGCATTTTACCGTTCCAAACTCGCTGCCATTGAAGTCAACAGCGACGCTGAGGTATCACGGATAGAACGCGATCGCATCGCCTTCCTCGAACAGAACGTGACCAATCTCATGAGCGAAAGGTGGACACAAGATCGTAAAATCAGTGAACTCAACGAATCACTTGCTCTCCAGACATCACTTCTCCAACAAGCTGAGGTCCGTATAGATGATGCCCTCAAACGTGCGGACATGATGGAAGAAGCGCATAAACGCACTGTGCAGTCACATGCCGAACTCCAGGAGAAGCACAAGATTTTGGAGTACAAGCATCGTGAACATACCGACCGAAGTGTAGAACAGAGTTCATTACTGGAGCAAAAAGACGCAGATGAAGTAACGCTAAGATCCCAGGTTGACGAACTGTCGCGGACAAAGGAGCAGCATATCCGAGCGCTTGAGCAGGCGAGAGACGCTTTACATGCTGCTTCTGCGCGTGCGGAGGGGTTGGACACGCAATATCAGGCAGCATTGGACCAGATTAAAGATCTTGAGCATAATGTGGCGGGAATGAAGGGTGAGATTGAGACGTTGACGAATGAGGCGGATGCCGCTCGTACGAGGTTGTCTGACGTCGAGCTTTCATGGGCCAAATCTCGTGAAGAGGCTGATGCACTTCGAGCATTTACAACTGGAAGTCTGGGACAGTTGTTGGATACGCACAGAGACATGAAGGCAGACGAGGATAGGGTGGCGCGTGGCTATGATGCCAAGGTGTTGGCTTTGGAGGCAGAGGTCCAGAATTTGAAGTTGAGGGTGAAAGAGGCTGATGATAAAGCTGATGATGTATATCGTCAATGGGAAGAAGAGAAGCAGCAAGCTTTGGAACAAAAGACGGAACACATGTCGCTAAGAACACTCGTTGCGAACCTCCGGAGTCAACTGTCACTTAGTTCGACAGATGCAGGCAAGCTTCGCAAGGATCTTTCGGAGAGAGAGACATCTTTGCAAGAAAAGACGAAGGAGGCACTGACTTTGGGCATGAAACTCCATGCACTCAGGAACTATCTCAACGAGCAGGGTATCAGTGTAGATGAGGACGACCTGCAATCGTCTCAAGCACATGCTTCACCTCCACCTGTCGTTGTAGATCTTGAGACAAAATTGGCGGACAAGACAAGACAGCAAGAGAATACAGAGAAGGAGTTGGCCCAGGTATTGAGAAGGACGAGGGATGTAGAAGCCCAGGTCAATTTGTTGACAAGCGAACTGGATCGTGTGCAATCGAATTCCAGGAATGGGTTGAGCGATAGTGATATGGATTATCGTGTTCAGGCGGCAGAGCGGAAGTTGGCTGATGCAGAGCAGAACCATGGCACAAAGATTAGACAGATGGAGGAAGATTACCGTCTTGCTGTGCGCTATGTCAAGTAAGTTTCACTCCAGGGCCTTTGACGAAAATTTTTGATTTATGGTTGGTCATTCATTTTAGGAGCACTGAGAAAGTGTTGAGGAAGACACGCGAAGAATTGACCAAACAAACATCTGCTAATGCTCAGCTCTCGATAGACCTTGAGGTCGCCAGAAGTGGACGACCTATGCGTAGCGTCAACGGTAGGACAACACCATCAGAAGATGAATTATCAAGACAGGTCATCGAGGCCCAGCGGCAAATCCAGCGTTTGCGTTCTGAGAACACAGATCTCCGCGTACGCATCGAGACTCTGGAGAAGGACAGTGAAGTCACTCGTGATAAGCTCGTTGCGTCGCAGCGTGAGTCTGACGACCGCCTCAATCAAGTTGAGGAACTTCAATTTGATGTCGAGAGGCTCAAAAATTCCCTTGTCATTGCTCGTGGTGGCTACAGTGAAACGATGTTGGAGAAGCTGAACAACGAAAATGCTAATCTTAGGAGAGAAAATGATCAGCTCTCGCGTAAGATTGAACTCCTTCTCGACGTTGATCGTCCGGATCTCAGTGCTCGGCCCGTTTCTGGAATTTTGGGTCGACGAGCGAGTACGTCAAGTACAGATCGTTTGGCGTATGATGGTTTTTCGAATGAGCTAGATGATTGGCGGCGGCATATGCTTGCTCCAACAGGCTCATTGAACCATCGAAAACAATTGAGTGAGATGGATAATGATCCCAGCTCTGCTCTCACACCACGGGCATAAGCCTCAAACCCTCCTTTCCTTCTCTTTCCTTTCCCCACGTTCTTTCACATCCTCTTTATGCTGATCTATGTATCCTTCTTTGCATATACCCTCTGAGCAATTCCTTTTTTTGATTGCCAATAACCCCCTTATTTTTTGGTATCAGACATTCGCTTGGATTTCGCGTTCCTTTGTATACTCTTTTATGCTGTCTGTCTAGTATCATGGTCCGGCGACTTTCCCCGTCTTACAGATATACTCTCTTTTTTTATGCAGATATTGGTATTAACCGATTCTCGCTATAATTATGATCACGATGCATTGTCTGCTGCTACCTTCTGAGTCCATTCGATAGCCTTTTGTTTGACTGCCTCGGCACCCTCCTCATCGCCAATCCTTCGTTCGAGTTCAAGCCATTTCTTGAAAAACGACCTTAAGCAACGAGTGATTTGTGATTAGACTTGATATATAGTAATATATTTGATAAACTCACTTAGCTTTGTGGCTGGTCATTTTGAAAGTCAATATACGATCCAAGAGGTTCCTGAAAGAGATGGTAAGCATCGCATGAATTTTGAAAACCATCAAGGAAATACCTGATAGCCTGAATATTCTTCTGACCAGCTTCCATGTCGATATATACTGACCAGATGTCCCAACGCTTGGAATGAGAATCCACGATGCCTTCGAAGATTGTTCTACCACGTTCAAAGTCGCCATGCTTATACTCGAGCTGTGCAAATTTGGACGCTGTCTTGATGTCTAAGGGTATCAATTCTAGTGAATCAATCCGCTTGCGAAGGAATCAAAAAAACCCTACGCTTGCGCTTCTCAAGACTTTGGAAACTACGAGGCAGCAGTTTCCTCGCTTCCTCGAGATTACCTGCTTTGAGATAGAACTCGGCAAACATCGCCCAGACTTTCGAACTTGCACCGAATTTCTTGCACGTTTTCTTGTATTGCTCAACAGCCTTGTCGTGCTTTCCTGACTGCTCGAGGATAGATGCTAGCCGGAGATGGACTGTTTTCGAATCATTGGCCCGAGCTGCCTCCTTGAAAGTCGTGTCTAGGGAGTCGTCGGTACCATAAACGTTTTCCAGGATGAGAAGTGCGATCCAGACGTTCAAACGTTCTTGCTCTTCGCGGAAGTTAATTGTTTTAAAAGCCCTCCTGCCAATCTCACGAGCCTTGTCGATTTCAGAGATCTGGAGTTGGAATGACATATACTGTATCCACACATAGGATGAATCAGGCGATCCAAGAAGTACTCGTTCAAAATCGGCATTTGATTCAGGCATTTTGGTATGGAGCTTCGCTGTCAAATCTTCCTCAATCTCCTTGCGCTTCTTTCTCTTCTTTTTGTGAGATTGGTCATCCCTATCGCTCTCACCTCCACTGTCTGACAGATCCTCCCCTACCTCGGTTGGTTCATTCGGGCCGTACCACTCAAAACCACGGCTCAAGGACAAAGTGGGCGTTGGCCTCGCTAAACTCCCAATATTCTTTCCTGGTTTTTCGGAGCGATGAAAGAGCTGGATTGTAGCACTTTCATCAACCTCCATTGCATCTTCGTCATCATCCCCTTCACTCCTGGTCGATCTCATCTCATCGTCGTCATCCCCACCAACCTCGTCGCCCTCCATTATGGACCTATCTACGGCTCTAACTGGGCTTGATGCTTCAATCTTATCATCAGATTCTCCCTCATCTTTCTCTTCTTGGAAAAAATGCGATGGTTTTAAGCTGAATGAGATGCGTTTTCCATCTACACCAATGACAACGGCCTTGACACGGTCGCCTTCACAGAAATTTTGAAGGGCAGCACTGACATCAGCATCTTTGTTATCCGAAAGCTACATCAAATTGAGTGGGTTGCTGAAAATGATTGATGCTACCACTCGCCTCGGACTTATGGCACAACCCACTGAATTTACTGCCCTCTATCTGAATGAAAATACCATATTCTTCAATCCGCTTGACAGTACCATCAACCTTTTCACCCTCATGGAGATCTGACGGCAGGCGCTTGACCTGACTTTCACGTTCACGAGGATCTCCGGAGCGCAATGTGAGCTCGATTTTCTCATTCTCCATATCCACGCTAGGGAGCTTTCATAAATTGATGAAGACAGAAATCAGAGTTCGTACCTCAGGATACGGCCCTTGACCAGCTGGTTCGTATGGAATCGTGGCTTCCAGTCCTTGACAAACTATAGACATCATGAGAGAACCATCGGAATGATTATCAAATTGAGGAACTCACCTCATCAAAAAGTTCGCGTATCTGCACACGAGCATCAACGTTTCGCCCGATAGTGACGAATAACCCATGTTCAGCGACATTTTTGATAAAACCTCTGACCGTATCACCAACGGCCAAATCAGAAACTTGACTGATTTCCCTATCTACAATTTGAACTGCCTGATCCGGGCGGACCCTCGACTGCCTTGTCGAAAGAGTGACTTGTCTCCTGTCCTTGTCCACATCCACAACTGCGGCTTTCACAAGGGAATCGATGGCAAGATAGGGATTAACAGCGTCGAAGTTATCGGAGACGTCCGTGGGATGTATGATACCGCCCATATGAGTGGTGACTTTGACAAGAGTACCGTGATGAACATGTCGAGTGACACGTCCACCAACAATTTGACCGACAGTGACAGAATCAATTGTCAAAGAATTCTTGCCAGGTAAAGTAGCCTTTGTCTGAGGTGCATTGGCGACTATCACAAAATTTTTCTCCAGGTTCTTGGCAACCACAACGAGCTCGGAAAGCTTTTCACCAACTTTAAGCTCGTTCTTCAGCTGTGGAAGACTTATGCTTCGATGGTTGGCTAAATTCTTGAGACTTAACAATGCCCTAATCCGCGTAGGTTCGAGGAGTAGAATAACATTGTCTTTGTGGATCTCTTTGATTGCTCCCCCAGCAACGTTACCGACTTCAACTTCACTGATATCAGCTACTGCCGAGTCAAAATCAGAGGAGGCCTGGCGAATGCTTGCAATGATACGCGATTTTTCCTGCTCTACAATCACTATGCGGACTTTAACGACCTTGCCAATGGAAAAAGCTTCTGCAAGATTAACAACAGGGGTCTCGCTATTCAGGAAAATTAATTTTGTAACTGTAAAAACGGATTTTCTTACAAACCTAACTTCTTTAAAGGGAACTATGGCTTTCAAGTTATTGTAAAACTCGATCAAGAGATACTTCTCATGAACCTTGAAAACAACTGCATGTGCCAGGATACCCACTCGGACCTGACTGAAATCCGAAAGAATGGATAGTTTGGAGTCTATGAGTGTTTTCTTCAATGTGAGATATATGCGTTTTCTCTCAGGATCAACGACAAGAACCTTTCAACACATAAGTCTTCCTCATCCAGCCAAAAAAAAAGACCCTTACCTTGCACTTGATACTGGCCCCAACCTTGAATCGTTTTGCAGGGTGCTTCAGTTGTATATCGGCATAATGATTGGGCCAAACTACACCATCAATGTTGCCGGACAATGTAACAAAGAGTGCGGAATCTGTCAACTTTTTGATTGTGCCTTTAACAACTTCTCCAACCTCCACGTCAGAGATTTGGATATACTTCTGCTCCAAGATGGAAGGCCTGAGAGACAACTGCAGCAAACCATCAAATGCAAAGAATCCGGTAACACGAGCCCGGTGTATTGCCTCAGGCTTCCAAAGACCTGTGGATGTGAGAGAAGGAACATGGTCGTCAGAGAGGTGGGAAATCTAAGTAGACATCAAGATCAATGCATAGAATTTGAGATGACAACAGACATGAACAAATCCCTTCTGGTCTCCTACTTTGACAATGAGGCCGCGTTCCTCCTCAACACGAAGTACTTCTACCGCATCAAGGATAGTACCAATCGGGTAGGCTTCTTGCAGAATCTTCTCTTCTCCATCGCAGGAGACCAGTCGGGGTCGTAGGTGGACCACATGCTCTGACAATGCTAGTGCAAACTTGGGAGGCGACGTTGAATAGTTATAGAGAACTCGGGCCTTGACTTTTTTGCCAGCCTTAAATGATTTTTCAGGAAGATGAAATAGATCTACAGTGCCATCAAAGAATCCAGCGACTTGCAGGTTGATTCCGTCTGGTTTGACTGATGTTATGAGGCACTGAGCAAGAGCACCCGGAAGGATGGAGCTGACAGAAGAAATCTCAGAAAACTGCAAGAAAAAATGAATTCCAAGACTACAAGAGAAACAACAAAACGTACGAAAGAATTCGACTGCTTCTCACTATCCTCGCTGACACTGCACACTCGTCCATTACTGGAAAGTTTGATGACAACAGTATCAATGATCTGTCCTATGCTGAACTTAGATTCAGACCCCTCAAACGGGAGGAAACCAGACACATCTGGGACACCGATATCAAGATTGTAGCCATGATCTTCGATACTTCTGATGGCAGCAGATAATGTCTAGTTCCAAGTTGAGGACAAATTCAGGATTGAAATCAGTTACACTCACAAACCCTCCTCGGAGATCAGCCTTCTGGACCCCAGCATTCACTTTCTCTGGAACCAAGCTAAGTTCCACTCGTTTGCTTGCCTTCACCAGATCGTCTCTCGACTTCCTGAATGCATTCACGTCGCTAACTCCAGCTGGATGGACATCCATAACCGCGGTTCGCACATACTGGCCCACACGAAACATCGCGAAGATATCGGGCGCCTGTAGTTCCTCCTTGTCCTCATCAGACTCATCCACGTTGATATCATCATCCCGGGCGTCGAAACGTTCGAGAAGAGCAGTGAACTGAGCGGATATTTGAGTTATTGGAACATGACCATAAAGTTGGTTTGGGAGAGAAATAATCAATCCAAGAGGCATGATGGATACGATTTGACCAAAAATCTTCATTCCAATAAAGACCCGCTAATATACACAAGAAAATTTTATTGACTTGTACTGGAAGACAGAGGCTGAACTCACCTTGTAATTTAGATGCTCAATACGCGGGAGCTCCGACCTCTCAGATGACCTTGTACTTTCTTTCTTAGCCGCATTTTTCAACTTCTTTTTATGTCCCTTCTCCTCCTTGGTTTCCTGCAAAGAGCCTTGAGTCCTTGTTCAACTGAGTTGAGCAATGCATACCTTGAACAGTGCTTCATCTGCTTCTTTCGCTGCTTCGGCTCGGATGGCTTTAACCTCTAGCGGAGTAAACACTGTCCCACCACCTCTGGGAAAATCTACTTCATCTGCTACAAGGGCACTCGGTATTTCGGCCTTCGCTCCTTTATTAGCTGTTTTAGCCTTCTTAGATCTATGATTCGAAGACGCTTCATCAAGAGGTCGTTTTGGAACCGCCATACCTATGCACAGAAGCGGGCAGTACACCGAAACCAAGAATTTGTGTTGATCTGAGATCCAGTGTTTGCTTGGCTTACATCAGCAGTCTTTGCACCGGGGCTTGTATCATACTTCTACTCATCCCAACTATCTGTTATGGGTATGTGGTCACCCCTCGCCTCTTAGCATCTGACTAACGTGTACATCAGACTACCAGGTCTGTACTAGTGACATTCTAATCAGAAACGGCAATTCAAATTCAACAGAACCGTGTTGGGTCAAAATTCGGTGGTGGGGGTGTTGCAGGAGCCTCAGAAACGAATGTAGATAGACGCGAGCGGTTGAGGAAGCTTGCATTAGAGACCATCGATTTAGCGAAGGTATATTTTCTATCTTTTCTGTCACTTCGAGTCTCATTCGCCTTCAGGATCCATATATCTTGCGGAATCACATTGGCTCTTATGAATGTCGCTTGTGCTTGACGTTGCACACCAATGAAGGTTCTTATCTTGCCCACACCCAGGGAAAAAAGCATCAAACAAATCTCGCCAGACGTGCCGCTCGTGATGCGAAAGAAACACAGCTAATGGTTGCACCAACACAAAGCAACGTACAGAGAAAAGTCTTTCTGAAAATTGGTAGACCTGGCTATCGTGTCACAAAAGTCAGAGATAGGGACACTGGGAAAGAGGGCATGATGGTGCAGGTGCATCTTCCGCAAATTAAAGAAGGTGTAGTACCTCGAAGACGGTTCATGAGTGCTTGGGAACAGAAACGAGAGCCACCCAACAAAGCCTATCAATATCTCATTGTGTGTATTCCCTAGCTTTCATTCAGATTTACGTACTCATGCAGCATAGGTTGCAGCGGAACCATATGAGACTATTGCATTCCGTATTCCTGCCCGGGAAATTGAGGACGAAACTGATGACGCGGGGTATTGGAATTGGTCGCACTGGGATCCCGACACCAAACAATACAGTTTCCAATTTATGTTCCGGTTACAATATTGAATCCATGTATAAATTCCCGTGCTGTGTCGTTGCCTGTCTGATTTTGATTCCTCCGGTTAATTTTGACTACAACAAATATCAGACGCAAATTAATTCGATTGTTAACAAAGACTAGCATTCAAGGACTATACATGAAATACGGATTCCTATGGAACAAACGTGAGTCGTGTATTCTAGGTAATTGAGAATGACAGACTCACTCCTTGTCTGTCAAATCGGCGAATGCGTGTTTGTTCTTCTCCCTCCGCATATCCTCATCAGTCCAGTCATGCTGCCTCTTGATGACCTCGATCCGTGCTACTTTCTTCTTGTTCATACGCTGGTTGACCCAACGTAGAAGGAGTACGATAACTAGCACTGTGGAGAAAAGAACCATGATGGCTATTTTCCCTGGGATGTAGCTCGGAGCGTCCTTTGGCTGGAATATCTCCGCGCCGATGATGTTTCCAAGACTAAACCCGACTAGAGTTATAGAATTTGCTGTGCTCTTTTTCGTGTGGCCGCTCATATTACTCGCATTGTAGGCGTAGATGGTTGACAATGAGCTACCATAAGAGCTGCTGAGATAAATAGCTATCAAAAAATATCAGCTTCTGTAAATTCCAAAAAAATCAAGTTGATACCAAACAGCAAGATCCCTTTCTGCCCAGTGTCGTTAAAACCAATCAAAAGTGCTTTTGAATGATTAGTAGCTTCTCAACAAATATATTCTCAAACTGACCTGCGCCCAGGATGGTTGGCAAGGTAGCAATTACAATAGGAATCATCCGTTGGTTCTTATTATATGCTCGCTATCATAACTCGAAGACAAGCGATCTAATCCTTACCTTCCTATCCGCGTACCAACCACAGAAAAGCGTCATGGCTGCTGAAACTACGCCTCCTGGTGTAGATAAAATTAGCGTCTGTCTGGTTCTAGGATCGATTCATTGACTTGAATATTTCCCCTGCTGTTAACACTTACGTATATCCAAAGTTCTTAATAATGATATTGCCAACTGCAAAGACTCAATGTTGCTCATCCTGGTGGCGAAATATTCTTACAGTTGGTGAGACCACCATTGGGCACGCTAGCTAAGCCACCCATCGTCAGCAAAGGGGACAGCTGTATACAAGAGATAACTCACCAACGCATGTTACGAGAGCGATAAGCCAAATTCGAATGTCAAGAAATGCCTCCTTGATTTGATACGACTTGAGCACTTTGTTTTCAATTCCAACCTGGTCATCACGGACTCTCTCTAGCACGGCTGTACGCTCCTCGTATGTAAGAAAACTCGCGTGCAGTGGTGAGTCAGGCAGCCAAATAAGCACCCCAATTCCAACCACAATTGCCAGGCCACCGAGCAATATGTAGATGATCTTCCAAGAGGCAATTCTGTGGCTATCATAGAAGGATATTCCCTTCATGGCATACAAAAAAGCAATTTTGAGTATCTAGAATCAGAAAATGGACGCCTATAGTACATACGTAGGCAACGAACCCTCCGAAGACCATGGTCAAACCATTCTGTGCGCAAGGTCGATTAGTGAACCGATTTCAATAAACTAATGGTATTTCACCATGACATAAAACCACGAGATACGCCTTGCATGCTCGTTCTTTTTGTAGAACATCGATATCATCAAGATCAGAATAGGAGAAACACAAGATTCGCACATTCCTGCATGCTATGAGATAGCTATCCAGTTGATAGAGATCAAAGTACCCAGTAGGAAACGTAAAGCAAAGAATGCTCCAAAAGAATTGGCGACCGAATGGAGCATAAGGATAATACCCCAAAGCACTATGTTAGCTCCTGTATACTTGATTAGTTAGTGAATTTGAGAGCTAGGAAGGAGGATTGACCAAGGTATTTGGCAACTCGTGACTTCTGCGCGATATAGGTGGTCGGGAACTCCCATGTGAGATATCCTGGATGGTCATGAGAAGGAAATAACTATTCAGAATGAAAAGGTTTACCGAGATAAAATGCCATTGATACAAGATTATAATGCTGAAATCTCGCTCGAGATATGGACTTTACTGGACGGGTGAAAGAAAGACTGACTTGGCCGATTATCGGAAAGCCCATTACACTGGACACTGTTCAGTATATCTTACACAAGAAAAAATGAATGGATACCTTGCATAATTTAACGATGTCTTGTCCCTGTAATCATGAGATCTGACCGCGACAAGTTCCAGGAAGTGACTCACAAATATTGTGAAAAGTACACCGAGGCACAGATTGGAGGTATAACCCAATCCTAACCAATAGGAGAACAAGTGTAAAATATAAGTACTGACACGCACTAGCCTCTTGCACAACTTTGAATTGTACTCTTCGTCAAACTCGATTATCTTCTCTGCGTCAACAAGTCGAAGCGCCTCATCTCCAAGACGTAAATTGATAGAACCCGTGCCAGAAACATCTTCTATCTTCGTATCAACGTTTCTCCTGTCCAAAGAAGAATTTCCTAGAAAACTCTGGTTTTTCATGGTTATCGTTGAAATACCTGAAGCTGGAGGAAAGAAAGAAATGACGGACTGCTCTTATGTATCTCCTTGCTATCTATATGAAGAAGGCATTTCTGGTGACCACGCATCCTGGGCACATATGATGTGTAGTACCACCTGATGAGGATAGCCTGGGGATTTAGAGCTGTGTATTTTTGACGGGGATTCCAGAAATAGCTTCGAGCTTAGAAAGAGATTTTCAAACGTACTACACAGAAAGACATCGAGATTGAAAGGTTGATCATGAATGGCAGACTAATGAGCTATGTATCCAGATCATGGTTGACCACTAGACTCAAAGTCGACTATTATTCCTCTGGCATGACTGAGTCGATATCAACATACTGTGATCTTGGTGTAAGACATTATCCAGCCGGGCCGAGCATAAGAATAAATGCACGAAATATGATCATGAGGTCTTGGGAAAGATGAGAGCTTGTCATTATTCCATGGAGGCCGAAGGACTTTTTGTAGGCCATCTGGGCAATCTGGGCAAGTCTGAGGACCCAGATTCTCCCAAACTGATCCGTTCCGAAATGCCGGGCATGGAGCCCAAATTTGGGGGTCTCCCTTCTTCTTAAACTTAAATGTCGTGATTTGACAAGGCTCCCGACCCGAAATTCGAAGTTCTCTCAAAATTCCCACGGGAAGTCATCCAACATCAAACGATACATTGTCTTTACTTCGGAGTTTCATCATAGTCAACATTCTGTCTCAATGGAGGATGCACCGCAGTTGCATCACATGTCTATTATCACCTCATCTGTCAACACTGAAGCATCTACATCCACCGTTATCATCTACATCCACCGTTATCATCTACATCCACCGTTATCATCTACATCCACCGTTATCATCTGATTAATCCAAACATATCCCCATCTGCATGTCATCGTACTCGACGCTCGGTCTTCCACCGTGCTGGTGCCTCGGCGACGACGGCAGCGGTATGTACAGTCTCAAAGCAACTTATGATGCGGGGGTTCTTGCCCAGAACAAGACGTGTGTCTGCTGAAGGCATTTTGCAACCTTGGACACGACTGCACTGTTGCCACTGTTCAACTCACTGACTCATATCTGACTTCAACATTACCGTTCGTCCAGACTACATCCACTCAAATCTCAGTTTCTGCATTCGCCAGTGATATCTTCACCTCCAATTCTGCTGCTGTTACTCTTTCAGGAACCAGTGTTCCCACGACGACGGCGATACTCTTATCTTTCTGTCAGTCAGGAACGCAGTGGAACGGTCATTGCGCGAAATTTCTACGATGTCAGTGGACAGCAAGACCAAACTGTTGCGCCTGTAATGTTTCATCATGCCCAACGATCCCAGCCTTAGACATGACCGCACCGTTGCCGCTGTTCGACTCACTGACTCATATGACATCAGACTTCAACATTGCGTCGCCTGGGAGAAGTGGTGCAACCTATGAGCCAAAGGCGACTCTGGTCAAGGACGAGCTCATCGCGAAGACGCTCTCCAAGGCAGAAAAAGTGACCCTTCCCATAACCCTGTTATGATGTCGGCTCCAAGAGTATTTCTAACCGTGCTCTGGTGCTCGCCGCCTTGGGAAAAGGCACTTGCAGACTTAATAACCTATCGCATTTCGATGATACACAGGTCATGATGTCTGCTCTCAAAGGTCTTTACTCTGACGCTTCAGGGAAGGGCGCTGCGCTAAATTAATATGCGAAGACAATGGCGATACCCTGGTTGTTGAAGGTGGCAAAGTTACCTCCTAAGGGTAAGGGTAAAGAGCTATCTTGGGAATGCCGGAATTGCTGCTCGCTTCCTCGCCATTGTTCTCTTGTCCAGACTTTGCTTGAGGATGATACTGGTGTTACTGTTATCATTGACAATGCTCGCATGAAGCAGCACCCCATTGGGCCTCTCGTTACCGCATTGAGGGCCAATTTTGGTGTTGATTTTATTCGAAGGACTGACTCTGCATCTATGTTTAGCTCAGATATGATGTTCACTCCCTCGTCGAGCTGTCATGCTATGACTGATTTACTTGGTTGAGTTTGCATTCTGACCAAGATAGTATATTAGTAGTTAATCACTATAAAATAAAAGGGTGCTTTATTTTTAAGGACATATTTACCCTATCCTGAGGGTGTAGTAAACTCTACTCTTACCCTTACCCGTGGTGGTATACCCTGGTGGGCCCTAGGTCATCTTAACCCGAGTGTAAAATGAGGTGCCGAGCCCTGAAAATAAGTGTTATCAAAGATTATCCCTGAGGGGCCCCCGATTTGGGGTACTCAAAGCATGTGTCAAGCATGTGTCATCTGAAGGAAAGCCCTACAAAAATGTTAACCAATCGAACAGGAAATTTTCCTCGAAGAACACCTCACCTCGTAGGGCCCATCAGGGGTGACCCTCAGGTCGTTTGATTGCCACCTGCACCGTACCTGCAGTCATGTCAAAACACGGATCATCCTTATGTAAAGGGACGGGTAAGCAACACAAACACGGGTACACCGTACCTTCATTTACTGGATCAATGTTCTGCAATTTCATTGGGACTTGATGTGTTGATTGCGCAAGTACGCGTACGCGTCGAGGGGCGTGATCAACAAACCTTTGGTATAAAAGCAGCATCCTGTGAAAGGAGTCAGCAAGACTAAATGACACGCCGAAAATTCTCTAGTGGTAGGGTGAGTCATTATCTCCTTTGCTGCTTATATCACATTGAAAGCTGATACTCAGCGTGTCTTGACATGCGGCAACTTGGTGGATAAACTAAGATTGAATGACAAGCCTGAACTCGTGAAGACACTCAAAGTAGATCCTTCGTACCTAATGGATCATAAGGCTGATGAGTCAATCTAGTATTTGATCCAGGATGTGATAGACGAAAATTTTGACCCAGGGGTCAACTACCGGGAACAGTGTCTTGAGTCATGCAGAAGAATGGTAAGTGTTCATATAGTCATCTGTATCTACTGATTGATTTCATGTTATAGTTGAGCGATACCTTCCCTAATATTTTCGAGGATCCTGACCTCAGTCTATATCATAAGAAGAAAAGAATGGAGGCCGCTTTATCATACGGAAGAAATTATATCATGGATAAAAGAAAGGCCCTCCAGGTCTCTCATGACGAAACCTGTCGTCCAAGTGCTCGTCCAAGTGCTCCGGTTCGTATCCTACCTATTGAGTAACGACTGTTGATAATGTCTTTTCTTAGCTAAATCTAGGCTACATTGATCTCACAGAGGACTCACCGAGCTCTCCTTCGGACATGAATTCAGAGGTGGAGGGGTTTTTGAGGAAATGCAACATGCATTTCCTCCTTGATTCCTTTCTTGCATTTGGCTGCAGCAATCGGCGTTGTCTGGAGGCTGTGGCAAAGAGTGGTGATGCCGAGATTGAAAAGTTCATACAGACGGTAATCCGCCGATACCCACCCGCTCGTCTCCTGGAAGATATGCAAATTTGGATATTAAAACAGCATTTTAAGTCGTATGCTATATGAGTGATCACACAACGTACTATATTGAATATATCCCCACCTTCAGAAATACCAGTAATGAGGATCTCGATCCCCCAATAACAAGACAGAGATTCAGGAGACCTCGGAAAGTGCGTGTATAATTAATAGCGGCATTCGATGAAAAGGATTTTTCAGTTGTAGAGCAGAGCCACAAACTTAGGGCATGGAGAACCACACTCAAGGACATCTAGTCGCAGAAGTAGCTTGTATTTGGATGAAGACGAGGGAATCAAAGACCCCTTTGAGCAAGGAGAAGACGTCAATGTTGTGGAGTCCAAGGTGTTGTCTCTTGTCCGTTTTACTGAGGTAGGCAGTGTCGCCTTCAACGTCCAACAAACTCTTTCTCAATTTTCTCAGTAACTTGGTCCTGGATCTTGTAGCATTTCTTTGCGCCAACAATGAACTTGGTGGATTGTTAGTAAACTCCATCAACGCATCGTAACATCTCATAATAGTCTTTTTGTCAAATACTGAAGCTTTCGCGAAAAACCTCAAAACCTTTCACGATGTTTCGTAGTTGGACCATCAGTCGAACTTGAGCTATCTACATAGAGTCCAAGTTATGGCCTATGTTCAAGGCAGATATTGAGCGTAAATAGAGGAGAAGGATCGTAAACAATGCCTTCTATACAAGGGACTAGGGGCTGACTATGATATCTCCGATGTTTTTCAGACTAGATCAATGTGGGGATGGATTGGACAAAAGGGAGGATTATGGTGTCATTAACCGATTTGTGACCTGTTTCAAAATTATTGGTTACCACTTCTGATTCACTCTCGTCTTCCTTCTTCCCAATTTTCATGGTCCTGAATAACAGAAAGAGGAAGAAATCAAAGTAGTACCCAATAATCTTATGGATTACAGGGGGGTAACATTACTTTCCAGACACCCTAGATCACCAGTAGTCGCTTATACGTTGTTGGTCAAGTCCAGTCCCGGCTTCAGAAAATAGGGCTGCTACCCGTTTTCCCGAGGAACTTAAAATGGGTTATGTGATCCTCAAGAGTTATTCGTATAGTGTATATATCTGAGCATTCAACATGGAAACTCAACAGTGAGAAATTATCAGTGATAACAGTGCCCTGGGATGCCATATTAGCAGGAGTCGGAAACAAAAAGAGACGTTGATCAATTATTGTATGATCCACTGGTAAAATGATCCTAGCCGCTGCTAATAATAGTTTTTCATTTCTCACCATCCAGTGATTCTTGTCAAGTTCCTCATATATGGGCACTCTTCTCAAGAAAGTCCCGGTAAACGGCTCTCTGGCTCCTTTTTTTTAGATATATGACTCACACGAATTCCAGAGGGTCACCTGAAAAAGCCACCTTAGACCTTAGAAAATTTGTCAGGCGTACTTCTGACACCGTTCCCGTATCCTCTGGAGAGTATTCATGTCACTCGCTCTGAGGAGTCTATGATGGCCTGCAATTAGAGAACGAAGGAGGAATACAGACATCAAATCACCCGCGTGAACCAAATTCAGGACCTAACATCAAAAATAGACTATTGTCCCAACGACGCGAGCTATAAAGAGATATTCAACCTCAACGTCTTTTTTTGACCAGGGTTCTCGCATCAGAAGGAAGACCATTTCGACTTTTCATTTGATCGAATAACGTCTTCTCTTATGAGAGAATATATTGTAGCAGCAGAAGATTTCTTTCCGGAAGATGACTCAAGGATTGGATTAATTTATCTGACAAACTAATAGTCGCGTAAGCGGTGCCGATAAAGTCATTCACCTCTGCAAGGGTAGGAGTAGTCCTTCTGACGTCCACTATTGCTAGATCGCTAGGAGACATGACATGAAACAATTGATTATCAAGACTTGGTCTTATGACCTCTGGCCCTTCCTTCTGGCTTCTGAGTCTTGTCTAATCTTGGGAAGACGGAGACCAGATACCTACCGGCAAGGGATATTTTCAGTATCAAGCTAGAATCTCCTACTATCAGAGGTCTCGAAGCCCATATTTTCGAACCTGACAGACCTTCCATCTGTCATCAGTTCGAAGGTCCAAATCCACTTTCCATCCCTCGATATAATTATAGATCAAGTGCAACAATGACCTCGAAGTGCACCCCACTGTCGGATGTTCAAAAATCAGGATGTTTAGTCAGGGTTTTGAACATGAGTTAATCAGTGACAGTGTCAGTTCATTGAACGCAAAGAACTATTCTCATTTATGACGTCTGCAATCTGACCTTACTAAGATACAACAGCTTTATATGATAACTACAGTTCGTAGAGCAATATCAACGTGGAACAGTGAAATACAATCTCTGGCAGGGTGTAAATTTGACCAACTGTCTGAAAAGATCAGAAAGAAAGAGAGGGGAAAAAAAAGAGGAGCATGGATAATTGATAATCGATGTGATTGCATGTAAAAATGTTGCAGCGAAAAAAAAAGGCAAAATCAATGTCTGGCAGAGAACAGCAGCATCTGGAAAAATAAAAAAGAGAAACCAGGGAAAAAATACATTGAGATCATGGTCGGCACACTGCCAACACAATATGTGAAAATGTATCAAAATGCGACAGCCATATAGAATCATTTCTTCTTATTGAGAACTTTTTTATGCACTTTCTCAACACCGCGAGCATGTCTGTCAGTCGGCACGATATTCGCTGAAAAAGACACTGTGGTGACAGGTGGTTGTGGAGGCTCCTTTGTTCTACCAAACAAGCTCGATCGCTTTCGAAGTTTGCCATTAGATTGTGTTTCTTGGGCTTGATGTAGCTGAGGATTGGAGGTTGAAGTTTTAGCATGAAATGGTGAAGGAGCTTGAGCAAGGGAGCATATGACGTTCACCTGCGGATCAAAGCGAACCTGCTGCATGGTTGCCTGGTTTTGTATCATCGGCTGAAGAGGCGCGGGCATAACAAGGTGTTTCGGAAGATAGCGATTTTTCCGAGGATTTCCTGCCTGTGATCGACTTGAAACGTTAGAATTCATTATGACAGACTGTTGGACACTTCTGTTATCGGACTCTTTGTCACGTAAGCTTGAGGGAAGCAGAGTTCCACTGATAGGCTTCAGAGAGGCAGGAGCTGGGATATGATGATTTGTTGATGATCCTGAGAAGCCAGGAGTGTATGTCGAAGATCGATTGAGACCAGGGTTACTGATAACGACATTTTGTTGGGGTGTTGATGGCTGAACGTCTCTTCGATTAGGTCGTACGTATGGCTGAGGATGGATAACTTGAGAATGCTGCGGATGCCAGTAAGTGTGCCGTGATGAAGAAGCGGAGCAGGATCAGGATCAGGAACGAACTGCGAGGAATGTGCTTGATCTGGAAAAGACTGAAATTGAGGCATGACTGAGAGACTATCTTCCATGTGGTTCCAGTCAATTGGTGGGAGTTCCCGTGGCCGATGTTCAAAAAGAAGGGACCCTACTATCGAGTCTGTGGGAAAATCTGATGCATAAGGCGGAGGATTGTCTTCATTAGGATCCGCTGGTTCATGAGGGCCAATCTTGATTGGAACAGGAGAGTTTGGCTCGCCCCCTATCCCAACAAAGGTCGCGGAGCCGGTAGTCGTGTCCAAGTTATTCTGACCGAAACTCATCATAGCCATACCAATCGTGAAGCCAGTGTCGTCCTTGTCAAGGTTGTCAGCAGAGAGAGATGGTGTCTTCGGTCGCGCTGGGAGTATGTCCGTCGAAGATGAGGCACTTGCCATCGTGGGGAGATTGCGGAGGGAAGCTTCTGAATGTAGAACCAACGGAGCCTTTTGTGGGTATACTGGACGTTCTACCAAGCGTCTTGACTCAGATGTTGGTAGGCCAGATTGAATATATTGAGAGTGACCATGATTCATGACAGGTTGCTGTTGAGGGTCGCGATGCCAATCAGAATCAGGCTGCGGATAGTCTGGGTGTAAAGAAGGATGGGGATCTAACTGATTCGGTTGGGCAAAACCATGGAGGAGGATCTGGCCTGGTCTCAAGTTGAGGGGAGTTTGTAATGCCATTAATTGAACGAATCTATAGACCTGGGTTTTACAGTTGGACATATGGCACAAAAACGTTGTAGAAGGTACATACATCACCGGACATAATAAGATTTTGTGTGCCAATGACCTAAGGGACAGCTTGATAAGTGATCCAGCGACAGGTGAATTTAGATTTGACACACCTCGTTCCGGGGATGTCGTTCATCAAAACCTAAGATCGCATCCTCTTGCACAATCCTTGAAACTGCCTCGTAAGGGCCGCCATGGTGAACGGCCTGTCCAAAGGGATTAGTCTCGTCAAGCTCGTCAATCCTGTCTAGGTCCTGCCGAAGCCGTCGATCCTCAGTTGCACACTCGGCAGCAGCAGCAGCAGGGGCAACGACAGCAGGTACAATCAAGGGGTTGCTCATCTCGGCATGAGTTCTAGCAATCCTGGGGTGCTGAGGCATAAGCGGTCTTTCCGGACGATGTAACGATTGCGGGTGATGACAAGGGATAGGGACGGGCTGCAGAGCAGTTATAGTCTGAGGATGCTGAGTGTGCAACATAAAGTCAGAAAACTGGAGCTTGGAAGGTATCTGCAGCGAACTCACACCACTTTGAGAAGATTCTGTGCCAGAGAGAGATCCTAATAGACGAGAAAAAAAGCCCTGTCGTTTCTTAGGTTCTGGTTTGGACGAAGGAGCTTTTTGTAGGCGTTGGTGTGGAGAGGCTGGTCGGGGGGCACGATGTGGCATCCTCTGCACGTGAGGGAGCTGAACAGCAGGCACAAGGAGAGTTGAATCTGCGGAAGGAGGCGTATCGTTGTTGTCAGTTGTCGCAGGCCGGTGTGACTGGCTTCTATTATCAGCTGCTGCCGTTTTGGGTTCTGGAGTATTCGGCGGCTGTTCTGGATAAATTTCTTCTCCGTCTACAACCTGCTGCTGCTTCTGGAGAGTAGGATGACCAGGGCCTGGGGTTGAGCGCCAGGTGGGAGTGAGATTAGAGATGAAGAGTGGGTTTACGAGGGGATCTGGAGAGAATGCCAGGTCGTCATAGCACTTTCGGTTCGCCAATGTATCAGGTGCCTTGTCATGCTTTGTGCGTGAAGAAACATCAATGTACCGAGGGATCCGACTGGTACGGCGACAGAGCAATGTTGTCGGTTGGGTCGCGTCATGGTTGTCAATCGTCCATGGATAGTTAGTAGCAGTAGCCGTCACGCTTGATCGACTACTGATGGGGAAAAATAACCCCTTCTCACCCTCAAGATGGTACCGTGTCGTGTAAGTCCAAGATATCTTCTGCTGAGGCATGCTAGTCAGAGTGCATAAGAACGGAAGAAAGCAAATTAACTGAAAATTTAAACAAGGGTCGAACGTCGTCCCTTGTCAACACATAGAGCGTCTTTGACTCGGATGATTGTAATTACGCAGTTTTATGTGTTGGTTACTAAATTCTACCCACGTCCCGTGAGGAGTCTCAAACGTCTCTCAGTCACCGACGGCGCCGATGGTTAAGGTTCGTAAGTATGACATTTATGATGTACCTAAGACAATTTTATCGCCATGAGATTTCTAATATGCGTGCGTATTAAGGGATCCTATCCAATTATCTCAGTAAATGTCAATATGCATTCAAGTCGGTCGTCGCAAACTTCCTGCCTTCAAAGTTCTTGGCGCGGGTAGACGTGAAGTCAAAGAAAGGCGGGAAGCAGGTTTGGGTAGAGACGAAGTTGCGGTAGATGTTACTGTGCCAGCCAACGCAGGTGCTTTCATGTTAGCAGTCCCGACGGACGGACGAGGCTGTGAGGTTGGCACGCTTGGACCAGAGGGCGCCAGGACCCTCCTCGGGCCTCCGGAAGGGGGAGGCATTGTTGTAGATTTCAGGGCTGTAACAGACTTGGATTGTGCCCCTTCAGAGGCAGGTACGCGCCGGGGACCCGATCCATTTGATAAAGATGGACGAGGGGGAGCAATAGACCTTGGCCTTGCCGCCTGCCGGGAGGCAGGAGGTAATGGATTAGCTACGGCTCTTTCTGGTGTCTCTGGGATCTGGACTGGTTTCTTGGTTCTTAATGACCCTGTAATAACTGTTCTCAGCTCTTTTGAACCGGCAACCAGATCCAGGCTCCTCTTGTATTCTGTTCTAGTGGAGTCGTTCCTCTCATGTCCATTGGGTCTTGTCCTTTTAATGATCTTGGGAGCAGGGACAATTGCTGGCATTTCTGGCGTAGTTCCATCTTTGCTCTTTGGTGTAACAAAATGGGTTGATTTTTTCTGGCCCGGAACCACTGTGGGGGGTACCACAGAACCCGAAGAGGCAACAGGCGAGGATTCAGAAGCGCCTATTGGCGCATTTTGTACAGGTGAAACGGATATCGACATCGACCTGGCTGTAAGAACAGTGAGTTGCCTAGTCAGCGAAGCATGATTGGGCCACCTACTCTTGTTCATCGACGAAACATCAACTAAACGAGGGGAAGAGATCGCAACTGGAATACTCAGGCGTTTTTGGGTGATTCTGTGAGTGGTACCTTGGGCAAGAGAATTAACAGAGCGAGTCATTGGATATTAGATGCATACCAGCTATCCGACCATCATTTGCGGAATGAGATGGTGTAGATGGGATATTGGGCATTTGGATACATTCAGGACCTGGGAAATAACCAGAGGTATCAACTTGGGAGGCTTGATTAGGTGGCTCGGTGACATCTGTCATTATTCGTCAGTTACGAACCGTTTTTCTGGGTAGATACACACGAGTTTTGGTCGGAAAGACTGCTCCCAGTTTCTCTCCCTGAGAGCCAGGATCCCTCTTCAATAAACCCTTTTCCATATTGATCTTCTCCGCTTCCAGATCAAAGCTTGGATCATCTTCCGTTGTAGTCAAAAATGAATCTAACCCACTCTGAACGGTCAGAAATGACACTTTGTCGCTCAATAGATCAAACATCTCCCCAGAATGCATGTGCATACGGAGTGATGAGTCGAGGTCAACAGAAATACGATCATCAGTTGCCGTCGGAGGCCTAGGCCGTAATGTAACCAGAGACACAGGGGAAACTACCTCGGCGGCTTCTGGTTTGGATTCAGGCTTAAAGGATGGAGACATAGGTGAAGATGGAGGAGAGGAATTCGAGGGGATAGATATGTCCGTGGAAGAAGTGTTAGAAGATTCAGACGAGTTAGGTTCCAAGTAGGCATCGGTTTCGGAACGGATATGCTCTTCAGTGCCGGCGATTTGAATTCCGTTGTCATTTTTCCATGCATTGTTAGCGATATTGTTGGAACCATGTGGCGTAGAGTGGATGGTCCTGCCGGTGTTTGCGCAGTTTAGAGGTTCCTCAGTATAATCAACTTGTTCAGTCACCATGTCAACAGTGGGGAAGAATTCTGGGGCGCTTATAGCAGGAGAAGATGGTAGAGGAATATCCTCAGGAGCACCCGAAGGTCTCACTGTCAACACAGGCTTCGCAGCCTCCTGTGGCTCGAGTGCACTGAAGCAAACGCGCTCCGGAGCACTGCCTTCTGTGATAAACTTTATCGAAGGTTCCTCCTGCGATTTATCGTTCGACTCTAAAATTGGTGTGGATGTGGCTTGTGCGAAAATCAGGTTGGCCAGCGGTGTCCTGGTCGTGCGAGAAGGGATGTGTGCCTCTGATTCATGGGCAGCGTTGTGCTTCTTGATAGGTGTTGCGGCCTTGACCATATCCCTAAATGTCAGTGTTGCATTCTCGTCATCTTCTGTGGTTTGCTCAAAGCATGCGTTGAGTTCGTCCTCTATCGACTCGTCCAAAAGCGCCTCCGGACAAGATGCATCCTCGAGGGTCATATCTCCAATGTCGACTAATCGACGTCGCAATGGCCTTGGTTGCGGGTGTGGGGAAGGTTTCGAGATTTTGGCCACAAAAATGGACATGTCGCTATTGTTGAAAGGGCTGTTGCTATTAGCATTCTCTTTGTCGGCAACAACATCGCGACGTAGCGGAGTCAAGGGGGTATCCAAATTAACAGTAGAATTAACCAGAGGATCAAAAAGATTAATGAGACTTGGTCTTGGACCGTTTGTAGTCATTTCTTAGTCGTGAAAGCGAGTTGTCTTGTTTGGTTGAGCAAGTTCAACTACTTGTTTATGCTTGTCACCGCGACATCCGACACGTGATTCAACATCTTTGTCATGTGCCGCACCACAACCTGGGCCAGCTGGATTTTATTCATCGAGAAGTATGTCCTCCGAACTAGCGAGTGTCCGCGCCGAAATCAAAACATGGGAAAGAAGCTTCAGAAATACGAACGGTAGGAATCCGACGATTGATGATATCAAGCAGCAGCCCACGGTTGGTGCGTCGCGTTGAACTCATTTATCTTGTGTTGTACCAATTTCATGATTCCAGCTCAGAAATATAAGCTTTACAAGAAGCTATCTAAATCTGCCAACATTACTTCTGATACAACTTTACAACCCAAGGGTCTACCTGTTACACCTCCGAGGCAGACGTTTTCGACCTCTGATCTGACTTCTAATCTGACCTCCAAGCTCCTGCTTTCTGCTTCCCGTTTTGTCGAGACGACTATACCTCTTGCAAGTTATAACCCATTTTCTCCACAAAAGAAGGATAAAGGAAAGCAGAGGAAATCGATCCCATCCACCTCCTCTAAGTCCACATCACATCCATTTGCGAGTCCTCAAAAATCCAAAAGGACTTTGGAAACAAAGCCATCTCCTGGCCTCAGTCAACCAACACAAGCATCAACTTCTTCTTGCTTATCACAGGAATTACCTTCTGCTATCTCTCGTGCGCGGAAACGTCTCAGGGGAGAGCCGGTGTCTCCGTCACCCAACAAGGAGAAACGCAGGCGTGTGCTATCACCAGCTATCCCACCGCTTCCGAAATTACAATTACAAGCCCTGGTGTACGACACTGATAGCAATGAAAGTGACGGAAAGGAGGACAACGATCCTGATGGTGGCGATTCATCGTTCGTTGACGACAGTCCCATGAAGCCTGCAGCGAATTGCAAGGCATTCGCTACCCTCTTTCAGGAGACCATTAAATCAACTTCTACATCCGAGCTTTTTGGCAGCAGTGCACCTGCTGTAAAAGCACGTGCAGATGTTAAGCTACCAAGGACCAAGCTTCCTGAAATGGACGTGGATATATTCAATGATGATTCGAGATCTATCAAGAAGCCTTCTTTCAAACCCGGTCCCTCTGTGAAATCAAACGCCTCGGCACTGACGAAGTCACGATCTAAACTAATCCAGTCAACATTACCCCTCACTAACAACAACGTCAGAAAGCGATCGCTTGAGCTAACTCGGGCGTCCGACGAATCCATGCTTTCGAGTATCGATCATGGGAATGGTGCGGTCACCGACGATACCAAGGAATTCCCACCCCCTGTAAAATTGCCTACCTCCACTCCACAATTGCTTCCGCCATCACCCAACCCAAACACCTCACGTCTGCCAGGGAAATCCAAATCCAGTGGCACACGCGCTATCCAGCCTTCCAAGAGTAATAATCATAAGAAACCCAGACTCCAAGATCATGACACGATGGAAGACACGGACAACGATGGCGAAGGCAGCTCCGACGACTTAAACATGCGCCACACTGTAAACATTGTTCACCATTCACGTGGTATACGTACTGTGTTAGTGGAAGAAGAGAATGATTTCGAGATCAAAGATCCGATATTAAGCTACGTTCAGCCTCGCAGTCAGGGTTCAGCGTCGCTTGTGAAGCAGAGTAACAATGATGATACTTATGCCATTGTGGATGAAGATGAAGGTACAGATGCAAATGTCAGTGTCGATGACGAGGAGTTGGGACTGCCCAGCAGATTGCATCGTAATTTAGTATTGGAATCTCTAAAATCAAAACAGACTGAGCATGAAGAGGAAAAAATTGTGAAGCGTCTACTGTCCGGCAGAAGAGTGCTCCACTATGACCCGAAGAAAGGGGGTGAAATCTGGGGTGTAGGAGAAGACGAAAGAGATGAATTCGCCGGAGACGAAGGAGGGGTCGATGAATCAGATGAATGGGAAGGGGACCCCGTCCCTTGGGAGGTTGGCGAGTTATCAGAGACCCATTATCACCTAGAGGAATTGGGATAATCGAAAGATGTATCGTGGAGGTTCTATCTTTATCATGTTGCTTTCTTCACAACGTCCAAGCACAACGGTAATCAATGTATGATTTTCCGACTGACGCAGCTGAACACACAACAAACAGTTTGATTGTAGCTTTTGAGCTGATTATGGCTTGCCTATCCCATACCCATTCATTTCAACTCTACCAGCCTCGTTCCAAGTGCATGCTCGGTCCAATTGATCTTCCAAGCTCATCCTTACAGCAAGTACCCAGTATTCTTAGCAGACATGTGTGTAAACCTGAAACCGCCCGGAAATGAGCGACAACAGCGTGTACACCACACACTTCATTGTTGCAGCTCTATAAGCCTCGGTTGATGTAGCTCCGTTTTCCTCACACAGTGGACTAGTTCCATACCTGCTACTACCACTCCATTTTGTTCTTGCTGCTGGATTCGACTCTGAGAGCCTTTGTTTTATTTTTTTCATTGTCTAATTGATTTTCTTCAATGGCTAAGAAAACCGGTCGAAACAGCAGGAGCCGTGGACATCACCACCAAACTAATGTGAAGGCTCCTTCCAGGCCCATCGTGAAGACGCCCATCCTCCGGCTCTTCTGCGACCCAGAGGCAATGAGAAAGCTTCTGGAAACAATCATGGAGTCTTCAAATGGGAAGCGTTCGCTTTCGAGGTTTGCAAGGACTTGTAAAGCATTTTGTGATCTGACATTGGACATTCTTTGGCGAGAGCTGGACTCCTTCGTCCCTATTATAGGGCTTTTCCCAAATGATATTATGAAGAAAGCCCGCAAGCCGGGCTTCGGTCTAGTAAGTCAAACCCTCGCCTATCCAGCGTGCAGTGATTTGATGGTGCACCATTAGATCAAAGCACCAAGGAGTGAAGATTGGATTGACGTTATCAGGTACTGCGACAGAGTTCGGTGTATTACATACAATGAGGCCACCAATAATTTGGCTACGGCATTCTCTCTACTTGAAGACCGACCGCGTGTGTTTATTTTTTCGAATCTTGAAGAGTTGACATGGAAAGTTCAGACGGCATCTGGACTGGAGCGTTTATCCATGTTCCTCAATCCCACTTTGAAAACCATCAACTTGCAGGTCGATTCACGACTCGGACAAATCGAGAATCTCCTCACAGGCATTTCTAGTCATACAAAGCTTACAGGCTTCTCCTTTGTATCCCCCACACCCCTTCCTGACGACTTCACCGACCTCCTGCATAACCAGAAGGGGCTTGAAAAAGTCGAATTAGTAGCACCAAGGGCTCTGAGCCCTAATGTAGGCCAATGGTTTGCGAAACTCCCGAAGCTCAGAACGTTACAGCTCAACTTGACCGGCATGTCACCCACCGCGGTCGAAGGCTTTTTCGAGAAGGTCAGGGAATCGGGATACGACACTCCTGGCTCTGTCAGCAGCCACGACAGTGGTGTCTTCTCTAATAAGGAGTTCAATTATTCCGGATTCAAAAGATCGGTCATTCGTATGACGAGTGACGATGAATCTGTCGGTCATCAGGCTGGACCTTACAAACAATTGAAGAAACTTGGACTCACTGGAGAGATTGCTATTATCAATGTCTTCCTCGACCAGCTCTCTTCCGAACTCCAGCACCTCGATCTAGTCATAGAGGACCCACCAGAGAGTGTATATTGGAGTAATTTCTGCCATCTAGTCTGTGGAAAGTTTGGACAATGTCTCCGATCGCTTCATATCACTGCAACTTCCAAGTCTATCCCCAAGGGCGATTCGAACGTGCCACTTCCCCTCCAAGATTTTACCTATCTCCCACACCTCCTCCGCCTTGACATCGACCTCCCTGGATCTTGTATCTTTACACCTGCCGATCTCGAATCCGTCGGATATGCGTGTCCGAGCCTAGAAGTGTTACGACTCTGCCCCTTGGCTCGCTTTCAGGAAAGCAGGCCTCAGATCAGCCTCGAGTCTATTGGATGGTTGACACGAGGCTGCAGGAACTTGCAGATTCTTCAAGTCAATGTTGATGCTCAGCCAGGTCACATTTCCGTCTTTCAGAATCGCACATTGTCGTCACCCTCACTTCGACGAATCCATTTAAGCAATTCATGGATCGAGCACCCCTTACAGGTCACGATTCTTCTCAGTCACCTTGCGCCCTACTTGGAATCTATCAAGTGGTTTCAGGATAAAAACAGGCCACATTATGACGAGACTCACGACAGAAACTGGCAGCAAGTCTCTGATATGCTGCTACATTTGCAGTCTATGCGACGTATCGATCGCTCTTTTGCGATCGAGCTCCCTCCTCCAATTGAGCGAGTAATGGTTGACAAGTCCGTTGAGGCCATCGCTGAGAAGCTGAACATAGGTATCCAAGTACGACCTCAGACCACGAATGCGAATATCCAGGCTACACCCTCATTTGTCAGCCGTTGTGTTAATGCAACCGTCGAGAAGCATTCAATCTGTATCGACGCAACTCCAGAAGTGAAGGACGTTGGGATCGGAGAAACGGTCACACACGCTGAGGTTTCCATTGATGCTCATCCAACTGCCATCTCCGTTTCGATAGCCACTGAATTACAACCAGTGGAGATCACAGAGGGATCAATGCCAGAACGACAAAATGTGGGATGGCAGAACAAGCACGTCTACGCGATTTTCTCTGGCATTTATCGCATCTTCATTTTCCATTCGACCTCCCTGCCCTCTCGTGTCATTGAATTTCTTGGAAATTTCAGACGCAAGAAAGCCCAAGCTGAGGCTGATTTTTCGACGGAGAACGATATCTCAATGGAAACTGTCCACTTCTTGCACTAATTATTTGAAAAATAAGACTTCGTGTATGTAGATTACTGCTCACCTGGTCATGCCCTGTATGCCGTCGTATGTCTTTTATGCTTTATGTGCTCTTGTCCATGTAATCCATTCTTTTACTCTCGGGGACATGCAACACTTCAGCCAAACATGTATCAACAACATCACGACAACATCACGACGCGTCATTGAGATCAATATTCAGAGAGCCCTACACATATGAGCGACAAGAAGCAAGAAAAGGACTTTACCTCAGAGGTGAATGAGCTACTTCCAGAAGCAGATAATCTCGCTAAGGTGCGATTGTATGGCTCAGCACGAACTTGGCTAATTATCCCTTTGATTGCGCTAGAGAGGAAGGCTCCAGGAGGCTCTTGATAAACTATTTGCCCTAGAGAAACAGACTAGAAATGTTCGTAACTTGATCCGTTCCAAGATGTATTTTTTTGCTAAGCCTGAAATCAGGCAGCCGATGCCGCCTCCACGACCCGCTTGGCAAAGGCGATTGGACAACATGCGTACGATGCTCGAGATTATCCGCGCCTAAACTCAAATATTCATCTGATGAGCAAGAAGCACGGTCAACTAAAAGCTGTGATCCAGGCATTTGTCGAGCAAACAATTGAATGGCTACCCGAGATCAAATCTAGAGATGGTCTAGAGAAGTGGTTGGAGCTTGTAGAGACCCTCAGGATTGTTACCGAGGGCAAGGTCAATCTCTATCACTTTCTTGAGTGGATCACTTACTATAAAAATTTGTTTTCAGATCTTCCTTGAAACTCCCCGAGCCCGTGTGACCCTCCTCCTTTCACACCACTATGAGGGCGTCTCCAAAGGGGCTACGGTGCCGCAAAAAGTTAGAGAATCGCTACAAACTGCATCTGATCTTTTGAATGACCTGCAAGTTGAAACTTACTCATCCATGGAACGTCGAGAAAAAACGGAGTTCATCCTAGAACAGATGCGCTTCCTTATTGCCGTTGCAAGAATCAAAGACGCCGAGGAGGGCAAGGGTAAAGACGGGAAAGATACCCTTGGTGGTGGTGAGGCTGAATGGGTCAAGGCTCGTGCCGGTGGCAGGAAAGTCAATGAGCAATTTTTGACAGAAAAAGAGAATGAAGTACGTATATACGCTGATTTACCGAATCGTCGATCTCAACGTTAAAATTAGGACCTTAAACTAAAGTACTATGATCTCATGATACAGCACGCTCTACATCATAGCGCGTACCTCGATGTTGCAAAATACTATTACAAAGTATGGGAGACACCGTCTATCAAAGAAGATGTTAATGGCAAGGGAAAGACTGTAAGCTGACATGGTTTCTTCCACTTTATCCATGGCTAAATGATCTTCAAGGCATTGGAACACATTGTGTATTACATTGTCCTTGCACCATACAATAATGAACAATCTGACATGCTTCACCACCTCTATATTGATCCTGCCCTCGTCCGATTGGAGCTGCATTAGTATGTTCGTTCTACAATTCCTTCAGATCAGCTTTTCATTTCTCTGTCTTAAGTAATCTTGTTAAGTGCTTCGTTACAAAAGAGCTGATGAGATGGCCTGGTATACAGAGCATCTATGGTGACTTCCTGCGCAAGACCCAGGTCTTCAAAGTAGAACAGCAATGGGAAGATTTGCATGATCGTGTGATCGAACATGTCAGTGCTCGAAACCGATGCTGAAAAACACAGTCACTCATTATTCATTATGCATAGAATATCCGTGTCATTGCTGAATACTACACCCGCATCAAACTTGAACGATTAAAATCATTGCTAGATCTTTCTCTGAAACAGACGGAAGAAATTCTGTCTCGTCTTGTCGTATCCCGAACTATATGGGCTCGTATTGACCGGCCTGCCGGTATCGTGAACTTCCGAAGCAAACGAAGCGCCGAAGAAGTAATGAATGACTGGAGTTCGGACATGCAGAAGTTGTTGGGTTTGGTTGAGAAAACATGGATGGGTATGAATGCAGCCCAAGCGGCCCAAGCAAGAGTGAAGGCGACAGCAAGCTCTTAAAACTTCGTACATTTTTGACCTCACATGTACACCTGATTCGCGCATCTCTTAGAAGAAAAATTGCGATTGAGAAAGATCCATTAATTACTTAGTGCGTGTTAAGGAGGTTGCATGCATTGAAGATGCTAAGGTGGAACAGTATCTGCCGAAGCCTCAGTCATAGGCTCAGTTAGTTGTGGTGCACACTCTGGTTCAATGTTCGCCTTCCACAACCGTACATACTCCTCACCCTTGGTCCAGCTTCCTTCTGCAGGATCTCTCTCGATGATTGCCCTCCATCTCTTCGTCGCCATTCGAGCACTCTCATCCACTTGTTCCTCTTGCTTCCACGTTTCTAACACCCCCTTCTCTCGCTCAAACGCTTTCTCAATTTCTGACCGCCCAAAAGTGGAGCCAAAAGTTTCTGCTTCATATGCAGCATACACCGAAGCGATGTGGTGTTCGGAACGAAGCGCACGAAATTGGGCAACTGCACGACAGTATGCATCTGACAGAGAAAGGCCCTGATATTCGTGTAAGTTCATCGCAAATCGGATTGCACTAAAAAAATCAAATAACGGTACGAGACATGAAAAAGGGACGCACTCCTCGGGTATAGGATTCCTCCCTCTCTGGCGTAACCTTGTCCATGCTTTTCCTGAGACAGAGTGTGGTGGATCAATTGCCATTCCCTCGACCAATGTTCTAGGGCGAAATGCTTCAAAAGGATGATCACGAAAGAACTGTCTTCGTAGGTCATCTTCGATATACTGTATGGGCAGTGGTTTGTTCCTTGTTCTTTTCAGATTTGTTCTCTCCCCTGATCCATAGGACGGCTCGGGAATCCGGTTATCGTATTCTGTCCGAGAAGGAGGAGCTTTTGCTGGAAGGGGAACAGGAGGGTACTGAAGGACAGCTCGAAACCAAACAGGCTCGTTTTGAATAAATTTCGCGCGCATGAGGCGCGACACTTGCTGATGAACTTGATTCGCAAACCGTCGCACCATCCTTTGCGATGGAAATGGTGATAGGAGTGGAGGCTCTCAATGTACCGGTACCACAAAATCATAAGTGTCAAACATGCACAAATATAGCTCAATGCATAGTACTAGCTCTCATTACAGAAGTAGGGAGGTGTTTGCATAGTCAAATTATGTGTTTCATGTCTACAACCTTGCCGGTCGGCTGGCTTGTCTTGACACAGAGCGAGCCTTTTCCCTTAAAACCCGCCGAAGCTAGGAGTACAAATAATCAGCAAAACTATCACGGCTCGTACGCTCTACGACATACGATCTTGCCTGATGGGTTCTTTGGTATGGAATCAATGAATTCAATACCACCAGTCAACCACTTGTACTGGGACTTTGCATCAGCTACATGCTACATGCAGATGTCAAGGTCGGCAGCAAAAGTATTCAACTTTACTCACTTTGAAAATGACCTGTTTTAATTGTCGGGTAGCTTTTGGATCGCCTTCGACCCGAGCGGCCACATCTGGCCGAAGGACGACATACGCCAAGGGTAGCTCGCCGCTGTAATCATCGGGAATACTGACAACACAAGAATCGACGACATCAGGATGCAACAGAAGATGTCCCTCAAGTTCAGCAGGAGTGACTTGAAAACCCTTCACTTTGAAAATTTCCTGAAAAACATGCTTAACTCGCTTTTCGACAAATGCCCAGTCGAAGTTTTTGTACCTTGACACGATCGACAACAAATAGTTCGTTATTTAGGATGATCACGTCGTCTCCAGTACAGACCCAGGAATCAATAAATGTCTCCTTCGTCCTGGGTAGCTGTCAGTCGCAACCAGGAAAAGTCAGATGAACGTACGCTGTTGGGTTGTCAAGGTAATAGGATGCCATAGAAGGTCCAGTCACGAAGAGCTGTCCTCGTTCTCCTTCTCCGGCGAGGGAACCGTCAGACCTTAATACTCGCGCCTTGAGTCCTGGCATTAGCCTCCCAGCACTTCCAACGGTAGCATCTTTGGCTTCTGGGGGGATTACGCAGACTGACCCAACGCATTCCGTAAGACCTTCAAAGGCTGAGCATCAGTTACAATGGTGCAAGAGGCGCAGTGCTTACCATAGCCTTGACCGATAGTAGCATTCGGAAGTATTCGCCTCAAGGATGCACAAAGTTCTCCATTAAGTGGAGCAGCTCCCGATATACAAAATTTGACGTGACTTAAATCATACTTCCCGGTCACTCGTTGCTTACAGAGGAGAAGGATCTGTGAGGGAACCAGACTCAAACAAAGGTTAGCCGGTCACGTTGCGACTAAAACGAATTCAGGAATACTTGAGACTTGTGATGCGGTACTTCACAATGCTTTGCAAAAATTGAGTGAAGTTGAATTTAGGGACAACGACAATGGACATCTGATGTGCTCGGGTTGAATCAGAATTCATACGTTCGACGGCGGTGATTACATACCCCACAAAATACTTGGAAGTGGAGCTTAAAAAATCTCACAGGAGCGTCCAACCAAATCAATAGAAAGCTCACGTTGAAAACAAGACCAAAGATGTCTGAAAAAGAATGAATACTGGTGTAGCGACGAAAAAGATGACAAACTCACGAAAGAATGGGAGAACTAAATCTATCAGTAAAGCTCAAACGATCAATGAACAATATAACCTACCCCCTAGGCTGACATCACCGGGGCACATTAATTTGTTCGACCAAGAAGGATCATTGATTTTGAAGTGTGCCACCTTCAATAATACATTGGCAATCAGAGCAAAATGTGTTATTGCCACAGCCTTTGCGTTCTAATAAGTGATGGTAGTTTGCTGACCAACAAATAGGCCTACTTTTGGTTTGCCTATTGGGAGAAATCAACCTGGGTCGAGTAGACAACTGGGATTCATACCTGTTGTGCCGCTGGACAGCGATAAGAACGCAAGTGCTTTCCGTGCTTCGCCACTCAAAAACCTTCTCTCTTGAAATCTATCTGGTGAACTTTCTCCAAAGGCAATCAAGGAATCAACGGTCCAAAAATGTTGAGAGGGCGCTTCCCTTAAAAATACGACCCGAGAGTGTGGGAGTCCCGTTGCATGGGCAGCTGCTAGAATGGTTTTCTGACAAGATGGATGGGCGACAACCAGTGTGCACTTAGTGAGGGTGATTAGATGTGCAAGTTCGTCGATAGTATAGTTGGGATTTCCTGGGCTAACAGAGGATTGAATTCGCCACATTCGGGGATGATGACTATGAACGTACGTGACAATGCCCCCGAAGAGGTGGATCGCCCAGACAGCAATACCATATTCTGAAACGTCAATCAATAACTTGACGGTGCTACAAAGGAGGCTTACCGATATCATTCGGACTAAGAATACAAACTTGGCTTGAAGCTAAGAACCAGTGAAAAAAATCGATGACCTGCAACTCACCGACATCGTCTTTGCCTTTGACAGCGTTTCAGAAACTATTTGCACCATAATGGGACGAAGAAGTTCACCTAGGTCCCATCTCATTTGAAGTGCTTTCGCAAGTGCATAACTACGACGTTTCACCTATTGACAATTAGCGGTCATCCGTACTGTCGAAGTATAGTTCACCTCTGCCTCAAAAACAGGTCGTCCCGTCGCTTCTTCGATGAAGTAAGGAGTCTCAGGAAGCCTCTGCGGCCTGGATACAGAGCTATCAAATATGAATTGAGGCACAGAGAGATCATCTGGGATGTATGGCACTGGTTCGTCGACGTGAAATTCCATGAAAAAATATGAAAATACAGTTTACGAGTAAAGGAGAGCACAGCCATTTATAAGCGAGAATGAAGTGGGGTTAAGAGATGACGGAAGGACCATAAACTTCTTACGTCACTCAACGTCTAGTCCCACATTCGGATATTCGGATATTCTCTTCTCCTTCATGGAAGACGACGAAACTGAACTACGAAATCCGTTCCCATCGCCCCCTTCTCACTATACTAGATACACGGCACGCAATCTCAAGCTTCTCACCCTCCTGCGCGAACGCGTTGGTGATGATGCTTCCATTGCAAATCAGCGCGAAATCCTTTCTGATCAGATGGAGGTCCCCGACTGGCAACTCGTTCAGCTAGAAAAACCACGTGTCGATTGGATCCTTAATGAGCCTGAGGCATTCTATGATGTCTTTGGCGACCGGTGGTTTGTGCGGTTATGCGTTGCTGTCATCTATATCCATTGAAGGTTCCCTCCAGGTTAAAGACAACATTCTTTCTCTCGGTGATGTCGGCGGCAACCAGTTATATCCTTCTGACCCAGCAATTGGTATGGGATTTGATCTTTGAGCATTTGTTGCATTGATACATGTTGTTCTAGACCGTCGACCTGCCCTGCGATCTATATTACGCTCGCTTCTCGTCACGTATTCTACTTTGATGTCATCATTACTTTTGCCGCCTCCCCTGAATCCGGGAGAACCTCCAGAGTGGCAAAAACATATCGACTGGATATCTAATCTAGCAATGAATCTCATGGCAGCTGCGAATGATCTTCGCCCGGTTCAGGTTATTTGCCTGTGCCACCTAGGAAAAAAGATTCTAACATGCATGTAGGCAAGAGGAAACCTGGAGTCGATGATGCGACACCAGCTCGAACTTCGTAGAGAAGAGACGAAAACCTTGCACGAGTAAGTGATGCTAGAGAACTGGACTCAACAACCACGCTGCTGATTAGAGTTCCAGAAAGTGTGACACTCTTGAAGAAAAGCTCCGAGAGATACGCTCTTCTGTAGCTAATTCAACACCTCTCGCACCGGTGAGAATCACATTCTTACAGTTTGATTCAGAAACATAATTCAATTTAGAACAAGCCAAAGATTGGAACACCGTCAGTACCAGATCTGAAACGAGTAAGTGTGACAGACTTCTCTATCTCCTGATTCAAATCCTTTGAAAGATGCAATCAACTCGTCCATTGGTAGAGATCGATGCACTTGTCTGGGCCGAACAAATCCGATAATCTTTCCGAACAAAATGAGAGGTGTCATGCCTATATTCCACTGGTCTTGACCCATTTTCAGGTTTTGAGAGGAACCAGGAGATATAGTCTTTGGAGTGACCAAAATGTGTTTCCAACATAGGGAAGAGCACATGAACTATCTTTGCATGGTTTCAGTTGAGTTCATGCTTTTGCCATCCTTGTGTTAGGTGGCCATCATATGATGACAGGACTGTAGAGAAGTTTTGGACCTTATCTAAGGTGCTTGAATGTAATGGGAAAAAAATTATATTGAGACTCCAGAAAAGCATGTCTTTCTTGTGTAGGGGCATGCTAATCTCTTAGCCTAAATCACGTGATACAAGGTTCAAAACATTGTATTTCTTTATAATCCTATCATCATATGATGGCCACACGGCGCAGGGTTGGCATAAACACGGCCTTGACTGAAACTGCACGAAGACAACTCATGCAGCCTGTCCCATGCTGGAAACGTATTTTGGTCACTCCAAAGGCTGTATCTGGTTCCCCTTTCAAAACTTGGAAATGGGTCAAGACTGATGAAATACAGGCATGACACCTCTCTCACTTTGCTTGGAAAGAGGTAACTTATTGGTGTTGACACAACAAGCATTTCAGTGATGATGAGGGAGGTGTTGATGATCCCCTTGCTCCTCTGCCAGATGAACCAGAGGTAGCTGAAGGCGATGAAGAAATGGAACTTGACGAGAATCAAAATACGATAATGACAGTTGCTCAGCCATCCGAAAGCACACCTGTACTAGATGAACCACTCATCTCACCTAAACCTCAACTTTCAATGACACTTGCAGATCCTGACGAGAGTATAAATGGAAATGTGGATACGGATATAGACGCTTTGGGTGCCTCACTCAAGCCTGTAGTTGATGCCAGATTGCATAGTTTGGATGGGACAAAGGGGGTTGTTGATACGGGTGTTCAATTGGACATTAGTAGACTTGGGTCGGATGCGTTGAATCTTGATGATACTGATTTGACGCATATTGACCCCTCGGATGGGATAGTCGATGGGTCATCATTGGACCATCCTGAGCATCCTTTCATACAAGGCGCGCCGTGATTATTGATGCTCGCCATGTTCTGTCCCCGTGTGTTTGTTTGTCATGTTCCATGCTGAAAGTTCTCTGACAATTGACAAAGTTCATGCATTTCACACCTTCACTGTATGCCTACGCCAGGTATGATATTATCTACACACAAGGAGTAATGAAGCTGGATGGCGCTCAGCACTTGCACTCGCCGGTTTTGCACTTGCAGCTGAATGATAAAATTAAGTTTAAGTTTTGAACATCAGTGTTCGTTACCTACGAATCTCCGCAAGTGCAGTTGGAACCACAACTGCTCTGGTCCTTGAGGGGGTCGTTGGCACTGGCACTGCAGATGCAGCCTTGGCAGATAGAGATTTTGGTAGAACACTCAGGCTATTAGTATGTGAGTGATAAAATCTGAAGGGGAAAGAAGTAAATCACCATGTTGTGGGCGTAAGGAAGTAAATTGGGAAAACGGACCTCATCCGACGCACTTAAATACCTAGCCTCTGACGTGAGAGGTGATCAAAATAAGATGTGAATGAATTTCTACAAATATCCCTGTATAGGCAGGCTCTGACCTTAGAGCGGTTAACAAGGGCAAACTTCTACGTACCATTTCGACCAATCGTTTACAGGGTGTGACACTAAGAAATTTGTTTATTTTGCAGTGGCTATAATGCTTCCGTGGTCTCCCAACCATCTCTGATTTGCATGATGCAGACCAGGCGACGCGCATCATATGACTAAAAATATATTACAGAGCAACCGTGGGTTCTCGAGTGTACCACAAGACTGACCCGTAACATACCCATACCCCTTGCGGTTCACTATTGATGTTGTCGTTGACTCCATTACTGGCAGCGTACCTCGTCCAGAGTATTCTGCTGATAAAAATGGGGCATTGATCAGGGCTGGAAGTGGTGAAGATATAAAGACCATGGGTGAAGATGTAGCTGCTGACCTGCTTCACCATAACTTGAACAAGTCACGGCCACTGGCTGCCCTTAGCAAACCGCAAAAAAAACCCTGCACCTTACAGAGGATTTAGTATGTAGAAAATGGATTAAGTAGGCTTATTTTACTGTTTGACTGCGCCTGCGGCCGAAAAAAAATAGTGCTTTTTTGATTAAGTGTTCATCACTATCCGTTATCTGTGAGGAGACTCGTAAATGTTCTGTTCAGAGCCCTCCGTGATGCGTGACCTGAACACTCGGCCGAAACAGTACAGTAATATTGTTTTGTCCTTGCTACTTTCATCTAGCCTCACCACACCGTCGCTCAAGTGGTTTGTGTCAATGGTGTGTTGCGCATTAAGCTACATTTCTCCTTATACCAACGATTGATGACGTTTATTAGACTAATCCACTTCCGAAATACGTGCCTCAGAGTTTAGGAACAAGAGTACATTAGAGCCTTGCTCACATTTATCCATCCTATGATTAGAGGACAAATGAATTCGGTTTATACTGATGACGTGTCTGTATGGTGGGCATCTTATTATTGGTGAGTTTCTTCCATGCCGCAGAATCGCAGAATCTTGATTTGCTCCATCAGATCATATATCTCACAAGGGCTGGATTCTTTGCTCATGAATAATTGTTTTTTGCAACATCAGTTGATTTAGCTTGCTGCTCACATATCACCTGGACCATGACCTCGTGTGATTTATATGCTGAGACATAGCCTTCCATTTCCTATATGTGATGATCATCTGCTATTTATCACATGTATCTTTTTTTCTTGGGTTCAGAACTCTATTTTACAACGAACAAACCAATGTATAGACGCCTTCCGCGTAGTCTGCAAGGCCCAGCGTGAGAAGTGTATCAACAGAAGACGTGCAGCCAAAAGAGTATACTGATGTGTCGGAAGGTTCGGTCCCACGCCAACGGTTGACTTCCATGCGCTTTGAACGAAAGCTTCTCGATGACCACCCGCACGCCATTGGGGTCGGTATCTCGGGAATACTCTCTGTGTTCTCTCTGGGGCCAACTCCTGGGCTGATCCCCATCATCTTCACACTTTCTATTCTGTTGATATATTCCCGCAAAATTTTTCCGACACAAGCTCCTCACAAAAGTCGACACACCATTATTTTGTGGGTCGTACTCACCATTGGTAGCTCAATTCTCAGAATTACACCATCGATCCATGCTTTATCACAGCCCGTGCTTTCAATCTTATCCTTATTAATCCTTTCGGGGATCACTTCAGCCTTGTGCATCGGGGCTCTGTTCATTGAGACTCGGGTTAGCAGTTGGATGAGCCCCAAGCATAAAACGGTCAGGCTGTTGTTGTCTCCGACATGGTGGACTACAGTCTGGGCTGCCATCACGTACCTTAGCCCCCTTGGCACGCTGTCAACATGGAACCCTGTAGAAGGAACAAGTGCATATAACTGGATGCTGCCTATGCTCGGACCACAGTCCCTTAACTGGGTGGTGGCAGCCTGGGCAGTAGTCATTTCAGAGATCTTGATGTCCTTGTATATGGGATCAGGATTCCGAGACGGGGAAGACTTCAATTCTTTGATTCCCACTACCACCGGATCTGAAGGAAATGACCGTCACAATATGGCTATAGGATTCAGTGGAGACCATAACGTCGCGCGCGGCAATCTTTCGACAAGGGATGCGATCATGCTCTTGGCTGCATTCCTTGTTCTTCTGATTGTACCCTCTTTCTTCATTAATTCTCTTCCTATTCCACTCGGAGATGTAAGCATAGCTACACCCCTCACTGTAGGATGTGCTTTGCCAACGGTCGACGAGTACCATGTTCCAAATTTTAGTTTCAGCGACTATCTAAGTGAGACGAAGAAACTGGATAGCACCGCTAACTTCATTCTTTGGCCAGAAAGTGCTGTTCATTTTGAATCGGAGGCTGATAGGAATCATCATCTAGATAAAATTCGTGAACAAATTCATCATGCTTTTGTTGGTGTCTCTTTCGATGAGACTTCGGTTGACACGGAGAATCGTCACGGCATCAAATGCAATGGCATTGCCATTGTGTCAAACAAAAGTGATACCCCTCATCTAGTCTACTACAAACGCCATCTAGTGCCAAGTAAGCTTAAACATCTATTTTCTTCGGTGTTTGTTGAAGCTGGTTATAGTTGCGGAATCCTTCTCTCTTACTCATTCACCCGCGCCCCCGGCCACATTCAAGGCAGAAATCCTCTACAAAAAATATCCAATAGAAGGTCACAAACGAGATGTGATTGTTACAACTTCCATCTGCCTCGACTTTTCGGACCCCTCTTTATTTAAGAGTCTTGAGGTGAGACCGGGTTTAATCCTTGCTCCTGGGCGTACTTGGGATGTCACTGTCGGGTACACTATGTGGAAGCAAGCCTCGCAGCGAGCTCACGAAATAGATAGCTCTCTACTCTGGTGTGATGGAGGCGAGGGCGGTGTTAGTGGTGTTGTGGGCCAAGGGATGAGTGAGGTTTTCCAAGTAGGTGCAGGATCCTGGGTGCGCACTATTGGCGTGCAGCACCCTTTCAATGAGAAACGCCGCACTGTTTACGCGCAGTATGGAAATTCTGTCCTTCTTTTGTTCTGGGCGTTGCTCAGTAGTGCTCCTATTGGACGAGTCTTGCGGGCTTTCTTCGAGAAGGTCAAGAGGCGCCACCAAGTTACTTCCGGCACGCCTGGTGTTCCTGAAGTCTCTGTTGGCAATTTGATAGGCAATGACGAATAAGATGGGGTGTGGGGTGTGTGGTGTGTTTGCACGTTTTGTGATCCGTCTATGAACTCATAGCTCGTCCCTACATTGCGCCTGACTGGACAGTCGTTGCTTGAATCGTCCAACTACTTCTCGTATGAACTACGACATGTGCTTACCATCTGTTTGATCTTCGATAGAGAGATACTGCCGTGGCAATATATTGGATTCTGAAAATAACTTGAGGGCATGTCGCGCGTACCGGTGGACTTTGGCGAGTGAGACTAGATTTTAATCTAAGAACAAGCAAAAGTTGTTCTATTGTGATTCTAAAGGAAGTTGCTTGTTGAGCATGAGAGTGCCCCCGCAATTGGACCGCCATGAGGCCTTCTGATTTGGACGTCGCTGCAGGGAGCCAGACCGCTTCGCGCATGCTTATTCCAGCCCTTTGAATGATAAAAAGTAGTGCATCTTCAACACATTTCCCCCCCAGGTCCTTTTGGAAGGGCTTGATTGAATCACCACGTCGCGTTCAGGATTGACGTTTGTGCAAAGCCTTCGCGGCTCACTGCGCAGCTTGACTCCAAAGCGCCCTGGAAGATCGGAGGATTCAGACACCCCGGATGACGCTGATCCCTCCACTTATCTACGTCGTCACCGCAAAGGACCTAAATCCTCATCATGGCAAGGACAACCCGCCCTCCGCGAACGCAACAGTGATATTTCGGATCTCACCGTGCGTTTCCCCAGACCACCACCTCATATACCGCTGGTAGTTGGACATCACAGTGATCAGAGCAGCAGAGGACCAGGTAACGGTGCGGGGCCATCGATCCGTAATGAGCAGAGCTTCTGGCACTTACCGTTGTCATAGACGCCCAGCAAGTTTTCACTTCCTCTCCCTCCAGTAGACCACGGTCCTTGTCGAGGAGAAAGGAGCCAACACCTATATCACCACCTGGACAGCCAGCACCCACCGCGCCGCCGGGAAGTAAGTTCACAAGCTTCTTCAGGAAGCTTACGAGCAGGTTTTCCAGAACCAAGAAACACACACCAGCGACAGCCCAAAATAAGCTTGCTGCCCGCACATACGAATTTGTTGATCCAAATCGATTGAGGGTGTCGCCTAGCCCTAAGCCCAGGTACGGATATATAAACGGCTCTCCGCGATCTTCCTACGCGCCCCCTTCACCATCTTGGCTGAGTCGTAACGTATCGCGATATCCTCGTGCTCGACATCGTTCCTACACGGAATTTGCTGCAAGTCTTGGAGTGAGCAACTCGTTCGCAATCCATTCGACTTTCCTCCCTCCGGACCTCGCTGGCACACTCCCCCGTCATCCTCCGATCTCACATATTGGCCCTGTTGCTATTAGTACTCCAAGGTCACCACAACTAGCTTCACTTCCTCCTCCTCTACCAACCCAACAAAATTCTGCTGTTTCTCGTCCTCTCACTGTCCACCATTACCGACCTCCAACGCCACCTAAAGGCCGAGGAAAACAGCACACCCGAGCACCTTTCCTCCTCCCACGGGAATCAATTCTCGGGGACCTTACAAGCAAAAAGCCAACCCACTACAGGCGAAGCAATTCTACGCTTAACTCTTCTGCCACCGTAAGCTAGTATCCATCCACAAAGCTTTCGATTATTTTGACTTGCTGTCCACTAGACTCCACTATCTTACGCATCCCTGCCCCCGCCACACGAATTATCGCACTATCCTTCCCAGACAAGCAGCCAATACACTATCGTCCCTGTATCACAAACCTATCGGCCTACAGAGATATCAATACCCATTAGTGCTATGGATTTCAATCACCCTTCCATGAACCACCCACCTATGAGCCACTCACCAATCGATCATCCCATGGAACATGATCCTCCTGTTATGGAATACTCCGGCAAACGTACAGACGTTGTCGACCATGGCGGTGAATTTGACTATGACGGCGTGCAGTGGTTCTCAGAGCCTCCTCCACAACGATCCCAACCTGTGCGTCCTTAGAGTTCGTCTGATTGGAATCGATAAGGCTAACCGGCATTTGGGGTCATGCAGCATGTCCAGCCGTCTCAACCTGAACAACCTTATGCTCCCGATCCTACAGTCATAGAACAGAACGAATCATTTGAGTATGCTTTAAGTGTAGCGCCTAACGAGCTGTACGCGCGCTACCGACAGTATGGACAAGTAAGCACTGCCGCTTTATTCCAAGTCTATCTCAAAAACAGATTACAACATAGTTGGGCGTCCTGGCATGGTGCTCTGAGTTCAGTGAGCTGATAGATAACCTCAAAGATCTGGGCTTTCAAGGAAACATGTTCGTCACGACTCGTTCTCGAGCACTTCAAACTTGTGAGGAGCTTCTCAGACTCAAGCTTGACGTCAAGATGCAGATCATCATTATGTATTTGAGTTCACAGGTGGCGAGGCTGCGGAGATTTTTAGACGGAGAGAAAAGTATGGGAAGATTATCCGGTCCCGCAGTTCCCACTTGACCCGTCGTCCTATACTCAACCATGATCATGACCTGGGATGTATTTCTTTGCTTCTTTCATGTACAGTATCTTCAAACTCCACGCTCTTACCGTCATAGGATTTTTGCTTTGCTTTGCTTCAACCATTTTGAAGGGGGAAAAAGATTGCATTTACTGTGTAGTACTAGCTTTTTGCCGTTATTCTCAATCGTGAATTTGATATATCGTTCGTATAAGAGCAATTTTTTTTGTTCAGTTTTGATATTGTTCTCGCCATACAGTTAGTCTGTGAATTCTCAAAGTGACAACCCGACTGTCCGGAACGTCACAGGCTTGACAAGCATATCTAGTAAGAAGAGATTTCTGGCGCAATTCTGCTCATTTCAAAATATCCGCTCATTCGAGATGGCACATACAGGGTCGTCCTAAATCCTTCTCTACCGTGCCAAACATCCTTTCTGCAATTTTGATAAAGCGACGAGATCGAAGAATAACAGATTGAAGTTTGTGGTTCGTCTGCTTTCTAAAACTTGATCATAGAATGGTGATGAAGTGAAGATTTAAACTCTAGTTACGATTCGTCACATTATGATGATGCTGTGACGAGACGCGTCGCGCCTTTTCCCTCAATTTCTTATCATCATGACATCGTCATCGACGAACAACGTAAAAGGAAAGTCAACGAACGACACTGCAATAGCCGATCCTTATGAGCTACCATGGTCAGCTCATCTATCTGCTCTCTCTGGATCGTGGCACTGAAATGTTGGTTTCTCAATAGGATAGAGAAGTATAGGCCCCGAGTGCTAGACGATGTGGTTGGAAATTCGGATACGATAGAGCGTCTCAAAGTCATTGCAAGCAACGGAAACTGTCCACACCTGATTATATCTGTACGTTCTTGTTAACTCCCCGCTAAAATTCGTTGAGAGGGCTCAGGCAACATCCTCTTCCTTTGGAAAAGGGACTGCCAGGAATTGGAAAAACAACAAGTATACATTGCTTGGCGCATCAACTGTTAGGAAATGCGTACAAGGAGGGTGTATTAGAGCTGAATGCTTCGGATGAAAGGTATAGGTTTTCCATTAGTCATGACCTGACATTTGTTGGTGTATTAACTTGACATCTGAGGGGAATCGAGGTTGTAAGAACGAAAATCAAACAATTCGCACAAAAGAAAGTTACCTTACCCCCTGGACGACATAAGATTGTCATCTTGGACGAAGCTGACAGGTGAGTGTTGCTTTCAGATTGAAGTGTCATGACTCTTGTTTTCTATTCAGCATGACACCAGGTGCACAGCAAGCTTTGCGACGAACGATGGAGATATTCTCAAATACAACAAGGTTTTGCCTTGCGTGTAATATGAGCAACAAAATCATCGAACCTATCCAGTCACGGTGTGCCATATTACGTTATGCCAAACTGCGAGATCAAGAAGTCCTCAAACGACTCCTCGAAATTTGCCAGGCCGAAGATGTAAGTAGTCTCCGTTTCCAAAAAAAATGGAATTTGAGTGTGGATATAATACTGATAGATTCTGACAACAGGTGGGATATAACGACGACGGCCTCACGGCGCTTATATTTACGTCTGAAGGAGACATGCGTCAAGCCATCAACAACCTCCAATCGACATACTCTGGATTCGGTTTTGTATCGGGGGACAACGTTTTCAAAGTCTGCGATCAACCACATCCCATCATCATTCAAGCAGCCATCAGGCTGTGCTTGAAAGGAGACGTAGATGGCGCAATGGAAAAGCTCAAAGAACTCTGGGATCAGGGGTACTCGGCTGTGGACATGGTTGTGACGCTATTCAGGGTCGTGAAGAGTTTTGATGAGTGAGTTCATATGTTGCGAATCAAAGTAAATAAAACTGACTTTGTATAGACTACCCGAGTACACAAAACTCGAGTATATAAAGGTGAGATTTAGTTTGACGGTCGTGGACCAGCGAACGTGATCTGTGTTGTATCAACAGGAAATTGGCTTTACGCACATGCGGATATTGGAAGGTGTAGGAACGTTTATTCAACTGGCCGGACTGATAGCCAGACTCTGCAAATTGGTAAATGACTTTTTTTTTCCCTTAATGATCGCTTGATTTGTCTGGTTTAGAATTACAAACCGGAACTATTCAAGGTGTAGGAGTAAAGATAGATTCGCCCACGAGTTAATTAATCAAATCTAATGTGATGATGACTCATCGACGTTTGACGACATCATGATCCATGTTTTTTTCTCTCCTGCGCTTGTGACCCATTCCGACGCACATAGACCTTGTTTACAGGTCGGATTTCCATGTCCACAGCAGCCAAAGACAGTCCAGTGACACGGCGACTGCAATCTGTTAAGAAAATCATACTCGTTTTGGCTGGCAAGGGCGGTGTCGGCAAGTCTTCGGTAGCGACGCAATTGGCTCTGAATTTATACACGTCTTCACCGACGACCAAAGTCGGCATTCTGGATGTCGATTTGACGGGCCCATCGATTCCTCGGATGTTGGGTGTTGATGGCCCTCGTTATGCGGTGCACCAGAGCACGGATGGATGGGTACCTGTTTATGCGGATGCAGCTGGTGGGACCGGAGAACAGCGATTAGCCGTGATGAGCGTTGGACTCTTGCTCAAAAACAAAGGGGACTCGGTGGTCTGGAGAGGTCCGAAAAAAAATGCCATGATTCGGCAGTTTTTGAGCGACGTGCGGTGGGGAGAGTTGGACTATCTCGTGATCGATACACCACCTGGTAAGCATTGTAAAAAGTATTTTTTCCTCTATTTCAAATCAAAAAACCAAAATTATTATACGGGGTGGGGAGAATAGGAACTTCGGATGAACATTTGTCGCTTATGGAGCATATGGCTGGGGTGAGGGATAAATTGAGTGGAGTGATAGTGACGATGTCGTCGGGGGTTGCGTTGATGGACGCCATGAAATGTTGGTCGTTCACTCAGGCCGTGCAACTCCCCGTTCTGGGATTGATCGAGAACATGAGCGGGTACATTTGTCCATGTTGTGGTGAAGTGATCAATGCCTTTTCGGTAGGAGGGGGTCGAGAGATGGCGCGCAGAGAGGGATTGAGGTTTTTGGGTAGTTTGCCTGTGGATTCTGGATTGGTTGATGTGCTTGATTCTGGAGGAAGAGAGCAGGAGCAGGAGCAGGAGGGAGGGTTTGTGTTGTTGTTGGACAAGTATCGGGAGACAGGGACGGCTCAGATATTTTCCGGGATGGTTGTAGATATTCTCGAAGCTATTTAGGGACACAGTGAGTGTCAATATTTGCCTTGAAAAAATAGAATCCTACTGTGGTCTAGTGCTCTGGTTATCTCTCGAGGCGTAGAGAACCTGGGTCTCTCCAACTCCTGTAATGGACAGGTCACACTTCATGGCCCGTGATCCAATCAAGCTCTGAAGTATATTTATGGTGTTATCATCACCGTAATACATTCAACAACGAACTTAGAGTATCTAGCACCTCTCATCTTCAAGATCGCACACACACTCGAATTACAAACACGACGCATGATCTTTTTTGCGATTGATTGCCTATACAATTACTAGGTTGATAAACAAAAAAATGAAATGGGTAAAAAAAACTAGATTTGCTGATACATTCCATGCTTCAACCAAGAAGAAGGAAAAAATAAAAACACAGTAAAAGTCCATTACATTCAAAGATAAGAAAAAAATGCACTGTGAGTTAGAGTGTCAAATGTGAGTGTGTGAAGGGGGTATTTTTAAACATGAAAGAATGTTAAACGGAGGATGTCAGTTCAGAGGAACGTTTTATCCAATAATCCGATGTTAATTGGGCGGGTTCGTAAGTCGATTCTCTGGGTGGTACCGGTAAAGGATTGGTTGCGAATGTCAACAAGTCTTGATGAGGAGGATGATGACCATCTTCCACTATAATCCCGCTACTCGAACCCGAGACGCCAGCCGTAGATCCCATCAAACCCGGGCTCGAACCACCATAAAGGCCATGATAAACACCGTATTGATACGGTCCGTTGATCACCAACGTTGAAGATGTATTATTGGGAATTTCATACGACACGAGTGAGTCGTGCAAACTTGGGATCGTCGCTGGACTAGGACAAACTTCGTTCATCCCAGCAGTTGCGATGGGGGGAAGGTATGTCCCTCCTCCTCCTCCTAAACGATGTTGATGTTGATGGGGAAAGGGATCGGCATGTGGGTTTTTGTGGACCGCAAATGCTGTATGACTGGATCCATGAAGGCCATTGAATGTGCCAGGACCTAAGTTGATGCCCATCGGTGCTTGGGCACGAGCCTCAACGCCGACGGTGCTGGATGACCCGTTGATAGTGCCTCCGGCAGGCGACACGGCACCATGAGTTCCGTACACGCTTCGTGCTTTCCACAGCCTCTCCATCTCCCAAACCTCTTTTGCTCTCAGGGCATTGAGGTCTGCGGCGGAGGCTAGTTGAGATGCAGGTCGCGCGGAGGTGGATGATTGACGCTGAGGTTCTGTGCTAAATGAAGAATTGGAGGAGGATGGCAGAGGTGGTGGAGGAGTGGGTTTGTTGAGATTGGGTCGGTCTTTGCGTTCCTTACGAGTGGATTTTTCTCTGGGCCTGTCGTCTCTGTGGCGTTCGTGTCGATCTTTGCCTTGGGACCTGTCCTTTCTGTCCTTTTCTTTACTCTTTTTCTCTTCTGATTTCCTTTGGTCTCGTTCCTCGTCTTTGGCCTTCCTGTCCTCTTTTCTTTTTGCTTCTCGTTTTTTCCTTTCTTCTCTTGCCCGCTCGCGATCGTTTCTCTCTTTCTCCTCACGACGCTTTCTCTCTCTCTCTTCGCGGTCCATCTCTCTCTCGTTTCTCTTTTCTCGCGATCGTTTCTCTCTCTCGACGCTTTCTTCTCTCTCTCGCGGTCCATCCTCTTTTCTCGCGATCGTTTCTCTCTTTCTCGCGATCGTTTCTCTCTTTCTCCTCGCGATCGTTTCTCTCTTTCTCCTCGCGATCGTTTCTCTCTTTCTCCTCGCGATCGTTTCGCTCTTTCTCCTCACGGTCCTTTCTTTCTCTCTCCTCACGGTCCTTTCTTTCTCTGTCCTCGCGATCCTTTCTCTCTCTGTCCTCGCGATCCTTTCTCTCTCTGTCCTCGCGATCCTTCCTCTCTCTGTCTTTCTCTTCACGAATCTTTCTCTCCCTCTCTTCGTGAGCCCTTCTCTCCTTCTCCCTTCTCTCTCTCTCCTCGTGATCCCTCCTCTCTTGTTCCTTTCTGTCTCTCTCCTCGCGTATCTTTCTGTCTCTCTCCTTTCTGTCTCTCTCCTCACGTACCTTTCTCTCCTTTTCTTTTCTGTCCCTCTCCTCGCGATCCTTTCTCTCTCTTTTCCCTTTTGTCTCGCTCTTCCCGCTCCCTTTTGTCCTTTTCCTCCCGTATCTTTCTCTCCTTTTCCCTTCTATCCCTTTCTTCACGATCCTTTCTGTCTCTCTCTTCCCTTCTATCTCTTTCCTCTTTCTCCCTTCTATCCCTTTCCTCCCGCTCCCTTCTATCCCTTTCTTCACGATCCCTTCTATCCCTCTCCTCCCGCTCCTTTTCCTCCCGCTCCCTTCTTTCTTGATCTCTCTCTTCCCACTCCATCACTCTTGTGTGATCGTCAATGACGCGAGCACAGGGAGTGGGTGGGTTTGCGAGGACAGAGATGCCGGACATGGGGGTGTCTGCATAAGAGAGGTAGGAAGCAGGACGGTCAGGAAAGGGGATGGAGGACAGACGGTCGTCTTTTGCGGGCAGAGGAGGGGCAGGAGAGGGGGGTTCTGGGTCGTCTGGGTTGGCGATGGTGAGCTTTCCGATGGAAAAGGGGGCACCGACGGAGACAAAGGAGGCGGCGTCGCTGTGGATGGCGGTGGGGGGTGGTGGAGGGGTGGGATCTGGACGGTGGGGAGTGAATGAGCGGCGCATGTGGCTGAGCGTGCGGACGAGTCTGCTGAGGACGGAGATGTGTTTTGTGGGCTGTGGGCGGTGGCGCTTGCTGAGCTTGCGGGGGAGATGGATGTTGGGGAGGGCAGAGGTGGAGTGTGGGATGGAGGTGGAGACTGCGGGGGTGCTGGCTCTGCGTGGACGGATGCCAAAGTCGTAGGGGGAGGTGTGGTGCCAGCTGGTGCCCCATGGGTCGGTGAGGTCGAGGAGGTCGACGTTATCTGGCGTGGACTGGGAGTTGTTGCGAGACCTGGAGGGAGGGAGGAGATGCAGGTTTCTGTAGAAAGGCGGTCCAGCTGGATTGTGGAGGTCATAGCCCATCCTCAGATTCCCACGCTCATGCTCACCATCCTCCTCCTTGGCGCTGGCGGCAGAGAACACGCCCTCGCCGCCCGTCTTTCTGCCTCCGAGCTCGTCCACCACATCTATGTCTGCCCTGGAAATCCTGGCACGGCCAGCACGAAAAACACCACCAACGTCACCGACGACGACCTCGTCCCCTTTGCCCTCGCCAACAGCGTCAACCTCGTCGTCCCCGGCCCCGAGCTGCCCCTCGTGAACGGCATCCACGACCACTTTTGCAAAGGTACCCGCTCCCTCACTCGTAGCCCGTCTCACCCTTTGCTAGTCGGCATCCCCGTCTTCGGCCCTGATCTCCTCGCCGCCCGCATGGAGGGCTCAAAGGCCTTTGCAAAACACTTCATGGCCCGCCACAGCATCCCCACCGCGTCCTACGCCACATTCACCGCTGACAACTTTGACGACGCCGCAGCCTACGTCCAGTCCTCCCCCCACCCCGTCGTCCTCAAAGCCAGCGGTCTCGCCGCAGGAAAGGGCGTCCTCCTCCCCCAGTCCACCGACGAAGCCCTCGCTGGCCTCCGCGACATCATGCTCAACAACGCCTTTGGCGACGCAGGTCAGTCCCCCCGTCCCTCCATCCCCCGTCTCACCCCTCCCAGGCAGCGAGGTCGTCATCGAGGAGTTCCTCCACGGCCCAGAACTCTCCCTCCTCGCCTTCTCGGACGGTTACTCCATCGTCCCCCTTCCCCCCGCCCAGGACCACAAGCGCATCGGCCGAGGCGACACAGGTCCCAACACCGGCGGCATGGGCGCCTATGCACCTGCTCCCGTCGCAACTCCCCAGCTCTTGTCACGCATCCACGACGACATCCTACGCCCCACCATCGACGGCATGCGTCGCGACGGTCGGTCCTTTCTTCTCTCCCTCTTCGCTCATTTGACGCCCTCCCAGGTCACCCCTTTGTCGGCCTCCTCTTCACAGGCCTCATCCTCACCCCTTCAGGCCCCAAGGTCCTCGAGTACAACGTCCGCTTCGGCGACCCTGAAACAGAAGCCCTCCTCCTCCTCCTGGACGACAACACTGATTTCGCCGCCATCCTCTACGCAAGTCGCCATCACCTCTCTCCTTGCTCTTTTCTCACTTTGTCCAGGCCTGCGCTCGACACCATCTCGATTCCGTTCCCATCAACTTCAAGCCAGGTTACGCCGTCTCCGTCGTCCTCGCCTCCCAAGGATACCCCGGCTCTTACCCAACCGGCAAACCAATCTCCTTTTCTCCCTCTTCCTCTCCCTGTCCGTACACTCCCTCACCCCCATAAATCTCACCTCATCCTTTCCTAGTCGTCGTATTCCACGCTGGCACAAAATTAGTCGACGATCAACTCGTGACCAACGGCGGTCGTGTCATCGTCGTCGCCGCTTACGCTCCCACCCTCCAGCAAGCTCTCCTCTACGCCTACCAGGGCGTGGACTCGGTCCACTTTGAGGGTAAAACTTTCCGCCCAGATATCGCCCACCGGTGTGTCCTCTCACTCTCACCACTCTTCTCATCCTCAATTTTCCAGGGCACTCTCGGCCTCACCTCAAACCCTCACTTATGCTCAAGCTGGCGTCTCTGTCGACGCAGGTGATGCCCTTGTCCAAGCTATCAAACCTTTTACCCGTTCTACGCGTCGTCCAGGTGCCGATGGTGAGATCGGCGGCTTTGGTGGTCTCTTTGATTTGAAAGCCTGTGGCTACGAGGACCCACTTTTGGTCAGTGGCACAGACGGTGTCGGCACAAAGCTCAAAGTCGCTGCCGAGGTTGGCACACACGATCTAGTCGGTCAGTAAATTCATCATCCCCTGACCTGTTTACAGATTTTTCCAGGTATTGATTTGGTGGCCATGTCCGTCAACGATCTGCTCGTCCAAGGTGCAGAACCTCTGTTCTTTCTCGATTATTACGCTTGTAGCAGACTCGAGGTCGAGGTCGCTGCCCAGGTGGTCAAAGGCATAGCTCAAGGGTGTCGGCAATCTGGATGTGCGCTCATTGGTGGCGAGACGGCAGAAATGCCAGGGATGTATCAACCAGGTTCGTTCCCTCTCAAGTGCGAGGGCTAGCTTGATCCTTTGTAGGCGACTATGACCTTGCAGGGTTCGCCCTCGGTGCCGTCGAACGTTCCCTTGTCCTGCCCAACCCCCAAAACCCTATTCGCAAAGGTGACGTTTTGCTCGGACTCTCTTCCTCTGGTGTGCACGCCAATGGATTCTCTCTCGTCCGCGAAATTGTCGCCCGGTCTTCCTACACGTATTCCTCCCCGTGTCCATGGTCCACTACTTCTACCCAAACGCTCGGACGCGTCCTTGTTGAGCCGACGCGGATCTACGTCGCTCAAGTTTTGCCAGTGTGTCGACGCGGCTTGATCAAGGGCCTATCTCATATCACGGGTGGCGGGTTTATTGAAAACGTCCCTCGCGTGCTTCCTGGTGATCTTGGATGTGTGATTGACGTTTCGACGTGGCCTTGGCCTGATGTGTTTAGGTGGTTGAAGACGCAAGGCGGGGTGCCTGGTTTGGAGATGGCGAGGACGTTTAATAATGGGATTGGGATGGTGGTGGTGGTGGATGAGAAGGGGAAGGAGAGGGTAATTGAGATGTTGAGAGAGAGAGAGGGAGAGGGAGGAGAGGTGTATGAGATTGGAAAGGTGGTGAAAGGGAAAGGAGTTGAGATGAGGAATTTGGAAATGTGGGTGTAGTAGTGGAATGTGTTCCCTCGATACACACAAAAAGTGGACAGCCATCATTCGCGTCTTTGATTAGGAACAGATAGATAGATAAAGAGAGAGACAGTGCCAGCTACATATAATCAAAAGAGGAAGACAGAGGTACTCTGCATAAAGGAATGAGTGAGAGTGAGTGAGTGAGAGAAAACAAAAATGTTTGTTATGCTAGAAGAGAGCGTGGTACATTGTGAAAAAAAGGACGGTGGTGATGGGAGGACAGTTAATAGGTACGTAGATATGGATTTGTATCTGTATGCGTAGTATAAAAAATAGAGTGAAAGAGAGAGAGAGAAAACTGTTATGTATGTATGTATGTATGTTATATATCGACTCTTCTCAAGACAAACAAAACCGAACTGCACATTTTTTCTGAGAAAAAAAACACACAACAACACACCAAAGCACCAAAAAAGGGAGTCTGAAAAAAAGAAGAAAAAAACGACGAACCCAATAAAACACCGCAGTACGAAAGAAAGAAAGAAAGAAAGAAATGAATACAGAGCACAAATTAGAGTAAGAAAAAAAGAACAAAAAAGAACAAAAACAAGAAACAAGCACTCATACACAAAAGGGGAGGGGGAGGGGAAAGCCAAGAGTAACCCAAGAGAAGTAGGAGAAGGAGAAGAGAAACACCAACAAGAGATGGATCTCCACAAACCAAAACCAAAACACAAAAAACACAAAACAAAAAACAAAACGTGGCATGTTCCTGGAAGAAAATGCAATTACGAAACAACACATGAACGGGAGAGCAGGGAAGCATAAAAGAGAGAGAGAGAGAAAATCCTTTCCCACAAGAGTGTCCAAACAAGAAATGAAAATAATGGAATGGGAAGGGGACAAAGGACCTTTTTTTGGCAAGTCAAAAGAAAAAAAAAGATGGAGCAAAAAAAAACAAGCGGGAGAGCGAGGACGACAAGATGTGTGCAGAGTCGATATATTTAAAAAAACCGGACACAGAGAGAGAGTGAGAGATGATGATGAGCGAACCATCACACCCTCCCTTCTAAACAGAAACAGACACCTCTTTGGAAATGTCAACCGACGACGACGACGACGATCCAGCAGCAGCAGCCATCGCCACAGCTGCAAATGAAGCAGGATAATGGTTCACCAGTTCAGAGGGTCCCTTTTTATCAGCAGCTTCACCTTTGACAACGTCCTAATTGAGTTCCAAGATCAGCCTTTGCAATAGTCTCGACTTTTTTTTAGATACACACTTTTGTCGACGTGGCAGGCGACCTTGCACGCTCAGGTGTATTCAAATGAGCGTTGCTCGGCTCACTGCCATTAACAACAACAACTGCCACGCTCTCCTTTTTAACAGGAGGAGGCGCCTGTAGCACCTGCGCAGCCGTCGGTCCGTTCGTAGTCACACAACTCTTGGACGGCGGCGTCACAGTCCCAGCCAGCACAGGAAAGTCATCCGCATTCGGGACACGTTGCTTAACAGCAGACGCCGGCGACTTTTGCGTTTTCCCATTGTTATAGTTGTGATGAGCATGATGGTGTTTGCCATTGGAAGAAAATCGTGAACGACCGCCAGTCCCACTACCGTTGTTCACGGATCCAGTCTCGTGGGCGCCGTTTGGCTGATGAGATTGTCGCTGTGCATGCGACTCCTGGATTTTAATCAATATGAGAAGAAAGAACACCATTATGTAAATCAAATCCCTCTCACATCTCGAATTTTCATGTTGTTCATCTTTTCGTCCAAGCCAATATTACCATTACCATTAGAATGAGTTTGATTGCGTGACTGCCTCGCCGATCCCGCTCTCCCACCAAAGTACGTATCATCAGGCATCACGTGTGGGAATCGACAGTCATCACTGGAATTCACAAAGAGAAATCAGCATGGTTTCAGAGGTCATTTTGGTGAAAAAAGATTTATGGATCACGCACCCATTTTTGCAACGTCCAGTAGGGAAGAACAGGCAGGCAGGCTTGGGTTTACCGAGCGAGGGTCGACGACCGCCGCGACGAGGGTGTACAGGACCCTCATGATGTGACGGGGCAACACTATTGATGAAACCTTCCGGACTGGGCTGCGTGGGCTTCGGAGCACTGTCAACCTCCGGAGCGAAGCTTACATTTCCATTCGGTAAATGTGGTTGCAGAAGCGGTTGAGGAGGATAAATACCAGGGCTCTCCTGTTGCATATTATATGGTATTGCAGATGAGGGTGAAAAGCTCGGTGATCGAGGTCCTGGGGTAGGAAGCTGGTGGACAGGGAGGGGCGGGATTGAAAGAGGGACCGGAACTGAAGGAAGGTGCGGCATAGTTCTGTAGGAAGGAGGGACTCCATTAGGCCTGAAGGGTCCTTGAGTGGGTGATACGACCTCCGAAGTCGACCTGGAATGGGCCATATGAGGTGGCGGTGAGAGAGGGACCATCGAATGTGGTCCATTATGCTGAAAATTTGGTGGAGGATAGAAATTTGGAGGATAGGGAGGCACAGTCATAGGGTCGAATGGTGGATAGGGTGGATGGGCACCGCTGGGGTAATAGCCTTGAGGTGGGTGGGCGAAGATACACGAGGGGCCGTAGCGACAGGCTGGAAAGTACCGACAAGGAATGAAACGGGCAATTTCTGGCGGCGGAAGGTTGTTCAAGCCTCCAGGCGAGTGGCTTTCACCCATTGCCGGCGGCGGTGGAGGTGGATAAAACGCGCCTCCGTCAGGAATAGAGGAAAGATTCATTGACGTATAATATGAGTAATTTTCTGGGGGAGGCAGAGGGTAGTATGCCTTTTGAGGATCATCGTTGCCGTCGAGAGGATAAGCTGGCTGGAGGTTTTGAACACCATTCGGCAACGACTTATTCTTCGCCTGAGCCAGAAGATCCAAAATGGCTGCGTCCGCGGTATACTCCTCTGGAGACCCATGGGAAGGATCAGCACCTTTGGTTTAAACTATCAGAGGACATCATGGGCGAGGAAAAGGAAGAGAAATACCTTTGACGAGGAGAGCGTGGATGACGTCCACATGATTATTTTTCACGGCTGCGATGAGCGGAGTTGAACCAGACTCGTCTATAGCATTGAAGATGAATATAAGAGTACACAATCAAAGGGGCACAGGACGTGGTCAGAGGAATAGATGACGAACCTTGGGTCTCAAGTTCAAGAGGATTTATATTGGGCAATACTTCATTGAGAACAGAGAGGTTACCCTCAGAACAGGCCTTGAACAGAACATGGGCCATAGTTGGATGGTGGTGGATGGGAAGGGGCTAGTATGAGAAGAGAGGACAGAAGATGAAAGCAAGCTAACAAGATTTGACCAGCCCTCAGAAAAGTTGGCAAATAGAAAATAAAAAAATTCTGCCGCACGCTTCAGATCGATCTTATGTCACGCCGCATGCCGGCCGGGTCACCGTCATCCCACTCATACAAGGTATTCAAAGTATTTAAATTGACAGGTTATAATGGAATCAAAAGAAATCGCTCTTACATGTGTACAGGCCCTCTAAAATCCAGTTCTGGCACTCAATCATCCCTCGCCTTGAGAACCGGCGAATCGACTTCCAGGCCCAATTTTCGCAGAAGGCGGCGTGCAGGCTTACCTGCCATCGGCGGAAGTTCAAGCTCCCTGGAGGGTGGAAGCTTCATGAGCTCACGAACTGCCAAACGAGTATCCTTGTCTGTTCCCCCTTTTAGTTTGCCGTCACCTCGTGCTTGGAATGTGCCCCTCTACTCACTGTTATACAACACGTCATAGACCTGTCTCATCGGAGCTCCATGAGCAAATCATAATTTGTGAAAGCTATACTCTGCTTACTGAACTTGCAATCGGTGCATTGATACCCAACTCATCTATGATCATTTGAGCACCTTTCGCTGTGGGCACACCCTCAGCCACACTCCCCAGGGTCTTCACAATATCATCCAGCGATTCTCCTCGTCCTAGTCGATAGCCAACCGTGTAGTTACGACTGTTCGACGAGCTACATGTCAGGAACAGATCTCCAACGCCAGCCAAGCCCAGGAAGGTTAGCGGAGATGCGCCATACGCTGTTCCGATGCACGTCAGCTCAGCAAGGCCCCTAGTGATAATCACTGCATATCGCAGTTATCCTTATATCAGCGCTGTAGAGATGGGTGGCAGAAGAGACAGAATGATACCAACTTGCACGCGTATTATTTTGGAAGCCCAGTCCATCTGACATGCCTGCCGCTATTGCGTACACGTTCTTCAGGGCGCCGGAAAGTTCAATGCCAATAGGGTCCCCATTAGTGTAGCTAGATGAAATAATGAAACTTAGCATAAATAGATCAATGAAAGGTGTAAAACTAGTTACCATCTAAAGTGAGGTTGGTGAAACAACATCGCAGTTTTACCCGCTTCCGCTTCGGTGAATGAAGCAACTGAAACGGATGTGGGTTGTCTGTCGACAACTAATTGAGGAAACAAATCAGAAGGGGAAGTCGCCACCTAATGACCGTAAATCTCACTTTCTTTGGCAAAAGAAGGTCCGGACTCGAATGGATATTATGACTGTACTCCTTCACCACGTGGACAGAGCGTGAAACTCACGATGAAGGTCGCCGCCTGTGCAATTTCCGGTCCACAGGTATCTGTGATGATCTCGAGAGTAAGTGCGTTGGATCCAATTTCTATACCCTTGTTCACGAATATCATGAGGGGCATGTTCTCGATATCAAATCTGGGCTGAAGGATGCGTAAACTTTCTCTACCCCCATGAACCTCAGCTAGGCAGCCAAAGATAAAAATAAGTCAAGGGCGCTTACCGCAAGAATTGTGTTGGGATCGCAAATAGCACAACATCCATTTCTTTGATAAATTCCTTTGTGGGTAGTTCAGGACCAACTGCAGTGATGGTCTTGGGAAACTCATGGTCCTTGAGGTAAACTGGATTGCGTCTGTGTTCGTTGAAATATGTTACTATCTTTTCCTCGCGTGCCCACATATACACGTCATGTTGTGAGTCTCCGAGATGGGAAGCCAAGCATGATCCAAAGTTTCCTGACCCAAAAATGAGGACCTTAGATGCACCTGTAGGCTGATTTTTTGCATGATACATGGCAAAAGTAATCGGAGGTCTAGAGAGAGGTTGTCGATGGAGATAAGGGAAGAGCGGTCGGGCAAGAGACAGACTTGAGTAAAGCAATGGACAAACGGATCTCGAGGTAAAGGCGTGTAACACGGGTGAACCAAAGTGCATAAAAGTTTTGCAGCAAATTTCGTGAGCCCTTTAAGTAGAGCACCAGAGACTTGATCGCTTAGGATAGTGCAAGCAGGACTTTCAATCACGTGCGCCACGTCCGTACAGCACCCTTACTCCTTGTTCCCTATTTTGTCAACTAGGAAGCTCTGATAATGCCCATCCAGGACCGCACAAACGAGTTCAGAGCATGCGTAGACTCGATTTGTAATCGATACTATATGCGCGGTGTAGAAGTGAAACAGCGTCTCTTGAAGAAAGATAGACCATCCAAGAGCGAGTTCTTTGTATGGCATCTACAATTGGAAAGAACATCCGTGACACTAGTTTGAAACTCAACAAGCTTGCACAACGTATGTCTGCCGATGCTCCTCTATGATTTTTCGTGAGAGGTAATGACACCTCATCCCTAGTTGCGAAGAGGAAAACTCTGTTTGACGATCGGCCAGTGGAAATTAGTGTGCGCATAACTATCTCCCATTCAGAAAAGTCTGCACATGGTCATCCTTTCATTACAGGAACTGACATATATCATAAAACAAGATATTGCCGACATAAACAAACGGATTGCAGATCTACAGACCTATGTGAAGCAACGGAACGCTGGTCACTCGCCAGAGGGCAAACTGGTAGAAGAGCACACAAATAATGTTGTCATGCTCCTTCAGAGCAAGTTGGCCAATACGAGTATAACATTTAAGGACGTACTAGAAGTACGAACACAGGTAAGGAACGGTACATCATCCCTATTCTGCCTCTTTTGACACAAGAGTCCAGAACATGAAAGAATCGAAGACACGAACGGAACAATTCATGTATAGCGCTGCATCGGCTGCCACACAGGCACCCTCAAGTATGTCTTTCCTGTATCTATTATTTACGGATTCTGACCGACATCTAGATTCAGTACTATACAGTTCCTCTCGTGGCGACCCAATGGGTGACGGAACCACTAGTCGTTTTGATTTCAAAGGAAAAGGGCGAGCAACACCCAACAATGATGAACTTGCTATGGACCTTCGTTCGACAGAGGCAGGTGACCAGGCGAACGGCCACATAGGTGGGGCATTGTTGCAGATGCAACTGGTCGAACAGCAAGTACGTCGTTTGCACTGTTCGGCATTTATAGATCTGCTCATTCCTGAACCTTCCAGGACTCATATATCCAACAGCGGTCAAATGCCATTGAGACCATCGAAACCACCATCGCTGAGCTTGGTCAGATCTTTACTCAGCTCGCGAATATGGTTGCCGAGCAACGAGAAATGGTACAACGTATCGATGACAACGTCATAGATATCGAGAGCAACATCACCACTGCGCATGGGGAGCTCTCGAAATACCTGGCGAGCATGATGAGTAACCGGTGGCTGATGTTAAAGATGTTTGGGGTCTTGATTGTCTTTGTATGTTGTTCTCTCGCTCTTTATCACCTAATTACTGATGTTCTTGTAGTTCCTAGTATTTATTTTGGTATCGTGACACACTGGGACCTTTTCATTCTTTCTTTTTTCATGTTTATAATTATTGGGAGTCCTTTCTCTTAGTCCAACACAGACTTTACATTGATACGTGGGTTAATTGCTGAATGCCCAGAAAAGCTGGAAATTGAACCATTCTATATCTCGAGCACGAGCAGGAAATGGATTAATGCAGCATAGAAACATACATAATAATTAGTGACAGAGAACGCTTAGGACACAAGGTCTTAGCCAACCGGTATAGCATTGACACCGGTCCCCCAATCTCTTGACTTCGACTTGCGAGAACCTCGAACTTTCTTATGCCTTTGGCCACCCCTATGAACTTCATCCTCAGCAGTGTCGCCAACTGTCCATGTCCGTTTCTTTTCGGACACAGTCTGCTCAATCCCAGATGTTGCAGAGTACCGCTGGGGTTTGTCTGGTCTTGAAGGAAGCGACCCATCTTTCTTATTTTTCCGGTCCGCCTTCTTGGTCTGTAAATTAAACGTTAATAGCATGATTCGGTGGGAGAGATGAAAACTCGCTCGTTGTCCCAGAAGCTCCTGATTTCTTTTCTTGAGTTTTTCCAGACGGTTTTCGCCTTTTCCTCCTCCACCTGCAGTCAATTCAACATTAATCATACGACCTTCTAGTATAGAATGATGTTGTTTAAGTGCTTGTTGGAGTGAAGTCTTGTTTGAGAACTCGAGGAAAGCGCAGCCTTTTGATTTGGTTGTGCTTTTCCCATTTGAGGACGCTTTCGGAGTAAGAAGTCGCACTTCGGGCAGTGGATCTATTCCATAGATTCAGAATGAGTAATTGTCAAAATGGAACAAAAAACGACGCACCACATGCAGAGAAATGAGTCTTGATCACGTCCACCGAGGTGGTATATTTCAAATTTCCTACGAGCCTCTTGAGTAACACAATATCTGAACTGACAACGACCAACCAATGAACAAAATAAACCTCTGTTTCTCCCTCCTCTGCTTCCTCTCTTCACCTTCCTCGTCCTCGCTCATTTCTTCCCCCTCCCCTTCCCCTTCTGCACAATCCATTTTACGTTTAGCTTTCTCAATCTTCTGTCTTTTGTTACGACCTTTTTCTTGGGCATTTTCGCTTTTGAATTTCTCGTCCATCCCCAGCTTCTCATCCGCTGCATCCAAGTTTGCTCGTTTGCGCTTTTTGATACGCTTTTCATCTTGCTCTTCATGTTCTCCATCATGTTTTTCAGCCCCGACTGCGTCGATCCGCTGACGCTCCGGATGCGACTTTTGTTGCCGTGACTGACCGCAGATTTCTTGCTGCGCCAAACGGATACCATCAGCCAGCCCCTTCCCGCTCGCACGTGTTGATTTACTTCTTTCGGTGCCTTCTGTGGCTTGTCCTTCCTCATTTCCCATTTGCACTGAGCCACCCGCATAGCGAGACTGAGACGGCTTTTCCATGGTAAGGATATGAAGATCTTCCATTTCAACTTCCTGTTCATGCTTAGGGCCTATGTTCTTCGTTTTTCTCCTGAAAGATTTATCGCGGAAAGCAGAAGCTTTCTTCTGCTTTTTCGTGAGTTTCGATTGTTGGTGAGTCGTGGAAGAGAGGGAGGGAGAGTTAGAAAAGGACGTGGGTGCTGGTTGTTTTGTGTCAATCATCCTGAACGTGCGGTGTTCTGCCCCTTTATACGAAGTTGTTCGCGTAACAATTCACTTTCCTTTCCTTACAGAAACACTAGATGGAGCCAAGATTGAGTGCGTATCTAGATTCTGCTTTTAATCCAGCTGGATCGGAAGAACGTAAGAAGCCCAGAGCAATGTCTCGAAAACGTGTATGTGAAGGCGACGACACAAAAGTGAATTCTAGTAGCTGCGGTGTGATTCACAAAGGAATCGTGTGAGGCTTGGACAGTGTTCGTTCGATCAGGCTGTGCTATCACAGGCGAGGAAAGGGTGAGGCAGCCGGATGCTTGGATGTTTTAGACAACGGGTAACGGTGCCGGATCAAACGATGAACTGATCTGGACAATGAAAAAGAATTGTGCACACGTGACAGATTCAGAATAGCGAGTAAGTGAGCAGTATTGCTTAAGTCCATAAGATAAAAGGTCAATGTTAACTCAAAGTCAACCCATTCACTGCCTCTCCAGCACCTTCAAGCACCTTTTCTTCCCCGGTCTCTCTTCTTCGCAGCATGGGTCGCAGTATTGGGCTTGCCAGCGCCATGCTTGAGCGCATGGTAGGACTAGATGACATAGCACTGACAGAGCTTGAGATCCTCGGGTAGCTCCCCGAGATTGTTGGAGATGAACATGTAGAACTCATTTGTGATCCTGGAATACTTATGGGTGCAGCAGCGATTGGAAGCCGCGCTGTGCTCCCTCGGCCTATTGGGGTTCGACAGCTTGTTTCAAGCACTGCGGGAGATACAGCACGCCGTTTGTTAGTCATGGGATATGGATCAAAGCGATCTTCATCTATAAGAAAATCGGTCAGTTCACGTTTCTAGCTAGAGGCCTGATGTATCACATTTTCGTTTGTTCGATCGCATTGCACTGCCAGTAGGGGGAGGTGTATAACGCCACTGATTGATTGACGTCGGCACCACAGAAGACACAGAGGGCGACCCAAAAGGCTAATAGGGTCAGATTTTAGATAAACGTTCAAAACAGGAAAGGGTGGCATTTACCATGTCCACTTCCATTGCATCAAATGAGGCCTCAGTTGTGCTCATTCCATCACCGCTAACACTTCCACCTGGAGTCAAAGGCTTCTGGATGTTGATAGGCTCAGCACCACTCAATGCCGAGAAAGCGAAAAGCTCATCCGCGCCATCGGCCTCTTCATCATCGCTTGGAGTATCCTCTTCCTGGCTTTCTTCATGTCCAGCCTCTTCAGGATATCGGCCACGATCAGTCGCTGATCGAGGTGTCCGAGGCTGCAGAGGGAAGTCCGAACAAGACGTAATCAGGCGCTGAAAAGCGGCCTCTGATTTGACATCAGCCTCTTCAGGGCGAGTTTCTGCTAGAAGGCTAAGTATCCTAGGTGCTTTTAACTGCAACATAGCTGCTCTAAGCCTGATTCCATTAGTCAGGTCCTCTCAATGGAATGCAGGCCCCTTGGCATTCAAGTTTTCCACGTCGCTCCAGGATCTATCAAATCAAATCTCTCCGAGACAGGAAATCGTCATTTTTCTCTTGCGCCGAAATCTTTGTACAGGTCGTTCCTGGCAAACATTATGGACAGGATTTATAGTAGTCAAGGCCCACATTCCATGCCAGCAGAAGCCTTCGCAAGAAGAGTTGTGTCAAAAGCCCTACAAAAGAACCCTCCACTGTACTTATGCCTGGGCGGACAATCTCTCATTTTGACTATCCTGACTTGGTTTCCCAGAGCCGTAGTGATGGAGTTGATGTGGAGGCGGTTCTCGAAAAAGCTGTGAAAGTGGATATAACGCGATGAATAGCAAGGGGTCATTGATAGAGGCAATCTATTTGGGGGATTCGTGAGATTCCGTCACACTGCTATCCGATCCTCCTGCCCTGACTCATGCACAGAAGAACAGTCATATGAAAGGCTCAGTCGCGTGAACCAACCCACATGCTTCCCATTTTTTGGTCTTGGGAAATCAGTGCACAACCGTACATTGTTCAGTGCTCCAGGATTTTGATTAATTGAACCACCTTGTATCGTCTACCCTTCAATATACGCCTGCACCCAGTCCTTTCAAAAATTGATAAATATGGTTCTCCCAAAACCACGGAACTTCTGTCGCAGTATGATCGAGTTTGAGCGGAAAAACTCGACGTATATCTCCAAAGTGGTGGACCAGGATGGTATCATTGACGCGGCGCACATTCTGACATTCCGATGTCAAATCGCAGCTTGAAATCGCTCTGCCAGTGCTATATAACTGTTCGGGAGTTTTGCACCTTGACACAAAAATTCTCATTACAGGTGTTGTGTAAGAAAAAGTTAATAAACTCAGTCGGCGAGATGGCTGAGTTCGTAAGGGCATACTGCTCGATCGCGGATGCAATCGGTGTTGAATAAAGCTACGACAAGGCTAGACCGCGGCAAACGCGCACCGGTCATGTATCGATTTACTACTGTATATATAGTAGCTACAGTACAATAGCTACGTCGTCCATTGTTTTAATACCAAGAAAACGACAAACTAATTTTAGTGTATTTCAACAAGCGGGTTGGAGTTCGAACCGCGTCTTGACCACTAAATGTTGCCTTGTCAAAGGCACTAATTCCACACAAAATGTGTGAAGAACAATTCAGCACCAGCTCTGAATTGTTTTCGCTCATCCTAAAGTCTCACATATATATGGTCTGCCAAGTTATGCTCTTCTTCTAGTTCGTCTCTTAAGAATTCTTGTGTCGAAGTGCCACTTCAAAGCTCCCGAACAGTTATATAGCACTGGCAGAGCGTGACGCTGTCAGGTCATCCCAATTCAAGCGGTGATTTGACATCGAAATGTGCGCCGTGTGATGCACACGTGCCTGAATTGTCCGACGCGTTCACCGTAGACCTCGCTCACTGCTCACTGCTTTTCACGATCTCTTTTCCTTTCATGTCGCGGTATCCTGATTATTTATCACCAAACGTCACCCCAACAAAAGGCTTCTCGAAGTCCCCAAAGTCGCGTACAAGACGCGAACCATCTGGTGTATTCTCGTTATTCCAGCCTACCCAGATTCAACAATTCAAAGAAGCTTTCCAATTAATTGATCATGATAAAGATGGATGGGTAAGTGAAGGAGACCTAAAGGAGATCTTCTCGAGCCTAGGTAGGAAAAAATAACTACTCCTGAATGATGAATAAAACTGGAACTTCTTAAGGCGTTTCACTGTCCAAGAAGATGACGGACGAGCTTTTGAACTCAAGACCGGGTGGACAGTCACGCGGAGACGTCTTAAGCGCCGGGTCAGATTTGGGCGATCGTGGGGTGAACTTCACGATGTTTCTGACCATGATGAGTGAACGCTTATTTGAATTTGACATGGAAGCGGATCTCTTAGAGGCTTTTGAGTCATTTGATGAGAATGATTCAGGTCTGGTGAAAGTGGATGAAATGCGGAAATGGTTGAGTGAAGTCGGGGAAAAAATGGATGATTATAAGGTACATGGTCCGGTTCCTTGGCTTCGTCATGTCCTTACCCTTTCACAACCAGATTGATAGGTTCCTAAAGGGCCCCTTCACAGATAAACAAGGCAATTTCAATTATCGAGAATGGGTCAAAGTCCTGCGAGTGAACGAAGAAAACGAAGAGGGTCAACAACTCTGATGACCTTGTTATTCCCCCTTTCGCGTGTGGGAGCCAGCCCTCCCCGTTTTGTGAATCTATGCCCCTCCCTATTGATTATATGGTGCTCTCTCTCTTTGGCATGTCTGGGCTCAAATATCTCCGTCGTTCCAAATCCAACGACATGACTCAGAAGTCTTTCCTTCTGCTTCGATGAAGTTGGATGAGCTTCCAAATATCCGAGGCGCGTGGTGGACAATGGTAACCACATAATGAACTTGTCGACCCCTGTCTACTACTGCTTCAATTTCCCTGAATTTGGCAACCCAAGTCCAGGATCTAGAACAGCATCTTCATTCTTTTGATCTAGGAGTATTCGAGTCATTGCAAACCTGTCGGTTCATGTGGGTATGTATATGTTTTGGTGAGCTCATGCATGTGTGGAATCCTGCTCAACCTGGGAACCACCCTTCATCCAATGAATAAATGATAACAGACATGTTCTTCAAGCTAAGCTGCATGACTAATGATAATAATCCTTATCTCAAAGACCTCAAAGCCCTGGACCATATTGGTAAAGTGGCATACCAGAGCTAGGAACAGTCTCCTTTTCGTGGCGAGTAATGGATAATGCATGGATGTCAACTCGGTCTATTTGATTGACAGAACTACTATTGATTGCTAGGCCAACTAGGGCGGCATGATCATCATTAAGTTCAGTGTCTCAGTCATCTTATAGCTGAGTTGGAGCGGAAGATAAGAGGTCTCGCTCCCTATTACTAATTTACACAAGACGAACAAATCGACCACATGAATGTTTGGCGGCAGTTTCATCTTTAGACCGCATTCCACATGGTGATGAGTCAGGGAGCCTGAAAGCAATTGACTTTTCGGAGAGGACCGAACCGTGAGATGAGAACAGATATTCGCTGGGAGTCAGGTTCTAGCCGTGTCTGGGAGGTTTCTAGCCACACTTGGATCCATTCACAGGGAATTATGGGATACTTCATGGAAGTCCAAATGCAAACTAAGCCAGGTAGATACCTTAAATAACGGTCTGTTTCATATGTCGCCAAGTGACAGGCAGGAATATTAGAAGCTAGCCGTACTCTTGTATGTCCTCTGCCCTCGGCGATGATCCAACTTGTCAAACGAAGCTTGAAAGTGTGTCTCGAGCACAATTTACTGGAAGCACTTAGATCACATGATTATCTGTCACTGGCTGATTGATAATTTACATTGATCTGGATTGTTAACCCAGTAGGTGTATTCATCTCTTCGGCAGTGAATCGTGGCCAACTCATGATTACTTACGCTGCGTCGCAGAACAGAGGATTAGAACTGCAGAAGACGAGATTGAGTAATCTCGGAATGTCTTTATGGCCTGACAAGTATCTGTATTGTATGTCCTTGCTCAGAATTTTGGCTGGAAAGTGTCATATCTCAGATCGATCAATTATGCTAAGGCTCTAAAACGTGAATTCGATATTCCGGCAAAAGTATCAGGTTAGCGACATCATTTCTCATGGTGCCGATGTTGGAATGTCGAGCGTCACACTAAAAATAGGGAGTAAATGATATTGGTAACTACGTTACATGATGAAGAATAGGTATATAGCTAGTGTAGTTAGTTTGTACTTACCATCCGTTTGTACCCTCCCCCGTTCGTATTTCAACAGCCGAGAGTTCATGTACCGAACCTGAAGTAACTTGCAACAAAAAGGGTGAGCATGTTGTCCAGCCCTGAACAAAGAGTTGTACATGAATCCCACTCCACTCCTCGCGAAAGATGCTGTCACGGGGTCTTTCTCATTCTAGTCTGTGTGATGTCATCCTTGAAATGATCTTGTTGTCTATGGCATAACAATGCCAAGCCAAAGAGAATCTCGGACAATTTTTAGCTTATGCCAAGAGCTAAGCTCAATCAACGAGGCAACTATTAAGATATGTTATTGAATAAAATCTGCACCCATGTTCGTACCGAAGTGATTCTGAGAGAAATATATGTTAATTGTTCATAAAAGTTTGATCGGCAGGTCAATCCTTTTGAAGTCAACAGTTCACAAGAACGATCAATTGATCTGTGGGAATTCACTATTACATTGTATGATTTTCTGATTTTCGCTCGGTATCGTCGGGAATTCTTTACAGATTTATTGAACGGACTGACACACCCGACATCCATGATACATTATGATACTTCACTCCAATAATATCTATCATCCTTACCCCAACGCCATCATTCCTCTGCATCTCTTCCATAACAACCGGACAGTCGGATATCCTATTAGGCTGATACTTACAAAGATACGACACTAAGTACTAAGTCTTCACTTCCTCAGTCGTCTACCTTACTAGATGACTCCTGAGGTGAGAGTGTCACTTGTAGTAGTACCTTGCCAGTTTACTTACTACGATGTAGACTTTATATTTACAGGTGAATATACTTAGTCGTCTACCTTAATAGATGACTCCTGAGACTATATTTACAAGATGAAATCCTTGACTGGACATAGATCTCCTCGTTCGTGGATAAAGTTACATTTGCTACAGCAAGCCTTAGATACCAGTGGCTCCTCGTACTGCACTGGCACTTCGTTTCCCTCACATTGTGCGACAACAATGCCGTCACTTGGTTTGATTCATACAGTTTACCATCTTTTTTTCTAATTCAGCAATTTATTATGCGGTGTACGTAGACAGTACGCACAATTCGCCATCTTGTCTTAGTTACTCTCAAATCTGGTAATCTAAATTAGTTGAAATTGGTCAGGTTGCTAAGCGTGATGCGGACAGATAATTAAGTATTTGGAAAGTATGTCATCATCGTTCTGAGTAATGTGGTACCAGTGTAGTGCCGGGGCAAAAACCCTGTGGTACTTGCCAAGACTTGCTTTATAAATCCAAGTTTAAAATGACCTGAAAGTTATTTACTGTCAGAAATGCAGCAATAGGCAGAGAATATGTGTCTACATAGGTTATTGTATGCAATTGAGACAGTTACACCACCGTTCAGGTGTGACAGAAAATTGAGATCTCATCATCCGTTGGCGGAGGTAATCCGGATGGGTGAATCGACATACACGTGTGTCCTGTTACACATGACCTCAGCCTGATGACATCAAATTTCTCTAATTTCAACAGTCACGCATCACAGGGCCTTTTGATCTCGAGGATAGGAATCCGAACGGAGCCAGACGGAGAGTCATTTTAACCAAATTTGATCCAGTCATCACCCACTTAAACCTTTCACAACTTGGGACCATACCAGGGTATCCAATACTAGCGCTCCTGTGTCTAATCGTACTGGCAGAACGTTGATTCGGCTCCACTCGTGAATTGGGGTCTGACCAAGTTGGAAATTAGGGGTTCGTGTGGAACACGGATACGGGCACAGCCGAGTTCCCTTACGTACAAGGCGCTTGGCAGAAGACAGGTGAGACTGTGTTACGTAAGGATTCACAGCATTCCTTGGCACCCAAGGTCTTGGCGAGGATCGCTGGCTTGGCATTATCTACCGCCATAAAACATCATGCCTCAAGTCCCCATCTCCCTCTTTTCTCTCCCTCACTACATCATGTCATCCTCCTCTGGAAATCCTTTTCATACTCCTTCTCCCTCTCCTGCCCGTGACCACGATGATTCCAGGCTTTCTGACTATTCTGTCCATTCTACTGATACTGCTAGTGATTGGGACGAGAATGGTGTGTCTCTCACTATCATCTTTTGTACCTTTTCATCCCTCATCATACCAGCCTCTGCCCACTCCTCTGTTGTCTTCAACTGTTTTTGGCTCGACTGCAGCCAGAAATTTCAGGATCCAGTGAACCTCTATAACCATCTCTGTAATGATCACATCGGTCGCAAGAGTACAAACAATCTGTGCCTTACATGCAAGTGGAAGGATTGTGGTACTACCTGCGCAAAGCGTGACCACATCACTAGTCACCTTCGAGGCAGGTGTCCCTTTATTCTTGGATCTCCTTCATTCACCTATGTCTCCAGTGCATACCCCTCTCAAGCCTCATGCTTGTGAAGTTTGTCGTGCATCATCTAAATTTTAATTGTAATTTCACTTATCTCTCTTGCTAGATCTGTAAAAAAGCGTTTAAACGACCCCAGGACCTCAAGAAGCATGAAAAAATTCACACAGAGGAGCACCATCTTCAACACAAGCATTCGAAAGCCATCACAGTCCTGGACCCAATTTATGTCCAGCGGGTTCGCGGAGACTCGGCTCCTCGGATCTCGGACAAGGAAACCATTGCTACTTCCAAACCACCAGCCGCGGATATTCTCCCCAAGTGCAGTTCCTCTCGTGGAAAGCCTCAGTCTGAAACGTCAGAAGGTATCTACTCTTTTATTGTAGAAGTGATCATTCCCTGAGGAAGATCTTTCTCAAGTTCATTATGGGGTATTACCCACACCCTCTCCAGAGCTGGTCCATCCTCCTGCCCACCCATATCACTCTTCACATGACATGTTCATGTCTAATCAATCCGTCTCATCGTGGGAGGTCTTAGATTCCTCTGGGTCAGTTGGCTCAAAACGATCACATGATTATAGCTCTGGTGTTGACGCTTTTGTCACTGATATGAAAAAGCGACGTGTCGACCCTTCTTATGATTCTCGTGAGTGGGATCTAATGCTCCGTTTTATCTGGTTCACTGCTCTTAGGTATGGCCGAGCGTCTCGACGATATTGCATACGGTCAAACAGGCAGTTATAACACGTTCAATCCCCGTTCAGTTTCCCTTGACATCCGGACCCCCGAAGAGCTTGCTGCGGTTAACCAATTCCTGGTAACCCTTGGGCGTGATGTTTCCGCCCCGCGTCAATCTCTTCATAGCTCAAATCCGCATTCTAGCCTTTCTTCAAATTACTTTGATGCAGCTAATTTCGCTCAATTGGGTCTGTCAGATATGCCTGGCTTACCAGGGGTTAATGACTTCTCGGGTGATCAGTCTTATGCAGCGGGTCATCAGTACCCCAATGGCCCATACTCATCCAGATCGGTCCCTGTTTCATTATCTAACATATATACTCCGATGGAAACCTCATTGAAGTACAACGGCCATTACAATTCGGGTCGTTCTGCACAGCAGTATCAAGGCCCCTATGGTGCACACTATCAATATTCCACGCCTTCAATGGATGGAGGCTCACCTCATTCGACAATATCGACACCCGGGACAACTAATCCGCAAGTACCTTTGCCGATGTCTGACTTTGACTTCCAACGCATGAGGGGTATCCCTCACGTGGCGCATCTTGCTCCCCCAGAATATTCATCCAAGCCGATGCGGTCAATGGTCGCGCTTAAGAGCCTTCCTTTAGTCGATCGTCCTGCACTGGTTGAACCACGCCCTTCACTTGCCCAGTCATCGCAAAGAAGCAATGGGCTACCAAATTTGAGTGACCGTAAACCGGTGTTGATTCCGAAGCCTGAACCATTATATCCAATGCTTACACCTGGTGATAAACGTGTTACTTTGCCACCTCTCAGCGCAATTTACCGATCACCCTCCTCCCAACCTCGGTCCTATCATTCTGCTCCCCATTTCCACGAGTCATCCTCCGTTGAACCCTCATTCGGATCTGGACACGCCATCTTGCCCAGTTTCAGTAGTATTGACTTGCTTGCGCCGCGGGAACGTCAATGTGAGGATCAACTGGTGAATGATGTCAAGATGATGGACCTTGAAAAGAGAGATCTAATTTCCAAGGAACAGAGGAAAAGACATGCGGATCTCATTCTGGAGCTCCTCGTCAAAATCAATGGTGACTTCAAGAACAAATATGGTCAACCGATGTCACTGCCACAGGATGTGGAGATGGCCGCTGCCTAGTGGTTCAATGCAAGAGGTATTCTTTGCATTGTTAGCCGACTGGAGATAAAGAGAAATTGACGCATCTGTTTTTTCATTATATCGTATTTCGCTATCTTTCGTGTATCATTAACTCTTACTGATCTCATTAGCTGTTTGTTCTTCTTGGCTTCACCTGATAACCTGTACATTTGATAAACACATACATATCCTCACAATGATCTGTTGTTCTAGCTCACCTACATATAATGATCTAATGATCATTGCTTGAATTCATTTGGTTTCTGTCGTGCTGCATCTAATCAAATGGGCATGATAATTAAAGAGCTGAATTCTGGACGGGGAGTGGAAGGTGAGATAGCTATCACGATTTTTCTTCACATCCTCTGAATGTGTGAAGTGTTTTGTGTTCTTAATCTTGTCCGGACCCTCAGTCTAGTCCCATCACAATCCGATGCACGATGAGTAACAATTATCTTCGCATTGGAAAGTGGAGTATATGTCACAGAATGTCAAGAAAGCTCCAGTTGCCGTAATTTCATGTGTGGATGGTTATTGATTAATCATACATTATTACAGAAAATGAGATACATGAGGTCGTGGGTTCAAGTTGCCTAGTAGCAGGAAGTATACGTTCGCCAATGGAAGGAGAAAAAGCGGCCTTGAGAATGGATGTCCTCTTGAAAATTGCTCATCCACGTTTCAGTGTCAGCTTGATTTTCGGACCAGCTGCAGCAGATGAAGGCGTTCCAGGTAGTGAAGTAGCGTTATCATCATCCATTGCTTGCATAGGAGGACTTGTTGCCAAAGGCGATGGAACAGCAGCCGGAAATCCGAAAGAAAGGCTACTCCCACCAACTGGAGGTCCGCGATTGAAACCTAAATTTGCTAATCCTGGAGCTGTGGGTGGGGGAGGGCTTGTGGCCGAAGCCGATGGCGTTAGAGGGGGTGGAATCGTGCCGCTGTTGAATTCAGCCCAACGAGGGCACTTGCGATTCGTTTCTGCGATGACACATGCTCAGTTTCCTTATTACGCAGAATCATAAAAATAGTTGGAGACTTTGATACAACGGTTTTCCGGAGATGTAGGGTGGGCAAAAACGCCGGGAAATTGACGCATAACTGCGGAAAGAAGTACTCACTCATGTGACCCATTTGGCCACAGTGGCCGCAGCGCCTCTTAAAAGAGAAGAGTTAATATTGTCAAAGAGCGTAAAAATTCTCGTACCGTTGTGTCGGGCTTCATAGGCCGATCGAGCTGCATTGGAGTCCCGCCCTCTTTGACGATTTTCGCATTCTTTCTGTGTAAACGTCGCTCTTGATTCTTCTTCATCCTAGCTATCTGCTCTTCTAGTCTACAAATGTGATGACTGTCATGCAGAAGATAAGGGATAGAAAAAAATTCACACCTCTTCTTGGCACGCTTATCCCTATCAGCATCACCTGTCGGCGCAAGACTATCAGCCAATGTCTGTTCCTCTTCGATGGCTTGACGGCTGCGCATGTAAGCGTGGATGACGGCAGCATCTCGGACAATTTCGGTGTTCCACTGTCCGTCGATCTAGGTTATTAATTCTGAGTTGAAGTGCGATGATACTGTGCTCAGAACCCACATATCTCTTGATACGTAAGACCTTGCGACCACCATCTAGCCCAAAACTTCCTTCCCGGTCGTGGTCGAAGGGAGCTCCTTGGCCAAACGTGGGAGAAGTTTGTGTTGCACCAACCACAGCTGTATCGGAAATTCAGATTTTGTCCAATTCGTAACAAAAAACACTACCCGCCTTCTTTGTGTCTTTGCTCGTCCGCGACTGTTAACTTAGGTTCATCTTTTCGACTCAGGGAGTCAAATTGAGCCTTCCAGATACGTTCTATTTCTGACTTGTAGATTTGTTGTTGTTCGGCAACATTGTATCGGTGAGCTGACTTCGGTCTGTTCTCTGCTTCAGCTGTTTTAGGAACGTCAGTCTCTGTAAATGCCGGCATGATCGATGAAGCTAACCTAGCTTTTGTTCATAGTCCTCGCCTGCCTTGACGAAAATATCTTTCATCGAGATACGAACAAAACTGAACGCTTCGCCTCGGCCCGTAGGATCACCTTCACCATGGAGTCGCAGCATGGCTTTAGCTTGAGTTGCAAAGAGAAAATTCTTTGTTGTAATCCAGGGGGCTAGCTGTTGTTCAATTGAAAGTTTGGACTCGTCCCCATCAGCGACGTCTGTAGTCATGCTATAACCTGCATCCTGTAGGTGTCGCTGGCCGACCTGCATGCTTTCAGTAAGAACAACTTGCTCCGGACCAACCATTTTGAGCATCTCCGCATCAACAGGGATGGTTATTGTTGGCTTCAGACGCCAGAACCCTTGGTGCGGTCCTCGCCGATGATACTCCATAAACTCCTATAAATCAAGTTTAAGAGCATGCGATGATGATCGATAGACCCATCACTAACCTTGAGGCGTTGCCGCATCTGCAATTCGTTCTGGTCGGGGAAGTACTTCATTAATCGAGATATTTTAAGCCTTTCACCAGGGCTCTTTTTCAGCAACTTGAACGCGATGACTTGCAGTCGATTCTTGATGGTATTTGTGATTTTGCGCGAGTGAGGACCAGGGACTTCAGTAACTGGGTAGGTTTGGCCGATCACGAAGAGATTTTTTATCTCGCGGATATAATATTTAGAGTCTCCTTTCACAGTGTTTCTGGTCATATAGTATATCAGTAAGATATAGCCCTCCGAAGTGACGCTATATCATACCTCACTACGAGGAAATCGGTGGAATAGGCTTTTTGGCGGAAAAGTGGTGCTCGAACCAGATTGTTGTATAGAGCCGGAATGGTCTGCCCAGGATAGACATATCCAAACTTCATGAATGGTGATTCATCTTGTGGTTCAAGGACAAAGGGAACGCCAAGGTCAGCCTATCATGTGTAAGGGTGGCGCATCTCGGGAAGTTCTGATGGTTCTTACCTTGGGTATGTGTTCGTCCTTTTCATTCTTCTTACGATAGTAATTAACGAGGGCACTTCCCATGCCGAAATTCGATATTATCGGAGGGTGCTCTTCCTGAAGGAAATTTATCAAGCAACTCAAACCATGTGTGCTGGGTTCCAACTCACTGAATACTCCCACAGAACGAAGTTGCTCGTATCACGCAAGCTTAGATCACCGGTCCGATGCAAGCTTTCCCCAACATTGCCACCTTTACCAAGCTTTCTGCCGGATTTATCCTTCTTCTTTTTTGCAGTACGGACTTTACTGAAGTGAATCTCAATGTTGGCAGGGAACTGCAGTGCAGGGCGGTGGAAGGAGCGGGCTTCCTGCTTCGACAAGCGTGTCTTGAACTGCTCCGAAATGAGAAACATGCCGAACCAAAAAGAGCATGAACATACGAAGGGAAGCTGAAGTTTCTGAGCGGGAAACGCGTGCTCCACAACGAGTTGTCCGAATGTCTGTCGAACACGATGACGTCCTCCATCCTTTGCCACTTCGTAAAAATGGTCATTTGATAAGTTGAATTTATCCTTGATGAGAGCAGCATCCGTCCGCAGTCTCTTGCGAGGCCTCGCGGTTTCGGCTGAGGGTGAGTTAGAGAGGATCCATACCTAGGAAAGATATGTACCAGATCGTTCTTCCGGAATGATATCGTCCTCGTGATTGAATTCCAATTGTGTAAAATTTCTGAATGGCACGTTCGGACCCCAGATAATGCTTTTGGTCCAAGTTCCAGACTCCAAGGATTTGTTAACTGGCGTCGTTAAGCTCGTTTCAGGAACCACACGCCCCACGTCCATGTCGACATCGTCGTGTTCATACATAATATGATCTTCCCAATTGGCTAACAGTACCAGATCAAATGTGCGATCATGAAGAGGCAAATGAACGGGAGCATCGGATTTCTCGCGTTCCTGTGAATGAGGCACAAAACTGATGGGCAAGTAATCGGGGCAGGGTTAAAACAAAACTCACTTCGATTGCCCTCTGAAGATCCACATCAATGCTTCCGGCCGTAACAACCTCCTCGACACGCTTGTTTTCCACTTGTCGCTTTGTATCGCCAACAATAGCATCCAAAAATCCTTTGGGCGGTTCTTTCTTGCGAGGATAGCTTGTTTCAACTAGTGGTCGCTTGTCAGAGGGCCTGAGGAAAGCAAAAAAAACAGAGTTCTCGCGCGCACCGAGGTAATGACGTTTTCCCAGTCGCGATTTCCTTGCCGTATTTCCCTTGAGAATCTCTGTAAAATCGAGGATTTTGCCTTTATCAAATGAAGGGAAAAGTTCATAGACATTCTTCGGTCGCTCGACTAGTCGTTTTATGATGCGAGTACGCTTCTGCTTGGGCTGGAGCCCTGGCGACATGACCTCACTTTTCACAGCTGTGCCATTCCGTTCATCTTCGTCTAACAGCTCTCTGTCAATTTCTGCCTCCCAATCTTCACCCTGGTCTGCACCAATAGCACCCTCATCATCTTCCCATTTTTCATTGTAAATCTGAGCCGAACTAAGAGTAGGAATCCCGGATATCCCGAGTTGATTTGAGAGGTTCGTTCCTGTTGGAAGTTGAAGGCCGTCAAGAATATGATTGAGTGAGAAACCCGTCAGAGCAGAAATTGCATCGTTCTCATCTTTAGAAGACATGAAATAAAAGCATCCGTTACAACAATGCTGAGCAGTGAACGGCGCCTTACTAAGCAAGCCGTAAATAGGCACAATGTTTAATGTCGGTACACGTGGAGCAGGTCAATATGAACCGGGACCTAAACAGAAAGATAGAGGTATTTTTGCATCAACAATCATGTTATCTGTCTCATGAAGGTCGCTCAAGGATTTCCGGAAGAAGGCTAGCCAGACTGCAGAGGAAATCATCTTCCATTCATTTCCCTCTAAGGTGACTGGATTTGCCTGAATCAGCACTTAGTTTATGATATGCTCAACAAACTTTCAAAGATTATGTCAGTAGAACTACACTATATCCGATATATTGACTTGAACTTTTGATAATAGCGAACTCACTGAGCTCATCGAAACGACTCAGGATCCTGAATCTCCTTTCCATGATTCAAATGCCACCCACAGTACAGATACCACGATATACCCTCCCGTTGAACAGCCACAATCAAATAAAAAGCGAAAGATTGAGGATGATGCCATAGTTGCCGACATCCAGATCGCCCCTAGCTGTGTGTTAGCAAACAAGCACCTTGTGGAAAAGGTATACAGTGTCATCAAGAAAGAAGCCGAGGAGCTTGGGGCTCTTGCTGTCCGTGCGATCCATGATCAGAGTCAGACTCTTTTTGTTCTCAAAAAGCTCTTTGCAGGATAAAGTCAAGCTATGGGTGACGCTCACAATGCCAAAGTAGGTTTATTCCGAGATTCTGTAGACAAGAGCACTGACTTTCTTATCCCCTGTATAGGATTGAAGAGTACGATATTCACTGATTATTTTGACCAACTACTAAACGCCAACTACTGAACGCTCCGATAGTGGGGACAACTTTGGTACGAATCACCTCGGAACGTTCGCAGCTATTGACTATTGCCTTAGGTGTTCAGATTCAAGAAGGTGTGTTCAAACACAATCCTCGTGCTGTTAAGAAACTCAACAAATTTCTAGAGGTTCTAAGCGAACTGTGCCGCTCTCAAGAGAGTGCATACAACATACGCGATTCAACAAGACAAAGTCACATCGCAAGGGCTAAATTATGCTCAAAGCTCATCAAATATCCTAACGTCGAAGATTACAAGGTCGCACGATTTACTCGAATAACCTGTCTATTCCCAGCTCACCATATTCTCAGCTGGCACTCTTGGAGCATGACGAGAAGCAGTTTTACTTGACTCGCCAGCATCTCTGTGACCTTCGCAATCTCTATGCTATTATCACGGACTTGATGCACAAGAACATATCCAAGGTAAGTTTTCCAAAAATCACTAGATCGCCCGTAATCACAAAGGCCCGACGCAAGATACGCGCTCCCAAAGCCAACAACAGTATTGGGCTATATTAGGATGCCCAATGTTCAGACAGAGATGGTTTTAAATATATTGAATCCATCGAATGCCGTGCTAATGACTGCCCCTGGTATCTGAGGATGCCAATGCACTTCTTTGATATCTTTCTGTCCTTGATGAACGAAAAGGAGCTGAGGGGGCACCTCTTTTCCTCCTCCAAAGGTGTCGTCCATCCCCAAATCCTCGGAGTCTTGTTCCACAGCCAAATCCCAAAGCGTCACTTGATCATCAGCGCCAGACGCAGCGAAGATAGAATCTTCTGTTGGATGCCATTCGATCGAGGTGATGGGCTGCTTGTGCCAAGTAAAGTGAGCGACCGGTGCTGGATCTGAGCCACCGGAACTAGAGAACAGGGTCAATTTTGAACATTATGCTCAGATAAGCCACACACCCGTTTTTCTTGACGTTTCTAAGATCCCAGGTTTTGATTTCTCCTTCGTCACCGCCACTCACGAGGAGATAGCTTGTCAGGCGATTCCAGCTGATGACATTCACGTCGCTATTATGTGCATTCATAATGCCAGCAACGCTCTTACGACCTTTTGAACGTACATCCCAGACTTGGATGCTCTGATCCACAGAACAAGAAGCAAAAACAGTTGGTTCTGAAGGGCTCCACTGAATATCCTCCACGCTCGACGTGTGTGATTGGAATGGCTGAGAAAGGGCATTAAACCCGGAAGGTGAGGAGGTTGTGAGATAGATTTTGGCATGAACATCGCCAGTTAGCAGTCGCAATGAATTTGAGCCTGAGGATGCCCAATCCATTGCGAATCCCTCGGCCCGACCATGTGAATTGACAGTAAATACAGGTGTTGGGACCTGTGTTCTGTTATACACGTAACCGGGTACTTCTAACACTTCGATCAATGGGCGGACATTCCAAATGTGCACTTTGCCAGTTTCCGCCCAGGTAGCGACATGATAAGGTTGGGAAACTGGAGGGAGAGGACTTCCGGCTGGTAGTGGTTGAGCTCTTATCCGATTGACGCCACCGAAATGTGGTATTGATTTGTACTCTAAGACAGCATCTTCATCGAGAGAGTCATCGTCGTCGTCGTCATCATCCCCGTCGGAATCGGCTGTGTATCTACCTGAGTTCACAACAGCTTCAATAAGCTTAAGTGACATACCATTGTCCTTTTGTGTTTTATGTAGTGAGCTCATTTTATAGACAATAAGTTCATTGTTCTTCGCTGTGTCTGCTTGGGTGCCACCGACGATGTAAGCCGTTGCAGGATACCGTTGCCTTTCATCGCCAAGATTATCTCGAAGGATGTCAAATGACAAACAAGGCCAGTTCACGTTCATCGTATGTCGCATTATATAGACCGAATCGTCTGGCTCAAGTATTTCATCCTTTCCCAAGAGATGATTACCAGGAATGAAAGCTTCAGACCCAGGCTGGGGTTTTTCAGATTCCTCGATCGCGGGAAGTACATCGTCTACTTCCATCCCTGACAATCAGTTTCAAAATTTCAACATTTGCACTCCTGTAAATTCCATGTAAGCGCACCATCTTCATCTTGGGCCTCAGCATCTATTACCTCCTCATCGCTCTCAATCTCGTCTTCCCAAGCATCCTCAAACTCTCCCATCTCATCCGTGATCACATTTTCTCGCTTCTGGCCACTTCCCGAAGCTTTACTGAAAGGTTCTCCTGTTTTTGCAGAAGTTTCAAGTTCAGTTGCTGAGCGTTTGGACATGGATAATTGGTATACGAAAAACTCGCATCCAGATTGCGATGCGGTTCTAAAAAGGCTATGGCTACACACGCTTAGAAAATTTTTAATCATCAGAATTGGATATATATAGAGTAAGTCTTGGCAAGGCCTGGGATTTGACCATCAAACAAAAGTCCGACTCCATAGCTTTGGACTTTTAAACACGAGATATAATCACTGCCTCTGATATAAAATCCGTGTTTTTTTTCACAGAAGTCCTGTAGATGGGGGAATCGAGGCAAACCCGTGCAACCACCATCACTGGGCGCAAAAGCGATGCCAGTTTTCAAAACTCGATTGAGCTTGCAGAAATTTTTTTAGAAATGGGGAACTGACGTGGTGCATTGTGGAAGGCCTCATTTTCATGAGATATTAGTGATCAGTTTCACACGTGATACAATGCCGGCCAGGTTTCGTCAGCGCTTCGTTTGTCATCAACTCAGATAAAACATCGTACCAAATTCACTCTTACTTGTAATGTCTACTCCCATTCAAATCCCTTCTGAGTGAGTGAAATGCCTTATCCGCTCACTTACTCTTATGTTGCTTGAAAAGGTTTCGCTATGTCGGAGCTGCCATCATGAGTACAGTGATTGTACTCGTGGGCCAAGGCTTTGCAGTAGGAAGATATCGCAAACGTGCCGGAATCCGTTACCCTCAATGTACATTGGTTTCCTCTCTCCACAGAACAATGGATTAACCAAGAACAGTGTATGCTGAACAGGCGCAGGTTGAGAAAAGCAAGGATGCACTTGTTTTCAATTGTGCTCAACGTATGTAGTTTATGCTTGTTTCTACCTTTGTTTACAAGCATCGTGCAGGCGCCCACCAGAATACTCTTGAAAACATTCCTATAGTCTGGGCAACGTCAGTATCCTCACCACTCTACTTCATATCCTTTTTACATTTCATGTTGCACTAGAACCATAATCGTTGGCACACAAATGCCTATTCTTGCTGCATCTCTCTGTGGTCTGTGGTCTTTAGCTCGGGTTTCCTATACTTTTGGTTATCTCTCCGGCGATCCCGCGAAGGTAAGTGAAATCGTGATATCATGTTTAGTTGTCAGGATTCTCAACGCCTGAAGCGTACTGGTCTCTTATATGGCGCTGCATCTCTGGGTCTTATCGGTATGTGCTTCAGTTCGCGTTTCCGAAAATACAACTAACAGTATAAACTGCATCAGGTCTTATTGGAACTGCGACGGTTAATGCTGCTCTCTGCGTCTGGAAAGGCGTTTCAACTAAGCTTGGCTTCTGAGTCATCTACTTTGCTAGCATGTTTTGACAATCTGAGTTTATAAACAAACTATTCTTGATTTTGTAAAGCCCACAAGCAGGTGACAGTGTCACGGTTAGTGTCGATGCGGTACTTCTTTCAAGCACCAGAGCAAATATTAGTCTCGAGCCTCCTTCAAATATGTCTGGTTGACCCTACTAGCCCTACTAACTTCATGACCATTTTTGACATAAGCAGTTATGCCTTTGTCATCTCCTAAGTGTACGATATGACATCCGAAGAATTGGTTGGTTGGTAAATGACCACGTTACCAGTTACCACTGTGTCATGATAAGTTTTCCCTGCATACCTCTCCGTTGAAACCTCGTTCGGCGACGAAACCAAGGTTCAGATGCTCACCTTTTGATCTGAATTATTTGGTTTGATCAAAATCATGATTATCAGATAAGTGATGAGATAATCATGCTACTCCCACCCCTGAACTCTGGAGATGGATGGTGGTCCGTGGACACTGTTCTGAGCGCATGCACAATTTGCCTGCCGCGGCTGATGGACGGCACAATAGCAGTGTGTAGCATCAAGCAGGCGGCGTGTGAAAAATAAGATGGAGAAATATCATAAAGCTGATTCATGCTACGAGTTCCTTCCCTTTTGTCCAACAACTTCCCCGGGTTTTCTTCTTCCCAACAATGCCCAAAGTGCCACTTCGCCCTTCTCTCCCAGCCTCTTCCTCTGAGTTCGCCTTGCCCTCTTCTTCTAGTCCCCTTGCTACTTCTTCCGTTCTGACTCTTGACGACCCTTCCTTTCTCCTCTCTAAATTCCGGCGACCGAGCAGTCTGTCTCAGAAGGGTGTCCTATTGGGTGAAGGCCGCCTACACAGTCCCCTGGCTTCATCTTTCACTCCGTATACCCATTCACGACGCCGTAGTCGCAATGCTTCATTGTCTTTGACAGATGACTCCTACGAGAGCGACAGAGAACGTATGAATACAGACTCCCCCACCTCGGGAACAAACTCTCCGTATCTTAAGACGAGTGGCAGCGAAGAGGATCTGAACCCGACTACTACCAAGCATATCCCTTCAACTACCAAGATTTTTCCTCTAACACCGCCTCGACGCAAGTCGTCCGCTAGTATGGATGTGCAAGAGAGTTTTGGTCTCATGGCCAGTTCCGGGAAACGTATCTCGCTTCCTGTAGGTGCTCTTGAGCTCCAGCGCCACCCTGGAATCGACTGCTGCCTTCGATGCACAATATATACCGTTCCAAGGCGTTGCACTAGAGCAAATTAGCCTAAATACTAATATTCGCTCAAGGGGAAAGACGTACACTTGACCGACTATGGAACCAATGTTGACAATGACACCTTGATTCCGTTTAGCCATCTCTGGTATGACGGCTTTCGCAACGCGGAGAATCGCAAAAGTATTCGTCTCAAAAGTCTTCCTGATGATATCCATTGAATTATCAATGAGAGGACCTGTGTCCATGAATTAAATCCCCCACCGGATTTATGTATTCGAATAACTACCTGGACAGATGATCCCAGCGTTGTTTACAACAATGTTAAGTTTGCCTTGTTTGTCGATAATCTCCTGAACGACATTCTTAATGTTTTCATCACTAGTCACGTCCAAAGCGAGTTTGTGGATCCCAGGATCTTCAAAGTCGGCAATAGTTTCGACTCGACGGGACGTTGCATAAACAATACAGCCTTGGCGAGCAAATTCCCGGGCCCTGCAGTCAGTTTGGTGCTTATGAGTAACAGGGTAAAAGTATCGCTTACAAGGCATAGCCAATGCCACCAGTTGTGCATCCAGTGATGAGCACTACTCGAGACATCGAGGCAACAGAAGAAGGGCTATACAAAATCCCACGTAATTATATCACCTGACTAAAATGTTTTTATTTCATTCGTCTAGCATCTCTTACCATTGCTTAGTAAGCTAGAAGCTTCTCAACCTCAGTTCTGTGCTATCAGGGACTGTTGACATCTTGACAGGAATGACTGTGACAAGATGGATTAGGTGTGTAAACTATTGTGATGCGCGAATCCATGTAATCATCATTTGGAGTCAGGGGGAGCGAAAACTCGTTGCGCGTTTGCAGCGAGTCTTGTTTCAACTACTTGATTTATATCTAACATCATAAGATGAAACATATGACACGGACCAATAAGAGATGAAACTTATTCGTAATTTAGCGCTCATAGAGTCTTGAGTACAAGGGGCGGGGACGTTCTAATGTAGAAATGTCACAGCAAGCCTTGGTATAGTTGCTCGCAGCGCTGGCCACTCAAACGTGGAAATTTGGGCTCACCGCTCTTCTATCCCACCTTTTCCATCACAGTAGTTGTAGCCTAACAGCCTAGCATCAGCACTTATAAGACTTCACTCGTGTTCTCGATCACCTGCATGCTGGTTAATTACCTAATCCAGCTGGTTATAATTATGCCAGTATTACTCAGAGCTGTCAAATCATTCCCTCTTTCTGTACGCTGCTCACCTTCTTTGCTTCCGGTTTGGTCTGTTCCTTTCCTTTTTTTGATTTCCTCCACTTTTCCCATTTTTGTCTTTGCCACATCCTAGATTCGCACTGGTCATGCGATTCTCACTAACAAAACGCTTACTACAATACTCATCCCTCATCCTCATCTCCTCAATTCTCTCTGCATTGGGATTACCCAGACATTCTAATTCGGAAATTCAACGTCGCGCCACAATATGCAACGGTTATACTGAACTCTGCGAGAGAAGCTTTGGCTCGGTATCCTTTGTTGGCGCTCATGATTCCTATGCCATCGGCAATTCCCAGAATCAGCGTAAGTTAGAAGTTTGCAAGCTGGACATTTTTGAGAGCTAATAGGACGTCTTTTTGTTCCTCTTCTCTCTCCTTAGTTGCTGCCAACCAAGATCAAGATGGTTTGTTATTCTTCTGCATGTTTTGATACAGGGATCTAAGTGAATCAGTCATGACACAACTGAACGATGGTATTCGGATGCTACAGATGCAAGCACATAATAGTTCAGGAACCATTGAGCTTTGTCACACAGATTGTGCAAGTACAATGGCGATTACTAAGTGGTTAAATCTGGTGTTGATCCCAATAGTAGAGACTCTTCGATGGTGGGACGCTTCACGACTATCTAGCCAAAGGTAAGTCATTTTGTGGTCTGGTTTGCCGAGTAATCCACAACATTGAAACCTATCTACATAGTCAAAGACTGGCTCGATACAAACCCTAACGAAGGTTGTTATCTCGTACAATGAAGTAATCTATACGGAAACCTGATTGGAAATGCAGTTTTAGCATTGTTGATTGTTAACATTGACAATCTGCCGGTTGGCTTGTATGGCGAGGTATTCAAGGCAGTGGGCTTGGATGTCCATTCATTTAGACCATCGTCTATACCTCTTCCAGCTGCTTCTTGGCCAACCCTTGGTGGGATGATTGATTCTGGTCAGCGTTTAGTCATCTTTATGGATAATGGAGCAGACAGCTCAGTGCCTTATATCCTTGACGGTGTGTTGCCTGACCTTCCTTCAGATATTGCAATTCATGTGGAGCTCGCATAGAATTTACTCACGTATGGGAAACTGCATTTGATGTCACTGATCCTACGTTCGACTGTAACATCAACAGGACTAGTTCAAACGTCGACCCCTCTGGCACGATGTACCTCATGAATCATTTCCTCGACAAGACTATCTTAGGCAACCCCGTTCCATTTGTTGAGAAATTGAATCAGACGAACGCAGCTACAGGTGCTGGATCACTCGGAGCACAGGTGGATGGTTGTGTGGCACAGCACTCGAAACCACCTAATTTCATGCTCGTTGACGTAAGATTCAATCACAGATTCTCGTCAAGTTGAGACTGATTTTGATAGTTCTACGAATTTGGTCAAGGTTCCGTGTTTGAGGTTGCTGCGCGTATCAATAACGTGCAATACAATATGTCTAAACAAATCGCTTTACCAATATCGTCCGGGGCTCAACCGTCGGCCACTGCTATGACAACCAGCAGGCCCTTGGATAATGGGGTATTCTCATCTACCAGTGTACACCAGGCGACATTACTTTTCGTATCTGCCATGGTTGGGGTTGTCTTGGGATCTTCCCTCCTATCTCTGTAGGAATTAATAATCACTTGCTTTGGGACTCAGTGCTACTCATTGCTACTCACATCCTGCAACATTATTACGTTGTTCAGTGATATTTGTACATATGCAAGAAATCAGATATGGACTACCGATGATTGAGGTGAAATCATGAATGTGGCGGGCTTTACCGTTTACGCTCCATCTTCCACTTGTATACTCGAGGCTTATATAGCTCTTCATCTATTTTTTTGACCGACTTACTCCGCCTCCCTTTCCGCGCGTCGATCTCATCCTCGTCTTCCTCTGACTCGAACCCTCCGTTTGCCTTTTCCACCCCAACAATTTTTGTCCGGGCACCTTTTCCCATAAGTAACCGCTGCATCTCAAGTTCCCTCTGCGCATAACGAAGCTGGGTATCGCGTCGTAAGCGCGCGGAAAGTTCTTTCAATAGGTGCCGCTTAGTTGATGTATTCGTGTCATTTGCGAGTTCCGAGTCGTCGTTGATGATTCCTTGTGGAACATCGGTCTGTCCCCGTCTAGTCGGTGACAACTTCCAGTGTTTCCGTTGAAGCTCGTCTGGTTTCCAACCAAGGTCTGACCTAGATGTTCCAGACGTTGCAGAGAAGTCATTTGTTGTGGGAAACCTGGGAGATTCTTTGGCGAATTGTACCGCTGTATCAAGGGCAAAATTGATCATGGATTATGAGAATACGAAGGGGAAAAATAAGTACCTTTCTCCGACGAGTCAGCAAAAATGATATGTTTGACTTTCCGTTTCCTGATAGCCTTCCCTGAGCTCAGGAATATTTTTGCCTCGTGAAGAATCTCCAATTCATCCTGTTCAATTTCCTTTTTGTCTGTTTCTGCCGATGGGCCTCTGATCAGGTCAACCATAGTAGTCAACTGGTTTTTGATCTTATCGATTTTCTAAAGGAGAGTTAATGTCAATAATAACAGATAAAAGAGTAGCATCCAGCCTTGTAGTTGGACATTCGCATCGTCCGAACATAATTTTCGTCCTGGGTCTTGAGAACCTTGACAATGTCGACCGGAAGAACAACACTTCCTCTATCTTTGACATGTACACCTTTCTATCACACAGTGAGTGCACCTACTCTCCTTGTAAACACAATCGCCGCACGTTGGTCTTCTCTTTAACCATGGAGAAATAAAATTCATCTTGGTTGCGCTCGGCCGCCTTCTGCCTGAGACGGTTTAGCCTGTCTTGTTTGGAGTGATAATCTCTGGCTCGCTGGACATAGTCCTTGTGCTTTTCGAGAATACCTAGTTTACTGCGGTGTGCAAGTTGCGAACGCTCTTTGTGATTTCTACGATGAAGTGAGTTCCTGAGAGAAGACGCCATGATTGAAAGATATCAAGTCGAGTACCCTTAATTTCAATGTGACGATGTGACAATCGTGACTTTATGAACAGGAGGGAAAATCGTGCCAATCTCATCCCAAAAAAGGCGGACAAATCTGTTGCAACTCATTTTGTCTCCGGAAATATACCATCAGGGGCAAAAATACGTTGCAATTTTGTTCGCATGAGTTTCCAGCATTTCCGTCTTGGGGACCTTGCTCTTCAACAGCCAATTCAACATAACCTCCATTCTGTCCATCACCAGCAGCAACCACCCCAACAGCAACCCACGCCGCAACATCAACACATCTCACCCCAGCCCATACCAGGCCAGTCCCAGTTCGCGGTACAAATCGAAAACCCAATTACGACTTTTTCTGTCAGTCTCAAAAAAGACACCCAACAGCCGCCCTCACGACAACTTTCGCCGAAACTCCAGCAGTCCAAGCAGCCATATGGATCTGGAGATGCAGACGATGGCTACACGCTCGTATTTGCTAGTCTCCAAGAATTTAATGATTGGAGGCAGGCGGAAGAGGACCGGACGATGTGCGAATTCGTGAAAGTGTGTCTCAGCCTCCTTGCTGTGCACTGAGATCTGAACATCAGAGCAGGGGGATACGCACGGCAGCAAGGCAGTACCTCCACGTTTCAAAGATCACACCAAGCTTGTATGTGCGAGACACTCACGTAGTGGACGCAAGAAGTACATCAAGAAACATCCAGAGCGCATTAGGAAAGTTCCAAGTCGCAAGGCAGGTTGATTTTGTGCTAAAGCTGGTAGCAACTTCACATGTATCTAGTTGGAAGTAGGCTGTCCAGCTTCAATCAGCTACAAGACCTATTTCGATACGGAGCAAGTTCGCGCATGTTGTGGGTTCTTCTCAGCTTCTTCAATCTGCAGCATATTTCTGATCACCGCTCAGACCTCTCGCAACACTCTCATGAAATTGGCTTGGCCAATCTCCCTTTTACACGTCGTGGTAGGAGGGAGAAAGATGCTGCAACCATGAAATTTGATAAAGACAAACCCAACATGACATCCACTCAGGCACAGACACCCGACAACGACTGTGCCTCAAGGGCGACTTCGCTGCCGCCTTGTTCAGCTACGAACAATGATCATTCGGCTACATCATCTGCAGATGTGTCTCCCCAGCCTACAATGCCGATTTCTCCAGCTGCTTCCAATTCATTTTCTACCGCTGTGCCCATGCTGGCACCACTACCGCCTCAGAACGCATATCCTGTACCTCCTCAGCAAACGTATACTTATCTTTCACCTGCACCCCCTTCACAAGTAACCTATACTCCTGCTCCTCCTGCCTCCCAGTCTCAACCTATCTTGGCTCCAACACCGACAAACCTGATGAATGACCGATGGGAGAGGATGTCCACGCTCTTCCAATCTATCCGTGAACACGCCCGAAATTTTGATTACCCTAGCCCCAGTGTGGCCGCTCTGGAAACCATTCTGCTACGACTGTATATCGAAAGTCCAGTTGGCATGAGTGTTCAGTCAGCTGGTATGAGTAGTTCGATTATGCCGATGACTTTGGCTCATGCAAGGGGCATGCCGAATGCTCCAATAACCATGCAGGCTAGCTCTACCTCTGGTAGAACGGTCACAGACGTTTCTGGTAGCTCGACAAGGACAGAAGATGGTTCATGAATTGATATCAGGTTACGATATTAACGAGGAAAAATGAGTGACGAGATCATGAACACTCGCTTTCTACGATATGTACTCTATTATCTTGTCTTTCCGTTTTGTTTTTCCACTCATGGGTTATAGACTTGATTTACATCCGTGTTTCTGCGATCTTTGTATTTTGTGTACATCCTTGTTTTCGGTCATCACGATCTATTATGTAATGGACGAATGTTTATATCGTTATCTCTCGTTCTACCACGATGTCATTACCAGGATTCAATTTCAAGCATGCATTCGGCCGAGAGAAGCCACAGGTAGGACCTGTAGAACAATGTCATGATGATGATTGACGACGCTGTCAGTCCTCTGTGGCGAACTGGATAGAGATAATGACTGGGCCACAAGTAGCAGAAGAATCGTATGAATGGTAGGTCCGCTGTTGTGGGAATATACATTGATGCAAAGCCTTCAAAATGTCGATTAGCATGCCCGAACTAGTTGATGCAATAAATCTGCAGCCTTCTGGGTGAGAATGATTGCATCGTCCCTGATTACTGATGTATGAAGATAAGACTAATATGTTATGTGATTGTGGCGGTTTATCAGGCCGACCGAAGCTGCTAGGGCACTGAGGAAAAAAATAAAGCACGGAGGACCACATCAGCAGTATCGAGCTATAGTGGTCAGTTACCTGACCATCAAAGCTATTAAGTTGGTTATGTATCTTTGTGGGTTTCTGTAGGTCATGCGCCTTCTGGTTGACAACGTACCTCAGAAGATCAAAAGTGCGCACTGATCTTGATCTCTGTAATTATTATTCACTTCTTCCACAGATGCATTCACTGATACTCAATTTACTGGTGCTCTCAAAGGTCTTTTCGTTGATATTTACGCTGATAAACGGACGAAGAAGAAGCTGACGGCAGTTCTCCTTGCTTGGCAAGAGCAATTCAAAGATGATGCGTCTATGTCTGCATTTGCAGGGCTGCATGCACGATTCAAAAGGGAATTCCAGCATGAACTTCATTTTTATCTTGGACAAGGCGGGCCTGACGATGGAAAGGCGAAGCCAGAAAATGACAAGAAGGAAGAACAGGAGGCAGAGAAGAAGAAGAGGAAGGGAAGAGAGGTGAGAACGGAACAGGGAGAGGGTAGCGCGCGACGAAGGTCTTTCAACTTTGAAAGAGTGTGTAAACCATATCTCTACTGGGCGAAAAGCTGAAATCTCTTCTAGGACAAGGCAAAGGTAACGAGTAGTATCGTCAAAGCGTCCCAAGCATCCAGTAATCTGATGAATGCGATCAAGGTGTGTTTGGGCATACCTCTCCAAATTTTGCCATAGGTTTAAAAAGTGTTACTCAGCGCGCAAATCTTGACACGGACACACTTGAAGGCAACGTAGAGGTGCAGTCATGGTTGGCGCAGGCTCAAGATGCAAAGAAAGTCATTGTGCAATATACCCAGGTCTGTTTCTGAATTCATCTGTTGCGATTGTTGGCTCATACACTTTGTAGCTTGTTGAGAACGAAGAACTGATAGGTACTCTAATTGAGACAAACGAACGCCTTCAGGAGGCGTTGAATACCTACACTCAACTCACCGCAATTGATGGTGGGACCACTCTTGCAGGCGATATCGCGCAGCTTAGCTTAACAACCAACGAGCTTGATCGAATACAAACTGCCGAACATCTTGGTTCCTCTAATAATATGTCTGGCCGCTCCGATATTCATGAAAAAAGTGGTTACTCCAACAACCCATATTACCAGGATATTGTACACCCAGACCTTGCAGACCTGGACTTCAGCCCGCCCGCACAGTATCTGCCCCCTCCCTTGAGACCTACCTCAGCCTCAGGTGTCAAGACCCCAGAGAAGGGAATCGATGAAGAGAGAAAGGGATCATTATCAGATTACAGTGATTACGAAAGTTCGGGTGAAGAGACTCATACCGCGGCGCCGAAGAAGAATTATGTGACGACATCAGATAATATGGACAACAAACATTCCAGCCCAACGAATCAGCCTATCATCCAGAAAGGGACACCCACGAAAGCTAGGAATCCCTTTGCTGACCCCTTTTCCTAGATGTACGGATCTATATGTGTGTAAATTTGAGTATAACTGGAACGACTCGCTAGTGAATCGCTGGCAGATGTTGAACATCGTCTATACATCGTCTATACCTCGCCTTCCCATCTAATTACATCTCTCTTATTTCCAATCCAGAATGGTTTTAAGGCTTTAGGCAAGCAAATGTATTTAACTCTGTCATTCTCGTCAAAGACAGCGCCATTCTCGAGCAAAGCTATAATGAGCCTTGGGATGGCAGCAGCTGTGCCATTGAGAGTATGAGCATAAGGCAACGAGCCAACAGGTCCAGACGTTTGAGGGCCTTTACGAGAGAGAGGTCGATAACGGATATGTAAACGACGGGCTTGGTAATCAGTGCAGTTGGACAGAGAAGAGACCTCGCCCCATGTTTCGCGACCTGGCATCCAAACTTCCATATCGTACTTGCAATATGCAGATGCTCCGAGGTCTTCGGCTGGCATATTCATAATTCTAGTATGGTGGTAGTCTCGTTTAAGAGAGATGCGATGCAAATGATAGATAGCCTACCTATATGACAATCCAAGTCCTTCTAGTATCTTTCTTTGAAGGTTTTTCATTGACTCCATCATGTCCTGGCTCTGATCCTGAGTTGTAACCGCGAACAGCTCTACTTTTGTGAATTGATGAACGCGATATAGCCCACGACTCTCCGCAGAAGCGCCAGCTTCAGAACGAAACGCATGTCCAATGCCAACCACTTTTTGCGGGAGTTGGTTTGAGGGGTGGATCTTGTCTACAAACATTCCAGCAAGCGGGATTTCTGCTGTTCCAGCTAGGACTAATTCCGGATGTGGAGAGTGTGGTTCCTGGTTGGTGATGTGATACATTTGGGAAGTAGCACCTCTAGATTCTCTGGGCACAAAGCCACACCTAGTAGCAATATCTGCACGGACAACGTCTGGAGTGATTACTGGTGTGAATCCATCATCTACTGCCAGACTCAGTGCATATTGTGTCAGTGCGGTTTCGAGTAGTGTGGCTTCGTTGAGGAGGTAGTACCATGAATTCCCCGTAACAAGTGAACCAGACTCAAAGTCGAGTAAATCAAACGCTCTGCAGATGGATAGGTGATCACGGGAGGCTGTGCCCTGGATGGGAGGGGGACCATGTGTTGAGAGTGCTATGGGCATTCTGTGTGGAGTAGAAGGGTGGGTATCATTGGGTAACATAATAAAGTAAGATAAGAGCTGTTCCTCGAGTCTGTCCAAGTTCTGCTTGGCTTCCCCTAGCTCCAAGCTGAGCTGCTTTGCTTCCTCGCGCAATTTAGCCTTCTCCAAATCGTTGGTTGCATGGTGTATTTTAAAACCTAAGGAGCGTTGTTCATGGCGCGTAGAGTTGACATTTCGAGTGGTATCTGTATACTTATTATATATGTCCAAAAGAACTTCCGGCGTAACAGGGGGAAATGGTGCATTACGACGAAGGGCGTTCTCAAGCATGCGGGGAATTTCGGGAACTAGTTTCCGATAGTCAAATCTGGGCTTCGAAAGTTCGCTAGGAGTGGCTGTGATCAATTCAGACACGTTAGATTGGCTAAAAAGCCGTCCCCATTTGTTGACTGCGAGACTACGAGTGAGGATGAACGCTGGAGTTCTTTTGACTTGGAGTAGGTGCATCAGCTTCTTATATAGGACAGTGATGGAGGTGTGCTCACCAGGCTTCGAGGATATACGACTACAGCATGATATACAATTCGTTTGCCAGATTCTGCTTTGCATATTCTCGGGGCTTCTGTCCCTGGGAAAAGCGCGCGATCATTTGTGATTGTCACATCGACGATGTGTGACATTGTACCTATACGACTCAACAAACGGCATCGCTGCAGACCCTTACGATCAACATACCTGTCTGACCTTACTATCCAAACAATGGATTGAACTTCTTGCATCGTTATCTCGACTGGGAGTAGACGATGTGACTGTACAAATTTATTGTAGAGGTATCGGCGAAATGTAGGTCTCTAAGTCAATTGTGTTGGGCCGTCATGGATTAAACAAAAGGAAATTACGTTACCTCCTCACTGTAGGTGACACCAATGGGTCTGTCGCTCAGCTAAACGCCGGGCCCCATAACCTAGTTTGATACCAGGTGTGCAGCAAGAACGATGGAAAATTTTTTAAGCACGACAATGTTTTGTCTTGAGTGCGGTCAAGATTCTCAAAATTATCCAATCCGGATGTACAACCCTGCATTATGCCGAATTGCGGAATTAAGAAAGACTCCCTGAATTTTGTCCAGTTGAAAAACTTCAGGTAATATAGTGTGGCGACAACAGCTCCACCGAAGGCGTCAAAGTAATCTGTAATTGACTTACTCCTGACTTTGTTTCAACGAGACCCATTTGTCATTTGAGCGGCCATCATATCGTGTTCGATAGAAGGACCCCTATATTTGATATTCGATTGTTGTTGTGGCCTTTATTTTGTTACACCGGGGAATTCGAGCATCGTGCGAATCTGCGCGATGTACATGGTAATGTTGATTGTTATTAAGTATCCTTGCGAGATCAAATTACCATCGCTCGATAATTTCAACGCAAAACGTGGACATTGGAAGGTGTTGGAACATTTACTCAGTTGAGAACGGGACTGCACAAAATGGTGGCTTTGACGAAGTTGCTGATTCAGAGAATTGCAAGTACAAACTGTTCAAGGAGTAGATTACGGATGGAAAGGCACCTGTGTATGCGGATGCCGGAGCCGGAGCTGGAGAGCAGCAATGTTGAGTATTGGGTTCTCATCGGAGAAAAAGGAAGACTCTGATATTGGAGAGACAACAGTTTCTGATTGACGTGAGCTGAGCTATTTCCCAAACAAGAAACGGGGTATGGTGATATCGGCGGTGATAGACGAAGGGCGTCCGTACTGTGGTGAGAAACTCAGCCCATTTACACTCGGAGATAGCAGGCCGATGTTCAACTACAAAGATCGTCAGCAGATCGAGGATAGTTGGAATATTTAGCTGGATGACTGCAAAAGTGTCAAATTGAATAATGGTGAGTGGCGTGTGAAGTACGACGAGAATCTCAAACCCACTTTTCTCTTTCAACCTTGCACAACCTACTATTCCCTCCGTGTCATGCATGATCACCCATATACAACCCCGGAAGAGGATCCTTTCAACGTCCACCACGTCGTCCACGTCTGTCCTCGCCCATGCAAGTCCAGCCTCTTTGGCAAATGGATCCAAGAGCAACAACGCTTTACCGACATTGTAGGTCTCGATGGACCCCATTCCTCGCATCTCTCACATCCGTACTTTGAGTTCAATGGCCCTGAGACTGAGGGTCAGCCGGCTCTAGGATCAAACCTCGCTGTTGATCTCAACAACACCGCTGTATGCACTGTCACATAGGTTCATCCTGGTCACTTACATCTGATTTAGAAAAATGCACCTTTGGCCATCCGCTCTAGCAGATGCCGCCCGAACATATCTACAGGACATTCCAACACCCAGTCTAAATTTGGCGAAAATAATGTTCCTTCTTTATCTCGCTTTTTAAGCAAAAGCAGCCGTCGCACTTTTCTTGGTTGCGCTACGACAACGCAGAAACCCTCTAGACATGCATCTCACATCTCACCCTCCCGGAAGGATTCACAAGTCAAGACAAGGGCCAGCGCAGCATCGTCTGGATGGCGTCCATCTGTCCTCGGGCACTCGGGTTCAACTGAACTAGCTACTTCCCAGACGTCCCTCCAACCGCCGTCGTCCGATTCAACTCATACACCATTTCGATTCAGTTCATCCTCATCTGTCGACGCTTCCCACACAGATACTTTACTCACTGTCCCGAGCATTGAGATCACGCCGTCTGTTGTGCCTCTCCTGCCTCGACTACATCAGGATTTGAACTTTTGTACCCCCCCTGCTGTGTCCTCCTCTCCATTTGTCAATCGAGATATACATCCAGGAAACATTACAACCCACATCCAAGAGGTGTCTACCATACCAACTCTCGATGAAAGCGAGCAGGAAACTGGTCATCATACAATGATAAACCCCTTAGTCTACGATAGTGGTGTCAAATCACAAGCCCTCGGCATTCCACTTATCAATGTATTCAATGGTATCATCAGTGCTTGGAGGTCACACACCACCGCCTCCAATGCAGGCGTTGGTGCTGAACATGACCTCGACAACGTTGAGGAACTGACTACTTCTGGATCAGATTGTTCACATGTTCCACAAACATACACTCTGTCTTCTAATCAACATCCTCATCCACAACAGGTACATCAGAATCAATTACTGCGACATGGCATGAAAAAGAAAGCAGATGTAGTGTATAATTCGGCTGGTTCCCATAGTAGCAGTGGTAGCACACTGTCCAAGGTTGTTTCATTTCACCTTGCACATTTGTCAACCATGTCGATGAGGAACAAAAAAAAGAAGAAAAGATTGATAGTGAGCGGTATTGCAATTGATGATGCCAAGAAATTTAAAGGTGTGAAGAGATGGTGTGAAGTAGGGCATTTTGCCTCTTTTGTCTCGTCTTTGTCTGATCGCCTTTTTAGAGTTTCGGCGAAGTGCGACAGATCCTGCGTATGCCTAATGGGGATCTTGTTATATCATTTCAAAGCGCAGAGGTAGCTGACACAGTGTGTCGCATCCGTGCAAGCGTTTTCATCATGGGACGTTGGGAGTGTACAAATGTCTTGGACGACCGAAAAAAAGTGATGAATTTGATCTTTATCACACTTTTGATGTGCGATCACAATCACGACAATAACGAAAAACTAGTGTTTCCCCTTTTTCTCTCTCTCCTGATTCGTGTCTCCTCTGTGTTTTGGGCATATCCATCATCTTTCTTTCTCCATGGAGTCCCAAAACTTACCTCTTTCAGGCACGCCTCAGACCGACATTCAGGCCACCATTTCAACTTAGGTCATTTTCCATCTTCCTTTCCAACCCCTGATGACGCTTCAATTCTTGCTTGTATTCCTGTGACGAATCCATTTACGACTCTATCATGACCTTTACGCTCCTCATCCCACTTTCAATCCTTTCGATGTAAGGCAATTTCTTGGACGACAATTTTGTTTCCAAAATATTATAAACAGTACGTAATTCCTGTTCCGTCTGATTGTTAGGCCATTTGGAAACTAACATTCATCTCTCTCGATTAGTTTGTATTTTCTATTCACTTTGTCTCTTCCATCCCTTTCAGCCGCTTTGGCTGTATCTCTTCTGGAGACCGTGCGATAATCAACAGCCGTTACTGCGCTTGTCTGAGTGTTTCCAATTTGCTGTGTGTCGATTCATCATACAATCCTCATGCGATCACCCACCGTCTGGCGTTATTGTTAAAATATATCAGAAAACAATATCTGATCCCTGGGGTTCAATCAGACCTTGACAGTCGCATCAGCATCAGATCAGGTTTGCGAGGGACAAATGATCAAAATTATGAAAGGTCATCAGAGAAGATCGCTACTAAAGAAAAGATACGATAAAAAAAGGTTCTTGTTTAGGTTTTCATACAAATTAACAGTAACAACGATAGTAAAAAATCTTAAAAACTGAGAAGTGTGATCAAGAAGATAGAACAAAATTGAATAGGTAGAGTAAAAAAAATAAGAGGGTTGTTGACATTATCTCAGCGCCTGGCGTACCGATTCCAGTCAGAGGTATTCCCAAATTGAGGATTTCGGTAGTGCGAGTTGACTCCTTCCGTATTTCCAGTGAGATTTTGGTTGTGTATATGACCGCGTCCATTGCGAGCATGGTTATTCGAACGTGAGTTCCGATTACCGTTCTGCGTCGGATGGAGATTTCTTTTATTACCACCCTGTTTCTTAGCTAACGGGGAATTTGTTTCCGAATGATCGTGAGGTTCGCCAGTTCGAGTAGCAGCGTGAACGTTGTACGTCGGCGTGGCAGGGCCGGTAACGATCCCAGTGGGAATGGGTGGAAGTAAGGGAGGTAGAGGGTTCCAGAAAGGATGGGAAACAGGTACAGGATGTACGATATGTGGATTGCTGCTGGTCTGAGATGGCACGCTTAAGGTGGGCACCGGTCCATTGACTGCTTGCATTGGAGGCCAGACTGAAGATGAATTGAAGGATTGCATCAAGGTTGAAGAATTACTACCACCATTACTTCCATTACCTTGTCCAGACATGTACTGGTCGAGCGCATCTGGCGAATAGACTGCAATGAGTGTGCCTTGATCGTTCTGAATGAAACCAGATGGAGCCAAAGGTGCTTGAGGAGATTGTGTGAACTGAGGTCCCGGAGCCGGTTGAGGGCCTTGTTGATCCATGGCCGGTCGTGGTGGACCGAAATAAGGTGCATAAGGCTGGAGATATTCTAGTGGAAGACTCGAAATACTACACAGGAAACTCACAGTATACATCACGTTTGGCCAGGGTATGGCTCCTGTTGTTGGCCCATTCGTGTCTGGAGGAGTAGTCGGGTGTGGAGGTATCGGAAGTCCGGGCGGGTAAGCTGTATAGGGACCATAGTAGGACATCTGATAGTGACCTGCCTGTGCAAGGGGAATCCATGGCATAGGATAATAACCTGGAGGAACAGGATAAGGTAGAACCGGGGCTACCAAGGAAGGTCCACCTGAACCACCTGAAGCGCCTGTGGACTCAGATCCTGCCCCTGGAACATCATACCACTCGCGGTATTTTTCTCCTTCCCGAACCTCAGGTCCATCTTTCTGTTGTCCGTTGACAGGAGAAGATTCGTCCTTAGAGTTCTCAAATTTTTCAGCTGGAGCATTCAGAAAAACTGGGGTACTATTGGCACTGTTCTCCAAAAAGTTCTGCTTTGGAGACGAGCTCTCTCGTTTCGGTAGATGCCGACTCGAGAGCATAACCTTGCGTGATTGGGGATAATGCGTGAGCCGACTGCGACCTCTACTGGGTTTCCAGGGACTGCGGGGAGGATTCAAATCACGGAGCTGAACTTTCAGCGCACGACCGGCGTACACGCAGTTATGCTGACGAAGGGGTCAGCCATGGACTAGTCAGGGAAGGGTTGACTTGCCTCCTGCATGATCGCCTGGGCCGGAGACTCTGTGTTGTCATATTTGATAAATGCAAAAGCGGCATGGCTGTTGGCTATAGAGTTTCCGGTAAAGGAACCATGGGATCATTTCAAGGTGGACACTCACAAGGACAGACAAATTTGACATTCAAAAGCCCTCTGAATCTTCCGAAGAGTTCCTCTACTTTCTCCTGTGTCCACGCACTGGGTCCCAGTGTCTCCAGACCACCAACAAATAAAGCTGTCGGGTCAAATTCACGACTACTCAGAGAGGTGGAATCACTGGACTCTAAAACATTTTCGCTGGACCTAAAGCCCGAGAATGGTGTACCAAAGAATTGATTAACAGGTGTGACAGGCGCTTGAGATGAAATTGTCCGAGGTGTTGGGGGCGACATTGCTAGACCCGGCGTAGGTACCTCATCACCCTGAAACAAGGGAGGGGAGTGGCGAACTCTTTGAGGGGTAGATACTTCACAGACCGATTGAGAAGCTGTCATAGAGGGTACCCTAGCCGTAGAGATGAGGATCGTTATGTCAGCGGTTGCTCGAGAAAAGTGATGCTTACTTGACCATGTCTCTTAAAAAGGATGTTTCACCCCAACCACTCCAATCAAGTTTGGAATCATACTCGGAATCGACGAACGACGAGAGGTCCGAGTCCGCCCAGTCGATTCTTGTGGGCTTGCTCACCACATCTGACGAGTCATTGGCTGACCCAGGCGCTAGACTGGGTGGCGTCACAGGTTCTACCCAAGATTCAATTTCATCATCAAAAACGGCGGTAGATTTCAACATTGTACGTCCTTTGTCGTCAGAAGCGACATTTTGCCGGAGAGAGTGCAGCGGCGGAGATGGCTCACTGCTGAAAGACGTTAATCCGGTTCGAGGATTGGAAGTGTGCAAACTATATGGTTGAAAGCGGTCCATCTTGACCTGAGTTCGGGAAGCAGTGTTGTCCATAGACTGGTAATCCTGTATGTGAGAATGAGCGCGTTGAACAGGGTGCTGAATTTGAGGTTGATGCGCCCATGAAACCGATAAATAGGAGACTCGTCGTAATACCTAGAGAATATTAAGCCCGAAGGAACTAGTGGCCGTAGAACAATACTAACCATCAAGGCAGCTACACAATCATCCCTATGGTTCCATTTGACCTCCCAACAACTATCATCCATTTCCTCACTTCGCACAGCATTGTGAGGAAGGGGATAACAATCTGGCCCAAGGATACCGTTCTTTGGGACTGGATATCATATGAACAAACTAGCCCCTTATCCCCTGAAATAAGTTTGGCAACATGCCTTTGACGAGCTCATGGCTTCCGCCCAGACATGAGACGTTCTCTAAGGGGCCAAAGTATCCTGCGATCTTAAAGAGGGACTAGAAAGATCATTAAGATTGCAATCTATATGGAAAAAGAAAGTGAGTAGACCTCTGCATCAAATTTTAACGGCTGGAGATAGACTGCTTCCTCATTCAATGTCGCTTCTCCCTTTGTAAGGCTTCGAGAAAATCTCTCGGCCTCGATAGCTTCCCCATTATACACAATTCTATGATATCTTGGAGGAACTTGAGCAAGTATATGTATGCGGAAAAACAAATTGACTACTTGGTGTTTCTCGGTTTCCAAATGCGAATGGCATTGGGAAGATTAAGAGGGACTTCAGGCATGTTTCGTACCGAAATCCTATTGGGTCCCTCGGGAGTCATAATCTGAAATGGTTTTCTAAGGTGCAAGTGGGTGTCATTCACGATAATTAGACGGCTCAAGAACGCTGACCTGTATGAGATTAAGAGTGTTCTGAAAGCCCTTGCAGGCTCATAACGCAACATTCTGCCGAGGAACGGTCTTGGTGAGCTGTTTTGCAAGCTTTTCAGAAATATTGAGGCAGAAGCGGCATCCTAAAAAGACTTAGCCAGAAACTGCACACATGGTTGCAGATAAGACGTACTTCGCACTGGATAAAAGCGCATACACCTCCTTTTGAATCGCGAATGACCTTGATGTTTTTGATCTCTGCATGCTCGGAAAGGTGGCTAGCCAAGAGGCGCGTAAGCTCTGCTTGGTCGACGTTTGAAGGAAGACTTCAGAATTATTAACAGTGAGTGCGCGTAAAATTGGATGACAAGAAACGGACCAACCTCCCAACGAATATACTTGCGTCATGTGGCTGTTTGTCTTCCTTGTGTATATCTTGGCTTTCCGGAGACGGACTGGAGTCTTGAAATACCAGCTGTGTTTCGTCCCGCTTGGCTCCTGGAGATGCTGGAGGTGATGAGGGTAATGTATCATACCGGGTGCCCCATGCACGGGCCTGGTTGGTTTTAGGAGGCATGCCGTCTAGTTCAACGATAGATATGTACTATGGAAAAAATGTTATAGAGACGGAGTGAGATAATGGTGGAAGTGAGAGCCAGAACAAATAACGGTCGATATGTTGATGATACTGTAACACCAAACTCCGGGGTCAACCGCAAAGGAGCATTTCGACTAATAGATTTTAAAACCCAGGCAATCATTCCAAAAGAAGGAATCGTTCAATGACTACGTTTTGAGCAGCGAACGACAGATTTTGCAATTAATCGCCGATTTTGCACGATTTTTTATCGATGGCAACAGATGGACTCGAGATCCATAATAATCCTCGGCACTGGACGACAAGCACGTTCGAAGCCGCCCGACGCATATTTATGTGTGTACAGGTAAAGAAGTATAAAACGATACTCGTTTTGGGATGTCTAGTTTCCTGTCATGCCAGAAGAAGCGAGCAGTCATATATATGTGATCTCCCCCTCCCATTGATAAAAATGCGTCTCAAGACAGTCCACACAGTATGAAAGCATAAAAGACGGTACTGGAGGACCAACAGTCACATACTAACATCACTGACAACGCAGAAAAATGTCACTCTGGCGTAGAACAGGCGAGCAGTCCGTGGTAATCAGTCGGGCCTACAGCACGAGATCTTGAGAAGGTAACCTCGGAAGCTACAGACCGAACTTGCAAAATTCTGTGGTCCTACATTCCGGCGCATCGCTCGTTAAGGACCGTTCCTGAGAGATAATCGTCAACGATCTTCTGGAATAGTCCAGATGGTCAATTGATCTTCTTCTGATCGTTTCTACGTCATCTATGCGTCCTCTGTATGGGCATGCCGGATCCGAGAAGAGAGTACTAAGCAGAAATGGTATGTCAACTCAGTGGCCGCGGACAGCAAATACGGCCTGTGGTGCCTTCTGATCAAGATCTGTTTCAAAACGGTTTACGTAGAGGATGTCAACCTGCGATCGCCACAGATTGACAGTGCCTTTGAGAACGATGCTGCAATGATGGCAGAATCTTGGCAAGTCAATTTTCGCACATATTATCCTTGCGTGCTTGAGCTTTGAAAGTCGGTCTTCAGATGTTTCAACCATTCCATTCAACTAGTCAAGAAAATTGGCATATCAGAATTGTCTTGCGACTAAAAAATATGCCAAGGAATCAAAGTATCCGGCTCAATCGGTTCAAATTCCAGGAGGTTGGCGTATCAAACAAATTGAAGGACGGCAGGTTCTTTAAAGGTTCTTCAAAGGATGATAGAAGTGGGTCGATGTCCGGGGCTCGGATCGTGTTAAAAAGTTGCGACAATGTTTTCGCATTTCACCAAGCGTGAAACAGGCCAAAACGACTGGAACACATGCTCCCAGATGATGGATACAATAGCTTGGCGAGGAGCATATCCAACCACAATATCAGGTGGAATGTATAAAACTTGAAGCGTGAGGGATGGCTAAAGCCCAGGAAGAAGAATGATGCCTTCACGTAGCCTCCACAAGCGAGCGAACGCGTTATTTGTGCAACCAAACAAACAATTTCCAAGCGCAAAATACCTCCTGCCAAAACCTTCAGGCCATCCTCGAGCTACCATGTCGGATGACGGCTTTGATGGTGGAGGTGTTGGCGATGACTACGACTACGGAGGAGGGTACGTCAACCTCGTCATACGTAGTTTCTGGTCCATTAATACAACATGAAGTTATCAAGAGGAGGCATTCGTATGTTATTTCGGCGATTTTGGATCAGGACTATGAAGCCCTATACAACTTTCTAGGACGAAAACTATGATATTTTGGGGCAGGAAGAACAGGAGCAAGAGGGCGAGGGTAACGGTGAGAACGAGGAATCTCAAGTCAACGGTGTCAATGATGCAGACAATGACCAACCCATAATGAATGGAGAAACCCTGGCTAATACGACTGTCACTGGCGAGAGGCAACCAAACAAGATTCGAGTGACAACGCCTTACCTGACAAAGTATGAAAGAGCACGAATATTGGGAACAAGAGCACTGCAAATCAGGTCAGTCGGACTTGATCAGAGATTCGGAAGGGTTTGAATTCGGTTCTTCTAGCATGAACGCTCCTGTGCTTGTTCCTCTGGACGGTGAAACGGATGCCCTCCAGATTGCAATCAAAGAGCTCTCGCAGCGCAAAATTCCCCTGGTTATACGACGCTATCTTCCAGATGGTAGTTTTGAGGACTGGAGTGTTTCTGAACTCATTACTGATTGAGCCAGCCACTTGGTTGTGTACTTGATTTGCCATTATATCTTTTGCCGTGTGTCAAAAATTGATATCTCGATATAGTATACATAATAAATAGAATAATTCGTAACTATCAGGCTCAAGCGTCGCAGGGAATAGGAGGTAGGTGACACTGCAGGAGGGTCGAGATCAACACCAAGATTGAGGCATGACAATCTCAACAACGCATTTTTGTCCGCCGCTTCGCGGTGGGACTGGCTTTCATTCGAAATTGGGTTTTGATAGACGAAGCTTTACGTGTCGAGTTGGTGTGAGACTTCTTTACCTCCGGTGGTATATCGCACATAGAGAGATCCACCAGCGATACATCCATCAGCGTAGCATCTTCTAGTCCAGTACCGGCATGATTTGTGCTTTCACCAAATAACATTTTACGCTCAGAGGATAGCAGTGCACGTTTGGGGGGTTTAGTTACCATGGTTGATTGGCGTTTCGATGGACTGGCTTGAATGTCCTCATAGTGGCATGTGCTCTGACGACGCTTGCCAGGAGAAAGAGACACTGTTTGCTGTCGCTCAGATGGACTCCGTATCCTATTCTCGTCTGACGTTGATGTTTTCTTGATGCCTGAAGAAGATATAAGATACATTACTTACATTAATCAGGTAACTGGCAGACCTTTCCTGGCTTTGGTTTTCTCTGAACCAAGCTTCATTGCTCTGAAGGGACTTGCGAGGCCAGAGGTCCCATCTAGGGTGAGTTGAGTTTCCCAATCGTCTTTTCTGATTTGCTTCCAGTCCTCAATAACCTTGGTCACCCATGCATCAGTTTCACCAGCAACGTGATAGTCGATGACATCGGCCCATTCAGAACCAGGAGCTGTTTTGTTGACGAATATAACTTTCGGTTTTGGTTTTGATGCCGACGGCGCGGAATTAGATGAATTATTACGGATCGTCCGCGCAAAATCCTTTACGAGCTTCTTAAGACCATGAACTTTCAAAGAAGTTCCCATGACGATAAGTAGATCTGGCTTGCGCCCTACATCAGCCATTTGCATAGAGCCTATATCATCACCCAAAGGGTGTGGTTCATCGTAGAGAACAATGGCAGGTCGAAGGATCCCGACCCTGATTGCTCGTGCGGAGCGAGCGGCTCTAGCTTCGGCTGGGTTTACATGAGAATGACGGTAAATAGAATCAATTGAAACACTTACAACGGATTAAGCATTCTGGACAATCGGGAGCCATTCCTTGTTCGAACACGCGTAAATACTCCTCCGTGCAAGGATACTCCGCTGAACACGAGATGCATCTGACGCGATGAATATCTCCGTGCAACTGAACATTTCGGACGTCTTTGGTTTTCAATTTGTTCTTTACTTTGGAAGAAACCTTTGCCTCTGCACTTGAGCTCCCGAGAAGCCCTGCCTGTCCCTCCAAGCCATCGATATTTTGCGTATATGAACGTAAGAGCCTCTTCTTGGTATCAAGGGCTTTGATAAAGTGGTGTGTCGGCGTTGGGAGAGTCGAGTCTATGGAGCGCTTGAGACCCGAAATGAAGGTGTAGAAAACTGCAGTTGCAGTGGGATCCCGAAAGAGTGACGCGTCAAATAAATCTTTGCCTCTCAACACGACATCAGGATACTTCTCCTTTACAAGCGCATATAAGCCATCAGAGGATCTGAAGTCCTAAAGAGTATATCATCGGCAATTGTATTCAAAATGTGCTGAATAGGACGATTTCATACCGGGATCCCACAAGAACATGATATACCTGCTCCCGTAACCACAACAATTCGTTTACTTCTGACCACGGCACGAGAGATATCGGATAGAATTCGTCGAACGTGAATGTCTGTCAATGCTGCGCGGAGGTCAACAGTGATAGTCATTGCGGTCTGAAAGACACGTAACAGTGACTGCCAGCAACAAGGTTCTTGGAAGTAACTCTCTGGTCCACGCTCCATGATTAGCACTTCAACATCTGAACGCGTCACACCACGTGCTTTCGAGTATCCTCGCGCCAGGCAACAAATCCGTGTATACAGACTCAATGACGACTACGAATATATAAATCTCGTGTTGCCACCTAACGATATTTCCTGATACCTGGGCGTTATAGACATTAATATAGTGTCTTGGAACTTTCTCAATAAAAAATATCGATATTGTGGTTGTTCTTTGGCTCAATGATTTTTTGAGACAAAGCAAGGAAATGACATTTATAGTAAATTCTTCCAAGCAAGAGTAAGTACATTTTGTATTGACGACCCCGAAAACTCACTGAATTAATCAGATTTAGAAATTGGCTGTCCAGATACCGGAGATAAAGTGAATGAGCAGTATCAGCCGCGGTGCCTAGGTTGATAATGTTGCTCAAGAAAAAAATCCGAAATAGCTTTCTTCGTGAGACCGTCAACCCCGTATAAGGGTTGACTATAGCTTTCCAGTGTTTTGGTCTGGTTCTCCAGCTGACCACATGCGCAAGGATATCCACAGGATACTGATAATAAAAAATCAACAAGCCAAGAAGTTTTCTTACCTTTGTAATCTATAGAACTCTGATATAACTTAAAAAGGAGAATAGTCTGGAGAGGTTTTCCAGAATATGTGACCTCAGCTTCTCTCAGACTACTTACGTGAAGTCGCCTAAGAACTCAGTCATATTACATCTTTCCATGGAAGTTACAACATAGAGTGGAACTGTTTAAGAACTGGGACCGCGTTTCCAGTGGACACCGGGAGTTGGTTGACATAGTTCTTCCATTGCTCGTCAGTGATGATTGGAGCAGAGACGTATTGTTTAATATTGATATTTGAAAGGAGGGTGGAGAGATGAGGAATCATGGATGAGATGGCTGCATCCTCTCGGAGTCGCTGGTCGAGTCGGTTGATACCAGCATACTCAGAATACCACGCTGAATCCAGACGCATGACTGAGCATTCAAAGAGATCGAGGACGTATCGTGGTAGCCCGGCCTTTAAGGCAGCAGAGTACGCAGAGGCGTGACCCATAGCTTCGATAACCGGCTGGGACTGTTGGAGAAGAAGATTATTGAATAAATCACTGCGATGATCACAGCCAAGAGAGGTGAAAAGTTGTGTGTTTTCTTCGAGAAGTGCCACAGCATGGCGAGCAAGCAATTATTCGTCCTGAGGAGGGAGAGGGACCTCATATCGTTTAAGAAGTATTTCTGAAAAAAAGCGGATGCATATGGTCGAGACATCGCCCTCTGCGATAATGGCACCTTTGACATCGTTCTAATCTAAGTATTTAGCGCAATTCACTGGAATTGATTATAATTCTGATACTTACCTCGACCTTGGCCATATAATTGTGTTCAAAAGTACCCTGAGCGCCACAACGTTCAGCAACTTCACTTACACATCTCTGGAAGTATCGACATATCGTCGTTTTCGCAATCGCAGCAACTGCATGTTGAATTCTGTGATCTGATTGATTCATTACGGTATCTATGACTGCAGGATACCATCTATCAAGTACCATAGCCACTGCAGTCGCATTCAGGATAGGCCATTGTTGCGTGCGGAATGAAAGGATTGGGGTGGGATGGCTACCTTTACCAAGAATGGACCGTACGGCAGAATATCGTCCGCCAATAAAGGCCGTGGCTTTCAGTGCTGATATCCATGGCACTGCAACCACAAGAGTCCCTATCGGGACACGCTGAACCTCGTTCTACCAGGCCTGACGCCGGTCTACGGGAACCAAGGTATCTTTCCTGATGTCCGACCCGACCAATGCTGTTGGCGGAAGATGAACATCATTGAAACGGGTGAGGGACCAGTCGAATGGCTGCGTGCCACTGCGACGAGGAAGAGAAATTGATTCGACACCTTGATACATTTGGTGTTCATTGCAGAGGGGTACGATGAAAAATCGTATGCCTCGATCTTCATTATTAACGATCAAGCGTGCCATGGTCAGAGCAATTTTAGAAATACCAAAACGTGGCGACGATGCCGGCATGAATCTGACTAGAATTAGGTAGGCATTGATACGATTAGTTAGACACGAACTTTGTCGCTTCTTCCCTCGGAGTATTGAGAACGAAACCGTCTGAAACTTCGGTTGCTGTAGTCTCGATATTGAAAGCGTCCAGTCCGTGGCCACGTTCCGTAATCAAAAAAATTCCTCCGACCTCAAGACGCATGAGCTGATCCATGAGAGGTTTGAGATCAGGTCGCTTTGTGAGGTGACGAGCAAGTGTGCCAATGACCAGGTTGGTCTGACTCAGAATGATAACGAACATAGAAATATCCATTGCACATAATGGGTGTCTTATCACTGTCCAGAACCGAGGGGTACAATATTGTATGTCTTGCACCGTCAAGTCTGTTTATTATCAGTATTATAATCACGAGGAATGGGGAGAGGTTATTTACTATGGGCTCTGAGGAAGATACGAGCGCGTTGATAGGACAAGGCTATACTTTCTTCAGGTGAAAGTAGCTCAGCGCGGGTCTGGAAAAGTGGATGTATGTGGAGTTGGTTTGTCATGGAGAAAGGGAGGTTGAAGGTCTAGTGGTTTCTGAAGAAGAACCTTTAAAACGGGGAGTTTCCGGAAGTATAAGGTCCCAAAATAAGCCATCGTTTGAAACCAAGAGAAAACATTCAAACTATACAATTCCGTAAGTAGCTGATTTTTCGAAAAGAAGACATAGCTGATCGATGGAAATTCCAATTATCCAGGAAAATAAGAATAGAGCAAGTCCGGAGATTGCCAATTATGTATACCCCCAGCATGGACCAGACAGGTAGGCACAAGCTAAAAATACATATACCAAGATCGTGTGAGCATTCGAAAACAGGAACTTCCATACTCATGAACTGGAATTAGCATTCCAAAGCCGCCGAAATCCCGATTCTGGAAGACTTAATGGAGGCATCTTCACCCAAGACATCATCATCGTGAACCGCTGCGAAAACGCGCATATACAAATTCTCCCACAATTTTATGTAGCCTTCCTAGTTCTTATGCTACTTCGAGTGGGTGGTATCTTGTGTTATCTTCATCAAGAGGAGAACATCATGCAGAAAACTCCATAGAGGACTCATCGAACGATCCGATGGGTGGGTCGCTCCTAACCATTCTGTGCGGACTCCACTGAGATGAAATCGATTGCAAGGGAAATATGTCAATCTGAATGAACGATTGATAAGAAGTGGGATTTCACACAACAGACAACTAGTAAAGGTTTCGGACGCCATTACTATAGCTAACCTCCTATGATCCTCACTCAATGTGGCGCTACATCCCTGCCGTATTTACTTAAAATCGTGTAAGTCAGCAGAGACCTATAGGAATAATTATCTATGCGGGCGTGGAGTTCCGTGCGGTCAATGTAAGAGTAACACACTATATAATTTGATACAATCCTACAATGATACGCTTGCCTCATTGACTGCATAAGCAGTATAGATCACTTCAATCATATTGTAATTCAAAAATGTCTGTCTAATATCCTGTCTACCAGAAAGTCTTGCATTGTGGAGAGAACCTCACACATCACAACTAACACAAACCCGGGACCTTGATTACAACTACAATCACACAAGTATTGAGTGTTATCAATGTTTAATCAAGGATCGAGTTCAAGCCGCTTGCCCTTCCTAATTCTCGACGTCCTGTTCACTACCAGATGCCCTCTCAGGGTACCAGATTTTATCAGTTCTACTACAGGTGGAGGGAGTCGTCGAGTTGATACTCTTGAAACTACCAAACTGTTCCTGGATTCGAGGTAAGCGAAGCATGGCAATGTCGATCCAATGTATCACTCACGGTTCCAAAGACGTGATTGAAATACCAGACTTCGGAGAGGACGGTCCCATTATTCACGCATCCAAAGTAAGGGATCGCTCCGGTTTGGGATTCTACGATAGACTCAAGATCGTTCAACATATATTGTGTCTTGTTTGAGGGAACAATGCCGCCGCTTCCATAACGTAACAAGATGAGTTGCATGTGCCTACGGGAGGAGGAATTCACACTCACGCGGCAAGAAGGCTATAAGTCGGAAAATGTTGGAATGCACGAATGGCGGCGTCAAAAAAGTCAATAACCTCCGCGTTTTTCTCGTAGTCCCTGCCGTAACATGTAACGTCAAAAGTAGAGGTGCATGTAGCGTGCTTTGAAAACTGAAGGAAGGTGAAAAGGGGACATCCCTCGTCTTAAGTGAACATACGCATACTTACTTCATGTGCCCAAAAAGCTTCATTGGGTGCACCTTGGTTAATCCAATACTTGTACACTAAGCGTAATTATATGATGATGGAACCAGAGGCTGTAGAAGAACGAACTATAGTTCAGGAGCTGTTGCCTTTCAAACTCCTCGATGAAGGTGTCAACGCCAGGGCCCTTGTACGCAGGAATTGCGGTTCCATTTGGAAAGCTTGCTGGAGAGGGATCAGGGTCATACTGTCTTGAGGGGTCACAGTACTGCTCGAACGATCTAGAGATCCTTTGTGGGATACGGAAAAAGTGAACCCGCAATTTATACGTACCCGTCACAGTTATCGGGCCAAAGTCCATGGATAGTCCAGCTTCCTTGTGGAAGTTTCTGGCCCTTGTCCTCCAAACCCGTATAGGTTGACCAAAACTGTGTAGCAAGGACAAGACCACCCGGTGTAGGAGAGCAACAGGTGTTGGCAATGCGAGTGGTGTTTTCACAAGAAAAGAATGCAGGTTCGTGAATGCATGAGGTAATGCTGGGATATGTGTGCAGACTCGTAGGGTCGTGTCCTCCGGAGCCAGGATCGCAGTGTGCCAGAGCAGTTGTGGCGAGCGATAGTAATAAAGCGAGTGCTGAGTTCATGTACTGGGAGGAAACTGACTCCAAGAAAGAAACCTAGATTTATATATCTTATACCTGACAATGGGTTGGGGCACATGGGTGAATCACGCTGGAGAAGAGAACGTTCGTGATGCCCACAGAGGTACCATCTGATATTTAACTAGTAGTGACACACGTGAGTTATTGGTATGCCTAAACATCACTCCAACCTCCCTCGTCTAATTTATAGGATGCTTCACTTTCCGGCCGGTCCGGACTGTCGACTAGCTTAGCTACACGTTCTTCGGCACGACCTGTGGGGGCGTTTTCAGAGATTGTCAGATTGACAACACGCTAACATTTAAAACCTTTTCGTAGATAGAGGCGCGTAGCAGAGGCATGTGAGAGGATATGGCCACCAATGGGCTTGAGAGCACCTCCGGCCACGAATGTCATTGTAGCACCAGGATCAGCTGAAGAAAGGGGATTGGTTAAGAGGATGCCAGATTCGACATTGGAGTATATTGATACATTGCACTTGGTTAGTCAATAGGATGGCGATCTGTTCGGAGGCATCAGTAAACTTTGCCTGAAAAATGAGGCTCGGGAACCATAGACATTATATTCTTCGGACAGCTTCGTAAGCTTAGACAACATCTGGAGATCATTTTGATGAATAAAAGAACTCCATGAACAGAATTTTCACCGCTCTGAACCTGTGCAAGCTAACAAGGTCTATCACCTAACCTCAATTCTTACTTGAGATAGCTTACCTTTTGCTGCCGTTCGCTGAGTTCACCCCGGCCCGAATAATCGACGCGAAAAAGAGCCATGATGCTATCAATAATCTTCACAATCGTCAGTTCGCAATCAAAGTTTAAACTGGAAGCGCACAAGAAGTCGAAAATCCCTGTCTTCCGCAAAACGCAAAGAACATTCGTTAATAAGCTCCATCTGATAGCCCATGTATTCATTCAGAGCTTGACTCAGCCATAAGGGGGAGTAGATGTACCTGGTGCTCACTGTTGAAAGCTCTGGCTACATGAACCGTTGCACTTGAGACGCTTTTAGGTGCCATTCAAGTAGTTACTACTTGCCATATAGAATATTCTCGAGTGCCATACTGCCATCTACGCCAAATCTGTCTGCTATGGCCCTGATGCGATCCGGACGGAAGGTTCCTGGTATGCTTTCAATTTATGTATGAAATCAAGCACAGGCACTCAGTACCCTCTGTGTCAATGTAAGCGACCTTAAGATCGATGAAAAACGCGAATGAGCAGTGTCAAGAGATCTGATGCACCTTTCCGGCAGCACCACCGAGATCGGGGGGCAATTGAGTCACAACACTCATTGTATGTGCCATCTGTGTCTTGCCAGTACGGAACTCCCCATAAACTACTCGTGCGTCAGTCAACACAAGATACCTCAGGTTTCAGGCATACCCTCTGTTATAGATTGTGACATGAGACCTCCTGTTGCCGTAGATCGATAAACTCGATGAGACCTCAAATGAAGTAAAACCTACCGCCGAGAATAGCATCGACAGATTTGCTACCGGTGTTGATAATATGTACTTTCTTCCGCCGTTCTTGTACCTCAATGCCAGTGGCGAAAGACGACCCCTTGGTAGTTCTAAATTGAAGCAATAACTGTATTGTCTACCGGACCAACCAATATTTTGTGTGTAGCTTCCTATACAATGACAATTGATTTGAGTTTCCGGGTAGTTAATAATGGAACTGGCCTTGATTTTTTCGACTTTGGCTTCGGACATACCCTATATGTGCCATCAGAAATTCAACGAGTGCCTGGCATATACATATATGCGCTCTATCAACCTTGATCTTCAGAAGTTGCCGCCTGGTTGTCATATTGACTCCAGACACTGTGTTGATAGCTGCGGACTTGACTTCCAGTGAGTACCGATTTTCACGAATGTGGTTGGAGCATCTACCTTGAGTTTGAGAATATCCTGAACGTTAATCCCCTGTCATGCAATGTTGAGACATATATCTTACAACTCCTCAGATAGTACTTACATGTTGTTGGAGTTCGTCGACAGAGTCAAAGAACGGCGTCTGAAAATTGATCAACATAAGGTAACTGATTCACAAATAAGCTCTTTAACTTCATCTTCCTCCATGACAGGGCTTGGAGCGCGAGAGGCAACGGAGGGAACAGAAGGCGCTCGACGAGGTGGCATTTTTGCTTCTTGGTAAAAGGAAAAAGATTGAAATAAGTAAATACGACGTTTGAGGCTTTTGAACGAATTTTGAGGATCAATATTCACGTGAGTGCATATATCCACCGTATTTCGTCTGCAGGGCATCAAGTATATGACACAAGAATGACCAGTCCAACAACATCCGCTAAATTACAGTAAAATAAACAAACCCGACGTACTAGTCGATAACCAGTGTACCTCTTGTCCTTCGAATGCGATCCTCCAGACCTCCTTCACCGTAGACCTTTTTAAAGTCAGAGTTCATGAATCCACCAATTCCACCGGACTTCGCGGATTTTGCACGTTCTGATTCCTCTTTGGCTAGCTCAGCCTTCTCTTTTTCCAATAGATCTGCCAGTCGCTGCTTGCGCTCACTCTGCATGCTGGTGGCATTGCAAGTCATTGCAGCTAGACGAGCGGCCCGTACTTCGGAGAGTGTCTTAGCATCTTGCTTAGGTGGGCTAGATTGACAAGGTTTGGGCGGAGGAGAACGATCTGCATGATACTCTTTGGAGTGGAAGCGGTGGTCATCTGCCTCCCGGGAATCTGAACTCCTGGCATTGATATAATTAGGACTGATACTTCGGCGTCGACCATGAGAAGAATCCACGTTCCTCTCTCGCTCTCGTACTCTGTCGTTACGTATAGGACTTCGACTGTAGCTTCGCCTCCTGAAATCAGGGGTATATCTGTAGCTATCGTGTCGGAGCAGACGATGGTGACCTCTATCCCGACTTGCTGAACGTTGGGCATATGCAACAGGCGATCGCTGTCTCTCATATGGACTCCGCGATTGTCTACGATCTCGGGGACTTAGTGAACGCGAGTCACGATGATGTTTACGTTCAGCTTTCAACCTCTTGCGTTCCTCTTTCTTTTTGTTTCGTTCATGCTTGTCTTTCTTTGGTTTGATACCATTCCGTTCTTGCATCTCGCGTAGGCGCAAAGGATTTGACATGAGAGCTTGGTATGCAGCCTGTTCTTGTTGTTTGATAGCAAGTAGCGGATCCTCGCGAATCTTAGATTGAATATCACGAGTACTGTTGGCATTTTGGACTGCGATGAAATTTTTATGTGAAGCACCAAGCTAAAAACTTGATGAGGCGAAAATCAGAATAGGTAGAAACTCAGAGCACCTTCGCATTGTCATCTGCGGTTAACATTTTATCAACCCGCTTCTTTCCCAAAAGATAATCCTCTAAGTCGTTTGTATTTTGACTATTCCCTGTGGCTGGAGTTGCATACATCCATTCCAGTTTCTCCTGCCGCTTTTTACCAGTTTGTTCCTCCTGTAAACGTTGTAGTTCCTGGAGTTGACGCTCCTCTTCCTTTTCCTTCCGAAGTTGATCTAGTTTCTTCTTCTCCTCGAGCTGGAGAAGGCTCTTGGTAAGGCGAAGACTCAGACTTAAAAAGAGGTACACACCGCCTCCTTCTCCTTGAGCCAGACCTTCTCTTGATTCTTGAGAAGGACCGGATGCCAAGACTTTTTCATGTTCAGATCACCACCACCCATTTTGACTAATAGTTTAGCAAGAAAGATAGATGAAGAGGATTGACCAGGTCACTGGAGACAGAAACAGCACAGAAACAGCCACATATATATATGACATAATCAAGGATGCATGTGATCTTGCCAATGAGGTTACGAAGGCCTTTGGTTGCGAAACGTCAATGGTCCAAAAAATCGGATACCCACATGACTCAGATTCTTATGCGACTCATCACCTGAACTCTGATGTAGAAGACTCGTCAAATTATACCCAACCTACGTTCGTATCATTCTGATCCTCAGTGCTCAAGACTAACATGCTCTATGCACGCCCTAGGCCAACTAAATCCATCTATGCTCTTACCCGCGAGGAAATAACCCATGGCCTTGCCAATCGTTTTGTCCACTCTCAGACATACATCTTCCTCTATCTTGGAATGGCTGCGCTCTCAGTGACTACCGTTGTGCTGAGTCTGGCGGACGGGTGTCCGGGCCTTGCATTCTATGTCCTTGAGATCATCATCAATGCTGCCATGATCATTGAGGTTGGTATTCGCTTTGTGGCGCTCGGCAGGGTGTGTTTCCTTTCAATACATAAAGTTACCTCTCACCCTCCTTGTAGCAATTCTGGAAATCACCGTTCAACATTATGGATGTAATCCTTACAGCTTTCTGTGCGCTAACACTTCTAGTGTTAGCTTTCGCCGAGTGTGGTACAGGAAGTAAGGAAGAGGAAGTGTTTGACACCTTGCTTCTAGTGGCACGAAATGTTCTTCAGTTTGGGCGGTTGGCTGCAGTGATGCGACAGCAAGTATTATAGGCTGATGGGGTAATTCGGAGCTGATAAAAATTTAGATCTGGGCAGTCGATCTTTTCTCGACCGAAACCAATTGATATCAATGCTGTACGTCGCGCTGACTTTGACATGGAGTTTGATGTTGAAGGTGATGAAGAAGACGAACTGAGCCGTCCCCTAGTCCGCAATTCTGCTGTATCCGACGTAGAGGCCAATGGCCGATCAGTGGAAGACCAGAATGTTAGAGACTATCTGGACATGCCGCGTGCCATTCAGGCGGTGCGCAACAGAGATACAGAAGACATTTGGGCGGAAATTGGATAAATGTGTATCACAGTGATCGTTACCTGGGACACTTTGTATATCACTCGTATATTATGTCAGACAATAGGTTGCTGGTCCCTGAGAAAAAAACGTTGTGCTACTGCTTTGACCCAAGAGAGTGGAACAGCATGGTGAGCATTCCAGAATAGCGACGAGCATCAGAAAGATGATGGGACCTGCTTAAACGCGTGGTACTGACATTTTGGCAGATGAGGTCGTCCTACAAACTGACATAGGCACTAGTCAGACAGAACTGATGATTTGTTTTGATGTGACCATCTATTCCAAGTTGCTTTCTTTTCGGCTTACCGTCTGTTCCTTTTCTGACCTCTCCTTCATGTCTTCTGCTCTCCCTCCAGAGCAATCCCGTTCCTGGTGGTCTCTTTCTTCCAAATCCTCAAAGCAAGACTTTCACACCGACAACGACAAGCCCCTATCCAGGAACCCTGGCAGAAACTTGTTTTCTTCTCTTATTAGTCGCAAGTCTAAGAAACATCCGACTCTACCAATTGAAGAGCCTCCTTCTCCTCTACAATCACCCACGCCGCATGTGCAACGAACAAACCTCCGAGGAGGATTCCCACTTAGATCTCCATTGTCTCCTGCCGAGTCAGTCGAACCATTGACACCTGTGGATGGTTTTCGCAAAGGACAACGATCAGTACTAACTCTGGATCACGATCCCTTTGGAGCCCGAGGCCTAGTGGCTCGTGGACCTACGAGCCCATCCACCTTCTCTACCCACTCGAATAGTTCCTTTCTCGATATCCGCTCAAGACCAGACAAATCTATCCTTTATTTTCGCCCTTCCTATTCCTCGTCTTCCTCAAACTCCAATTCAGTACACGAGCCCCAGTCTTCGGAGCTACTCAAGGTCCATAGTACGAATATTGAAGAAAAGGTTCTTTCTCCTTCGTAAGGCACGGTTTATGAGCCTTTCAGCCAGCTTATACGTTGATAGACCCATGAATAACAGCAAGAAAAATACCAGTTCTACTTATCCTCAACTTCTATTGCCAGTTAGCCAGCCAAATTCACGGTTGCCTACCCGATTACGGGGAATGACTCAAAGTGACTCCCATCGACCTTCATTTTCACAGGAGGCTTATGCTACGATAAGGCAGAGATACCTTTCTTCACCTGGTAGTCAGCCACTTCCCAGTCAGGGGACGACTTCCCCCCTTCCTTCTTGGGTACCAGGGAGTCAACTATCTAGTCACCCTATCAAACGGCCCTCTTCTAGTGGGTGTATCTTACCAAACCAATCAACCACAGCTGTGCCTATATCGCATACGCAAACTATTACACGTCAAACCTCGATCCAAAAGCTGCAACCACCGCCCACGCCTCCAATTCATGAATTGTCTCCACGACCATCAGATACTATGGGAAAACCACCATTTGAAAGTCAGGTGGAAGGTCGATCGGATAGCCAGCCAAATTGCAGTGGTTCATCGTCATCATCTAGCATATCATTTGTTTCATCAACTTCGTCAAATGAGAAGTTCGTCGATGCTTTTGATCGAACTGAGGAGCAAGAAGCAGAAAACCGGTCGTTTGTTGCCAATCTTCAACCTGAACCTAAAATAGCCCTTAATTTGACCCCCTCTACTAGCAGGTCGCTGGCGGAAATAGTACGAGTCCCCTTACATTGTCCTCCTTCAGAGCGTCCCCCCTCGGTTCAAACCCCGACATCCACACTCCCCTTAGAGGCATCTCAGATTCTCCAGGAATCAAAGTCGTGTGATCAATTTGAGCATGGACATAGGGTTTCGATCACTCCATCTTCTCAGTCACCCGAACCTCTGGCTCCTTTGGCACAGGACACACGATATGGTAGTACTCTGAGCCATACGTCAACTTCGGCTTCAGTCTCAGTATCGCCCATGCAACAGAGAGTCTTTTCTGGGTCAAATTTTCGTCGGCCTTCCACCTCATCGGGTGTTGGTACACGTTTGGACCACGAAATTCCCACAAGTGCTTCACCATCTACAACGTGGCCTGCAAACATGCTGAAATCGAGGTCTTTCTGGGAAGATCATCCTCCAAGTCCTACTCAGTCGGACCACTTGTCGCAGCCAATCATATCCCCTGATCTACTCGCTCAAATAGAGGCAGATCTTGAAGATTGCTCTTCCTTGGGCTCACTTCCACTACTTTCTATCCCATCCGACTCTAGACAAGAGCGGACGATGAGAGCAACAACCGCCCCATCTGACCGGTATAGTGAAGTTAATTCATCCAGTATATCGTCTCAATCCCTCTCGGAAGTATCCAAAACACCGCCGTTGTCCGCCAAATCGATAACAGTCCCCATGACCGAAACAGGGAACCTGTCAGGGACCATCGTGGGACGTACCGTGTCTTTGGTAAAAGTTAGACCCTCGACAACGTCTTCATTGTCCCGCCGACCGGCCACAGCGTCGGGTACTACAAGTCTTGGGCCCCTCCTACCAATGCCAACTTTGCATGAGCCAGAGGTGAAAAACTTCCGGCCGACTCATAGTGGAATGATCCCTTCTACTCCTATATCACCTCTGAGCCCCAGAAAGAGTCAGCAAGAGGGATCCAATGCCAGCAACGTAAAACTTCCGCCACCGCAATTGAGAAGTTTGCTACCGCCACCTCGGCCTAGGGCAAAGGCAGAAACCGTGACTCAACTGCAGAAACTTCCAGAAGAACCTCGGCAGAAGAGGGGTAGGGCAAAGAATTCGATTGGGATTGATTTTGGCCCTGAGCAGCGACGTGTCATTTCTCCTAGTATCCGATCCAATGTTTATCATCCTCCATTCCAACCAATGGTTCGGGCTGCTACCTTTGGCACACGTCCCACCCCGCCTGGACCCTTGGGTCGACAGCCTGAACCACCTGATGGAGTCCAAGAAATACCAAGTCAAAAGGTTATATCAAACGTGAATCCATCCAACGAGCGGAAGCTATCACACAGGATCTCACTTCAGAGAAAACCATCATTCTTGGATATTGATAAGGATGACGACACGAAGGCCGATGGTATTTCAGATTCTCAGTTCATGAAATCCACTTTGAGTGGTACTCCCAGCTTTTCACATACCATATCGGCTACAGAAAGCTTTCTCGAGTTTGAAAGGGAAAGTTTTGATACCATCAGAAATCAGCCCTGAACAATAGTCGGGAAATTTTCTCTCTTCACCGCAATCACCAGTCAATCTACAAAATTGTATCATTCATTGTTTCGACCTTTTTGTGTGTTTTATCAGTATTTCAATTTTCAAAATCGACAAATTCATTCTTGAATGCGGTTAATCTGTACTATTTACGAACCATATCTCTAATCTTGATTTTACTGGTACCTACCTCTGCTTTAATGACTGTACCTTATTTATTCATTAGACAGCACGTAACGAAGTTCATTTCATGCACTGGATTCTTTCTGATATCATCACCATGGTTGTTATGATACATTGATATAGAAGATAGAACTGTATCTTGGTCACATTGAGTAGTAAAACTTTTCGTTGATATACAAAATTTCCGCTTTTCACCTGTTCAGGTATTGGGCAGCTAGATCTATCAGGATCATTCATCAAGAAATTTCAGCCATGGTTCGATTACCTGGGGTTACAAGAAGGCAGGTGCCTGAGAACCTCTGGGAAGTAGGTATTGACGGATGAAATGGAAATCTGTCATTCCAGCCAGGTTTATTTTTAGCTTAATTGGGAAGATGGGACGAGAAGTCCTGTAAATCTCGATGGTTGCAATCTTGAGAGGCGTGTGTTGGCACGAAAACCCAAGGTCTACATTAGGCACGCAGGATAGATTAGACAAAAAAAGAAACGAGAGAAGTATCACAATGAAGGCGAACAATGGGGAATTCCACCAGCACCGGATTTACGACTTCACTCCGTTTCTTCTGAATGATAACCAGCACGGCGCATAGCTCCCAGCCTATGCCTTGCATGACCTAACTCCCTTTCCAATTTGAGGATCTCCACTTGTTGTTCCATCTCCCGCTTCTTGAATTCTAGAACTGCCATATTTTTGTAATCGACCTCTTCGTCTTGAATTTCCCTTGCAGATACGGCTTTGACTTGGCGGACAAGTGCTCTGCAAGCTTCTGTAACCGCTTTGGCAGCAGCTTCAAGGCGCTCCTGAGTCTTGGACATCAGGTTAGCTTTGACACGGGACGCAGCAACGAGCTGGGCTGTGGCTGCTGCCACTTCATTAGATGCAACAATCAATTGCTCCAACGAATGTGTTCCCGAAAGAACGCCATCTGCGCTCTCGATCAAAAGATTTGTTGCGAATGCAACGGACTTGGCAGCTGAGATGAGACCCTCTGTCCAGCGGTTGTTGCGTTTATAGAATTGCTGGACAGTGCTAGATCCTTTGCCTTGAGCTACTATCTCTTGTTGAGATTCAGTGGCAGCTTTGATCAAGCGAGCAATCGCATTGGTAATAGCCATAGCAGAAGAGAGGATAGACTCATGAACTTGAAAATCAACTGCACTGAAACGGGTCGAGTCGCGTGGTCGGTTCATGAGCTCTCGTAAACGTTCTGTAGCTGCCTCGATCGCAGTTGCGGCACTGTTCATCTCCTGTTCAACAATGTCGCCAATATCGCCATTTGTTCGAGTCAAAGAGCCACCTTTCTTGGCGATCAGAGTATCGAGCATCTCAGCAAGTCCAGTCAGAGCCATACGAGCCTGGCTGTTGTTGCGGATAGGAACATCTTTACGTTGGGCAGGTTGTAAGAGGTCAAGCCTATAGGTTTGAAGATTATCGAAAAACCTCAGGCCAACGTCACCAGCCGCTTTTGCAGTGCTGATAATTTTGTCTACGGCATCGTCATCGCTGGCGAGGCGAGTGATGCCTTTGGTATTAATTAAGACATCTGAGAGGGATTGAGCAAATTCATTGGCAGATTTGATGACTGCCACGTGGTCACCACCTGGCTCGCCGCCAAGATGAAGATAATATATGGTTGCAAAGTCGGTGGCGTTATTGATGGCCTTCTCGATCATTGAGAGTGTATATTCCGGGGTAGAGTTAAGGTTGCCCGCTTGAGACGGTGATTCAAGCTCGTAGATAGCATCATCTACTTTTTGGACACAAGCTTGCAGTATTGAATCTGAAAGAGCTTAATCTTATTCCAATGGAAAGAACATAGATACATACTGATTATCTGGTTTAGATTCTTACGATGGTCCAGGATCACAAGGTCAAACTGTGCATTAATTGTTTCATCGGCCAAGCCTTGATTCTATTCGGATGGGAAGATTAGGATACTTGCAGTTCACGACGAGGGCTGGAATAACGCACCGCTCGAACCTCGGCCAACTCCTCGATAGTTGAATCCATTCCCTCTTGAAGAATCTGAATTTCGGCGTCTTTTTCTTCGCGTAAATGCTCAAGATCAACCGAGGCATTATCCAGCTTCCCAAGCAATTCGTCGATGTGACTTTGTTTAGACTGGAAGAGACAAAAATAGATGAAAAATAGATGATCGTCTTGCTCACTCGACAACATATGACTCACCCTGAGAGAATTCTCAAGCTCGGAGAGCTGCCTATTATACTTGGACATAATGCTAGTTACTTCCTGATTCTTGGATCGCGATGAATCCTCAACCCGCTCATTGGAGAAATCAAGCTCCCGGCGCAAGCGGTCGGTTTCTTCTCTGTGTGATGACTTTTGTCGGTCGACTTCAAAACGAGCGCGATCGCGTTCCCGAAGCATATCAGCCAATTCAATGTTCTTAGTTTTGAGGTCTCGTTCCATTCTCTCCACTCGATCATTTGCCTCCTGTGCTGAGTTGGCCTTGAGCTGAAGTTGCTTGAATTTGGAGAGCATGTCAAGATGCTCAGTGCGAAGTTGACTGTAGAGTTTTGCAAGGGCTTCATATTTGTTTCGCCACAGAGTGACTTGGTCTTGAAGTTGCTTGATGAGTTCATCTTTAGATGCGAGTTGAGAGTTCACATTTAGTGAGACTGAACCTAGTTCGGCTTCAAGAGCTTTTACTCGCTGGAAGAAAAACGGTGAATGTTTGATCGGGAAGGATTGTAGCAACTTACGCGATCGTACTGTTCTAAGAAGATCTGATCTCTCTCATACTGTCCTCGCATGGCAAGTATCTCCTGTTGTAATTGCATTGTCTCTTGACTGACTGCAAATTGTTGCTGCTGCATCTGTGCCTGCAGTAGCTGTTCTTGAGCAAGGCGCTGAGCTTCCTCTTGTTCGCGCTGCCTTCGTTCAAATTCTCGCTGCTGAGCCAGCTCAGCTTCTTGTCTATGACGCTCTTCCGCTTCGCGTGCTGTCTGGAGTGCAGCCTGTTGGTCTTCATATTGTTTGAGAATACGTGCTTGTTCATCGATTTCAGCGTTTGTTGGTGTAGGTGTCGATGGCTTGGCAGGGGTTTGGGACTGTTGGGGGCGCGCAGGTAAGTCAGGGGCATCCCCACTATCCATCAGATTGGGTGGTTCCTGTAGCGATGTGAGAGATAATGCTAGGTTATTATCAACATGAATGCTTACATGTCCAAGCTTTGGAACGTTAATGAGACCAGTCAGATATTTGAGATTAGAACATTCATAGTAGAATTTCCGAAGACTGTAATGTTGACCATTGTAGCGTTCTTTGAGAGGCTCCAAAACGTCGACATCATTTGTCCCTGAGCAGTGATGTGAGATGAAGAATCAAAACATGTGCTTGGACACTCTTACTGCGGTACATAGCCCGCATCATACTGGTAATGAATCTATATATTCCCCAGCTTTCCTTCACGAGTGGCACAAGGGAGGAAATACGACATTCATTGTTGGCAGAATATCGAAAATGAGAGAACACCATCTTTTGGAATGACTCGATTTGGTCTTGTAGATTCATGAGGTCCGAGATAGTCTCATATCTATCATATTATGGTAGATTGAGGGCACAACTCATTCGAAATGCGGCACTTACCCCTCATTGGGATCATCTATGCCTTTCAAAGTTACGTATTCATCATAATCGAATAGACCGTTAAATTCAGGGCGTAGGCGATGGAATCTTAGTTTCTGCAAAAGAAATTGGACATATGTCTTGATGAGAGGGCCGTAACCTCTTAAGTATAAGAATGGGGGGTAAATAAAGCTCATTAGTAGGGATACTCACCTCGTGAGCCATCGCTCCCAACCGTCCTTGCACAGGTTTCAAGCCATGCCGTTTGTCCGTGAGCTTCTTTAATTGTCTTGGAAATATAATTTGAGACCGCGAGGAGTGTGGCAGGTAAGACGAGCTTACAATAGGATGCCCTTCTTGAAGAACTTTGTGTACAGTAATCAGGGCCTTGAAGGTTTGAACCTCATCAGCAAGGATTGGTTGAACTCGAAGACCCCCCCAGAAAGATATGGATGAATGGTAATCCCAGGTATAAACGATACATTCTATTCAGAGCTGAGTACTAAGAACAAGTGCACTCTATACCCAACTCACTTCGAACATGCTTTTGCTTTGGCGCACTTTCCTCTGGACTTGTAGCCTTCTTGATGTTCACTACGAGTTCATGCTCAGCTTTTTCTTTATCCACAGGCCGCGTGGGGTAGTGAATCTCTTCATCGACGTCAAAACCACTGTGACGCCCTCGGCTGCCAGCGAACCTTTGTAAAATCAGGGTGATATTGATATTTTGATCAGTACGAGCTGGTCTCACATTTATCAAGTAGCTAGTGTATTTCTCCGACGAGTGAGACGCAATCTCGATGGTAGGATGAACAGATGTTATCCTTACGTAGCCGTGTGAATGGCAAGACAAGCGGGCCGGTGTCTCCAAAAGGCGATAATACTCGAGCTTTATGTTTGCCTTTAGACAACTCATCCAACAGCGCCCTCACTCTGCACTTAAATATAGCTCCCAATCCTTTCAGAAAACAAAGCGCACGCTATGGTGGAACAAGAAGTCAGACATCCCTGTAATATACAAGCCGCGAAAGGAAGCGTGGATCACCCCGACCATGGTCATCGTTGGAATCATACCCTTCTTTACTTTTGCGCTCGGGACGTGGCAATTGAAGAGGTTGAAATGGAAAATCAATCTCATAGACGAATTGGAGGAAAAATTACAGCTCCAGCCATTGAGCTTGCCTAGTAAAATCAAGTACGTCTCTAATACCCAGTCGCAGAGGTTCCTTTGAAAAAAACTAGTCTTTCAGCCATCCCTGAATTTGTTTATCGAAAGGTTGTACTGAATGGAAGGTGGGATCATGCCCACACCATAGTCTTATCACCCCGTGTTCGAGAGGGCATACATGGGGTCCATATCATCATGCCGCTTGTTCGAGAGAAGGGGTCTACAATTCTAGTTGACCGAGGCTTTGTCTCAAAAGAACAGTTGGAGTCTGGTGCCTATCTGAAGGATTGTGACCAAGTCGAGATTATTGGCCTGCTGAAAATGTCACAGAAAAGGAACGCATTTACGCCCAACAATGAGCCAATGGATGGGAAATGGTATTGGACTGATGTTGAGGCAATGTCAGAGTTTGCAGGTGGCGAGAAGGCGGGTGTCCAACCAGTCCTCGTGGAGCAGATTTTCGGTAAGTTGCTGTTTTTTTAATTCCTACCCACAATTTAGTATAGATTCGTAGAGGGACATGCCGGAGAAGCGACTCGGCGAATTGAACGGGGCATTCCTGTTGGACGCCCGCCCACTGTTGAATTGAGGAACTCACATCTATCATATGTCATTACATGGTGCGTCGTTCGTCCTAAACTTGAGTTTCCCTGAACAAGGATGTAGGTATGCACTCTCTGGGCTGACTGCAGTCATGTTTGCCAGGCTCCTTATCAATAGACGACGAAATCCTGGGAAGCGTATGCCTCGGTTTAGGTAGACAGTAGCAGATGTAATCACGTGTATGTCGCTGAGTCTGGAGTTTGGAATTTTGGTTTTACCATTCAGATTGCAAGGGCCCCAAGAAATGGAATTCTTCGACTTGAGTTCTTACAAAGTATTCAGAGGACCACAAGAGTCTGGGATTCATTTCCGAGAGACCGCTGCTAGCACGCCGAAGAGCACACTCTGCTGAAGACTCTGGTATTCACGTGCTCCTTGTCCTCTCCTTAAAACCCTAGCGTTCGTCTGGCCAGGATCGACATTGGCTCAGCTCAACTGGGGGCTTGACTCCTGCCTCCGAGTCACCCTACCGGATACGACGTCCTCCTCTTTTTGTTCACATCATGGACAATCAATCCCCTTACAATGTCAGGACGGTACCAGCGTTGGATGCTGGAGCAAGCCAAGTCAATACATCCTCAGACGAATATGATCTCTGTGAGTTCAATCCAGTCACACCACATGACATTGTTTCGACTGGATGCTCTAGCCCATGAAGGCAAGCTATCGTACCGAGGGAAATTGTTTGCTACTCACCATACCGTGATCAGACCCACGAATACTTCAAGATGTACAACGAGCGCTCAAGGTCAAGGCAAAACGCGAGGCTAAGATGAAGGCAACGCAGTCTAGCAATAATCCCTACATATCCACGATCCAAAGTATATCGCTTGGCAGACATCCACTTTCGCCTTTGCGAAAGGTCAGCGCCAGTACTGGGTCTGATGTTGACTTCAGCCCTTCAACTCGACGGTATTCAATACAGGTGTCTCAGCACCCCGTTCCATCTTCTTTAGACAACGGGTTGACACTGGACTGGTGCTCTTGTACAATCGAGGAGGAGAAGAATGATAGGAGATGGTCATTGTCCTCTCGCCGGAAAGAGAAGATGCCTCCGTTAGAACTAATGCAGGACCAACAGGAGAAAAATCACCAAGGTGCCTGATATACTTGTCCGAAGCTATGTCACGCTCTGACGCTCACCAGAACGACTCTATAAAATCCGCACTTCAGCCTCTTTGCAAACTCAACGCAAAGCAGCAATGACATCCGATCAGTTGCAACGGTGGTATAATATCTTTTCATACACTCAAACCAATTCCATGTCCTTGAATCTTGCCGCAGTCTCTCGCTGGTATGGTTCGCAAGATGAAATTCTACGACAAGATCTAGAAAGGTCCGAACCATTGACCTGGCTCAAGCACCTTTCACGAAGAACGTAATTACTCTCACGATGGCATCTCTCAGCACGAATTATTGAGACCTTCGTTACTACTCAGGCTGTTCCCTCGCAATCCAAACTCCCATCACAACCGCGGCCCATGGAATCTATCCCAGAGGATCACTCAATCCAAGACTTATCTCACTCTGTAACACGCGTTTACTCTCCTGAACGTATATATCTACCGCCTGACAAGTTACGTGTTCTAAAGGAATCCTTTGACGTTGAGTCAAGAAGAAGTGTAGATTCCTTTCCTAGTAGTATCGTCAGTGATTCGTCTAATCTCGCCATGTCACCTGTCCCATCAATTCAGCAATATAATCGACCAGGAGCCAAGACGTCTTCACGCTTAGAATATATGGGGAGTGGTGGGGAGGAATCGATCAGTACGCCTGTAATGGCTAAGTCCAGTCCTGAACAACTGTCAAGAAGAAGGGCTATGTCTCCCGATATCACCAACATGCGTAAGAGAGCTCTCACGAATTTCAGTGACAACTTGCCGATGGTTGTTCCGCCAATGTCTGATACTGAAGAGACATGTAGTCATCATGACAAGGATTCTGCGCTCTCGTCGGGTATAAGGTCGCGAATGAATGTCGATTTGACAGTTCGAAACCAAAGGTTTTCTCACTCATCTCTGCCCCGACATCAACCAGTTTCAGAGCCCCTCCTTGAAGACTCGCAAGAAGGGATCAAGATTGAAGAGGAGCTTCGGAGAGAGTATGGGCAGAAGGCAGCGTGTGTATAATTTTTGCTGTCCCAGGACTAATTTTTTCTGACAAACGTTTTAATAGTTTACTTCGAGACACAGTGCAGCACAATCACCGCATCAGACGGATCCTCAATCGAATATCCATCTGTGTGAAAGATTATGATGCCATACAGCGCAAGGCCATGGGTATACTTGGTCAAAGGCAGCGAATTCTTCCTAAAGACCTTGTCGAGTCTTTCGGACATGATCCAGCTGCCGTGACTGGTTTAACAAGACGCTTGAAGGGGTGGCAAGCAGTCGAAGACATCCATCAACGATTGGTGAAACAACGCCAGATTTTTTCTGCGTTCATTGCCTTAGAATCGCATGGGACGGTTGACCACGAGAGTATACTAGATGATAAAGTCTCTCGGCTCATTCAGAGCTTATCTGTCCTAGAAGAGCGGAGAGAAGAATTGACTAGGAGAACAAAAGATGTTGAAAGCTTGCTTCAGGATGTACAAAAATCCTACGAATCTGCCAAGACGGACTACGATAAGTCAGTAGCCCTGACATCTAACCTCTACCCTGAGGTAAGAATTTGCATTTTCTACTAGCCATGCAGTTATCGATGATTCAAAAATAGCTCTCACAAGCTGTCCTTCTAGAGGAGAGTTATAAGGACCAGTATCAGCAAATCTGGGAATTTGGCATGGATGCTTTAACGCTTTTACTGGATACCGTGACACCCTTTTGGAGAACATACGGTAAAACTATAGGCCAAGACGTCCGAGATTTCCTCATTATTCCATTATATCGAAATGAGTTCACGGGTGAGGCCAAACGATACCCTATCAATGCTCTTCCGAAGCGATCACCACACCATTGGCTTGGCTTGGCAATTGTGTTACTCAGTTCTATCTTGTGGACTTTTGTACAGGTTCGTGTAGTCCTTTCATCTATGATGCACTCCAAATTGCGATGGATACCGATTGAAGGGATGCGATATACTGTGTTGCCCTTTTTCTGGTTTGGTGTTTTCATTCAGTGGTTTGCCGTTCTCGTAGAATGTGGAATTGTATTCACGGAGATGGGTGTTGTTGCGTGGTGGCTGGGATGGTCTGTTAACTTATTGAATTGACTTAATGCTTGTTTAAATTGATCAGTTATACGTCATCCTGATTTCTTTTTCTAATCCTCACTCTTTATAAGCACTCCGAATTAATCGTATTTTTTTTGAAACACCTTCTATCTAACTTAATGTTATATTGTATGTGATATTATTATGAACTGTAGCACTTATTTAACCTCTGCAGAAACTATACAATTACATGGAAATACTAGAGAGCATGCACTTGGGGAGCATCAGGAATAAATAGTGCGATTTTTCAACACCTGCTGATGCAGTGTATAGCTGGAGATTGAGTTGACACGGTTAGCACTGCAGTGGACGCTGCATCTATTGAATTTACGGGGGTGTGCTTGTATGTGACGTCATCACAGAGATCTCGGAGTCAGGCTTAGGAACTATAAGGGAATCATGTGATGGAAGAGACGGTTTTCGAGGTAGTTGGGGAACTGTGTCATCCGCCTTCCCAGCATCAACGCATTCTCGACAAAATCCTGTTGATGTTGTCAACCTCTGGTAGAACAGCTGAGCTGTAAAGACTCACGCCCGCCCTTCATTAGTGGTACATCCATCTTGAAACACACAGTGCACCGTATGATTGGCGAGGGTTTTTGAGCAGATTGATATCGTCTGCGCTTTGGTTCTTTTGGTTCTTTGAAAGATTTGGTGGATTTCTGGATCTGAACAGAGGAAGTTGCTGATGCAGTTGCCGCACCCTCAGTTATGGACGGAAGTGGAGCTGTCTGAGAAGTCAATTTTGGTTTTGGTGCAGTCTTACGACGAGGACGAGGAGGGTTTAAGGGGCTTTGTTTCATCGGCTTCATGGTGTAACCGACGGTTCGTACCTGGCAAGAAGAGTCAAAAGTCAAATTACATAGTTTGACTGGCACTTACAGCTTGAAGTTGTGTTAATAAAGCCCCTTGAGAAATCTGATGGGCAATGTAAACTTTTGGTCTCTTGGGCTAAAAGGCGTGAGCTATAGCATGAAAAGCGAGATCAAGTGCATACTATCTTCGCTAAGGCCGCGGCATTGTCCTTATTTTGATCTTCCCCTCCAATCCAATTCAGAATCAGATTGTAAATAGCATCTGGTGCCTTCCGCAGACCAAATTTAATAGGTCGAGGAAAATTCTTATCCGGCTCGGACGGACTCGAATCGTCCGTCTTGGACGATGCTTGTGGAATCGGAAGGCGAAGAGTGAAGGAGACCTCGGATAAGCCAGAGCCATCTTTCGACAGAAGACGTGAGCATGAAGCAAGAGATCCTCGAGGTATCAACCACCGCTCATTAGGCGTTTCTTGATACTCCATTACAAGATCCCACTCTCTGATGGGCGGAAGATATACTTGCTGTTCAGTGGACAGTGTGAGTGAGGATGGTGCGCCGGAAATCTTGACGCCAGGAAGATGAGGAAGGGCAAAAGCAAAGTTTCGTATCTGTTCTGGAGTAGCACTAGGTTCAACAGCGAGCCGAAACTTGGCTGCGAAGATTGGGTTGACGGACGCCTCATGGTGGATTCTAGCAACAAGGTCTGACGATATTGTATACTCCAGTCCCCCACCCAAAGCGAGCCTGAGCTGGGTGACATCCTTATTACTCGATGAGCATGATGACGTTTCTGGTGTCGCAAGCGGCATAGGGATGGATGTACTCTGTTGGCCCCCCTTGGAAGGGTAGGAGTTGGCTGCGGTCGAAGTGGGTGGCAATCGGTGTGTCGGGACAGTAGATACAGGTTGCATGTAATGTACCTCATAGAATGTGGTCTGCCGAAACTGATGTGGGCCGATGACAAGGTCGCACTTGCCCCTCGACATGATTGTATGGGGTGGTGGTGGTTCCGGTACTTTGGCACCTCGGACCCTACTAGTAAATTTTCGAAATGTGTGGTTGAGCCATTGGTCTCGAGCTGTCAATTACGGTGAGCAAAAATTTAGAGTAGAGAAATACACGGCCCACATTGACGCAACGAATGTGCAAGCACAAGGCTGAATTGCGGTGAGCAATCGGTGTTGAGAATCCAGAAGCATGAAACGATACCTGTCGGGAACAGACTTGAGACCAATATCGACGTCCGCAGTGTCGAGTTCCCAGTTTCGCTTCTTACCATAGGGAAGGTCAATCCGAGCCATGAGCGGAGTGAGGAAACCGGCGGGCTTCCATTTTTGGATAGTTACCTTAACTACTTGACCATCACATCTCATGTACGGACTTCATCTTATTCATGAATGCTCTTTGCTCGACATTGTTTCTGATAGACAGGGTTGAAAAAATTGCACAATGAGCAGTCGAGTCCGTGAGTTATGTCGTTCTTGTCCAAAGCACTGCTCCAATTTGCCAAATTAGAAAAAGGGGGCACTGTCTTCCGCCCCGTAGCGAAAGCGCGCTCGCGTGCACCGACAGTAGTTCCTTCCCAACCCTCGTCTGGCCTCTCAAATCCAAGAACAGTCTATGAAGATAATCCAACCCAACAATCCCTATCACAAGCAGACTCTTTCGTTGCACCTCCTACGAATCCTGAGCTTCAACCGATTCCTATCGTACCCCCACAGCAGCAGAATATGATGATTGATTCACTTCTTTCTGCTCATGGAATAGACTTTTCTGGTTCTCCTATACATTCTGATTCTCCTCCGGTCCTCATCAACACTTCTAATTTACCGTCTAGTTTGATTAATGTCGGACGCAATATGTCCAACTCGAGAACTATGCCTCAGCAGGACAATCGGCCACCTATGGTTTTCCCCCATCCATTTGATCTTTCTCATGAATTGGCCATGATGACTTCTGACCCTAGTCAACAGACTCCAGTCATCTTTACTCCCTCTGGCCAACCAGTCGAATTTACCAACACACCAATGCCACCTGTGTTTGACAATTCTCAACAAAACCCAACGTCTGGAAACGCATCTCGACAACAAGCTCAAGAAATATATATAGAGAAACCAAGACGAAAGAGGAGGATTGATACTGATGAGATTACCTCTCAACCGAAATCTCGTAGTACTACTCCTCGCCAAAGACGATCTCGTGGGCCATCTCTTCCGCCCTTCAATCCCAGTGTCGATCCTGGCGAAGACATAGATCCTACTGCCATAACTATGGCCACGCTCTGTAATGATACAGGCCAGGGTCGTGTCAGTAGCAAAGCTGCCGAGATTCTCACTAATCACGCGGCTTGGAAAGCCAGGAATAGAGAGAGAAGGACCCGCATGCGAGTGGCCATGGAAGCCAAAAAGTATGGTCGGCAGGTTGAACAGGAAACTGAACAGCATCCTTCAGTCCCTCTGGGGGATGCTCCCAATGATAGCAGCGAGAATGCCGGCCGAAGCACTTTGGGTACAGATGAACAGACCGGTATCGACTATTCTCAACAAATGGAGACAAGTCGCTACAATGTTCAGGTTCGGATAGGTCCCAATGGCGAGACAATTATCGATGAAGAATCCCTCGTAGTTGACCGAGCCGAGAATGAAGATACCTCGGATTACATTCACGTCGTCGAGTCTGACCACACAAAATTTGTCAATTCTGGGACCTATGGGAAGCGGTATCGCGCTTCGCGTTGGAGCGCAGAAGAGACTGAATTGTTTTTTAATGTAAGTTAGCCTTATAACCATGCTCATAAACTGATCACATGGACTAGGCCCTCTCACAATACGGAGAAAACTATGAACTTATTGCATACGTATTGCCTGGTCGTGATCGTAAATCTTGTAAAAACAAATTCAAGACAGAAGATAAGAAAAATCACGCTCGTATAAATTATTGCCTCAATAACAGGATTCCAGTCGGTGGGTCTCCTAGAACGATAATAACTCGACTTTCAACTCATCAATCTTAGACATGAAGACATTAGAACGTATGACAGGCAAGGACTTTTCGGGCCCAGTTCCCGAAATATGTGCTCCGCCTCCTCCAGTGATACAACTAGGACCATCGCAAGAGCAAGGGAGTGCGGAAGAAATTACCTCACGTGCAGCGGTAACAAAACAAATCAAGAAACGTGGTCGACCGAGAACAGCTGGAATTCCAGAGGAAGGTGTAGTAATTGTTGGCGATATAGACAATGTTTCGTTGTGAAGTTCGTGATGTGGCCTTGTACACTAAACAAAGCAGTTTCGTCCTTCTCAGTGCCAATCGATCTAATCCTAGACTAGAATAGCAAATGTGGAACCAAACTGCTTTGTCGGGCATGCAATCAATCAATCAATGCTGGATGACTTACCGTGGAGAAATGTAGGAGTGCAGTGCAATTTTGCAAATATGACATCACTGTGTCACGATTGTGTCACGTGCATGTTTTTACACAACAAGACCCAACGTCAAGGTGTAAGACTTTGCTTGTAGACAGCAGTATGTTCGGAGGTGTTGTTATGGTAGTAGTGAGAAAAAAAGAATTCTTGTATATTCATCGCGACGGGATGGATGCAGCTGGAGGTCAAATCCCCCAGTAGATCATCAACGGTAGGCTTCTGTCTAATGGGGATTGTGTTTCGCGCTACAGCACGACAAATTCAATGATTGAGATTGTAAGGAGAAACTTGATTGCACCTTAGCTTATTTTTGTTCTGCAGCGGATTCAAATAGTATTTAGCTTTGATCCGTCTATCCATTTAGGGCTAGCATCAGGGGTTGAGATCCTGACATCTAAGGAAGCGTGGGAGACCCCTCGATCTTGAAACTCAGGTCCAGCATCTCAGTATGGAGTATTTGGATACTTAGATTTCCAGCAGGAAGTCATCCACTTTTTTTTTGGGTCGACAACTTTTAGTGAAAGTTAAATTTAGACACACATCGCTCGACGCTCTGAGCCAGAGGAACAGCAAAGCATGCCTGGAGGAATGGATAGCGGAATTCTCCAGAGGCAGGAAGAAGTTTCCTCACCATGAACACAGAGAAGCGCAGGGAAGCTACTCCAACATATGCTAAGGGAGGCACGTGGATGTCCTACCTAGGCCACTCCACCTCTTTATGTGCAAGAGCCACTAGAGAAATCTTAAACCACGCCCCAATAGGCGAGTATAGCCAGTTCCCTCGGGAAATATCTGCATGCCCATGTGGTCAATCAGATATCGAAACTAGACGTCACATCCTCACCGATTGTCGATTCACAAAAGACCGAGCATCCCTTCCAATCCCTTCCATCTCCATGCATAGGCGACTTCATCAAATTCTTCATTTCTAACCCATCCGCTTTCACCTTCCAAACACCCAGGGGACCTCCGTGAACCCACGACGACCACCCCACGTGTCCCATGAGACACCATCCCTAGCTCAGAATGAGCCAGCCAAGTCCTCCCGAGCGAAACATACGTCCTCACAGCCCCCTGCTTCCCTTCTTCCCATTCCTTCGTATCTATGCTCAGTCTCTTCTCGTAGTACAGAGCTTGGCCCAATCGTATTGTTAGTGTTAGTTAAGGTGTGCCTTGGTAGTCAGTAGACTACCGCGGACTGTGTTCGTACACCGCGGTATAAATTGTTGATTTTAAAAAAAGCTAAATTTAGACGACCCTACGTCATTCGTTCAGCTGTTTCTCTATGCGTGCACGCGAAGTATCTCGAAGCCCTAGTTTACACTAAACCCTCAAGCCTATCAAGATGTCCCACAAGATTGTTATATGTGGCGCAGGGTTTCTGGGCAAGTGAATACAGATTTTTATGCCGCCGTCAGCTAAGGAGGGCCAGGGCAGGTATGAATATTGCTCGCCAGATTGCAAGTGTATCCATAAGTTCCTCAGCGGTCCGCCGTGTGCAGCTTTCCTCGCGTAACCCGTTACCAATTCATGCAAAACTCGAGAAAGAACTTCAAGGAGACCGTCTTCTTCCACCCGTCACCCTTGATATAACCAAACCTTCCACTCTAATACCAGCCTTCGAAAATGCAGGTGTTATTGTGTCCCTTGTTGGACTCATGCATGGCACCCCGCAGCAATTTGAAGATATTCAATGGCATGGTGCTGAAAATGTTGCCACAGCAGCCAGGCAAGCTGGTGCTAAACTCGTTCACTTCAGCGCAATAGGCGCTGATCCAGATAGCCATATTCCATATGCAAGGACCAAAGGTCTGACAGAGATATCCGTGCTGAAAATTTGCCCTGATGCAACGATCATTAAACCAAGTTTGGTGTTTGGTCCTGAAGATGACTTCTTTAACGTATGCCTTTGTTTTTGTGAGGGATTAACGTCTAATAGGGCCGTGGAACAGCGATTCGCAAAGTTGGCGAAGTTTCTTCCGTTCTTGCCGGTCTATGGAGGCGGTAAAACACGTTTTCAACCCGTTTATGTAGGTGATCTGGCCCGCGCAGTTGAGGTCATATCACGAATGGATCCTAGTATCGAGAGTCAGATTTCTGGAAAAATTATCGAAGCTGGCGGTCCGGATGGTAAGTATTAACACATTTCTCATGCTCTTCAACTTGGACGAATCGCATACAGTATACACATTCAGACAACTTATGGAGCTGGTCCTACAATACACAAATCGGCGCCGACTTATTATCTCATTTCCTTTTTCGCTTGGTTATATTCAAGGTGCAATACTAGAGCAGCTTCCTCGCAACCTCTTCACCGTAACTCGGGATCAGGTGAAAAAATACGCCTGCATCCACCGATAATGTACTGACCAATCATGATTCACGTCACTATCAGGTTGAACAACTCCAGAAGGATAACATCGTGGCCGAAGACAATCATCTTCCCTTCAAAAAGCTCATCGGGGAGGGCTATGGTCATTCTCTTCTAGAGTCTTTGCTCTATCACCTCCCTCAGTATTTGCGCTAAGTGTAACAAGTAGTTTTTGGTTGGTGTATTATTTTGACTTACAGCTTCAATATCATGAGAAAGGAACCATGAGAAACATCAACTCAGAGCCGAATATCCTGCCACGTTGATATTTATCCTCACCATTCTGGGCATGGTAAATATACATCACATATATCCCCTTGGTGTATGCTTACTTACTGCCTCTTATCCTGGACTATCCTGGAGGAGCCAAGTGATGAGATAACAAGCCAGGTGGCTTATCATTGATCATAGTGGAGTAGAAATGCGGCCATCATGCGCATGGGATATAGTACCGTTACGTAACAAAAGTCTGTCTGTCGATTTCCGAGCTGACAAATGCAAAACCTTTCCAATCTCTTCTTGTCCACGAACAATGAACAAAGAACCTGAGAATTCGGGTACTGACTTGAATCTAGCTCGATCTAAAGTGGTTACACCGAATAATGAAAATCAGATATCGGACTCATCTCATGAAACGGAAGACAAGCAGCCTCTGGCCTTCGATGACAAACGTATCTTCAGTAAGAAGGAGAAATGGTTAATTGTTTGCATGATCGCATTCTTTGGCATCTTTAGGTGAATATCGAAGACCATATAGTAGAAATGTTTCTAAAGATTTTTCTCAAGTCCATTTACCGCCAATATCTACTTCCCTGCAATACCCATTTTGACGGAGGCATTCCACAAGTCAACCGAACTGATTAATTTGACAGTAAGTATGGTAGCTTTTAGTGGGCGCTATTAGGCCACTAAAATTTACTAGGTTACTATGTACATGATACTTCAAGGCATTGGTGAGTGCTTTGCATCTTTCATTTCAAGAGCCCTATGCCTGAGGGATTATCTAGCTCCTATGCTATGGGGAACACTCTCAGACACGGTTGGTAGAAGGCCCATAACTGCCGCTTGCCTCCTCATATTGGCTTTGTCGTGCGTTGGGCTCGCCTTGGTGCCGACTTCTGCATATTGGCTACTCATGATCCTCCGGTGCCTGCAAGCCGCTGGATCAGCTAGCACCATCGCCGTTGGCGCTGGTGTCGTCTCAGACATATCGACACCCGAAGAACGAGGAGGGTTCTATGGCTTCTTCATCCTGGGACCGATGGTCGGCCCTGCACTTGGCCCAGTGGTTGGCGGAGCGTTGGCGCAGGGACTTGGTTGGAGGTTCGTCTCTAGCGCACACCTGGTGTCATATCTCATCAATCAACACCGGAAGGTCGATCTTTTGGTTCATGTTCATAGCTTCATCCGCCTGTCTCGTTATAATCCTCCTGTGTGTAATAGTAATCATCTTTCCTTGCTTAGACCCTGATCTGAAGCCCAGGATAATGCCTGAGACGCTCCTTTCAGTGAGATACAAGAGAACAAGAGTTGCGAAAATCATTTACACTCCTATCTTACCGGTTGTTGGTCGGAAGCAAGAAGGGAACCGACCTCAAAGTATACCTCAGGTGGCCAAGAAGCCTTTCCAGAATCCGTTCAAACTCCTTGCAAAGCCAGATATCACACTTCTACTGGTTGCTAATGCACTCATATGTGCCTTGTACTATGGAGTTCTTGCCTCTATCTCTACACTCTTCGATCAAACGTATGGCTTGGATGCGACGAAGATAGGACTCTGTTTTCTAGCCATGGGTGGCGGAATGGCTATGGGAAGTAGCATAAACGGCAAGCTATTGGACAAACAGTATGAATCAGAGAAGAAGCGGTTTATCGAGCAGATGTCGAAAGACTCTGAAAGGCAAATTGATCCAAAGAGTCTGACGCAGATGCCAGAGTTTCCTTTAGAGAGGGTAAATTTACATGTTTCCTATAAATGTTGGAATTCAAGTCGTGTTTTCAGGCCCGTCTGAGTTTAATGCCACCCTTGGTCATCGTTCTTGCTGCTGCAACAGCCGGCTATGGTTGGGCACTGGAAAAGCATGCAAATATTGCTGGCCCCCTGATCCTTCAAATAATCAGTGAGTGTCAGATGTTATTCCAGGACTCTAAACTCAGGCATTCAACTAGTTGGCTATTTGTGTATGGCAACCATAAACGGATTATCTACTCTCATGCTTGACCTTGTGCCTGGTCAGGGCTCAGCAGTCACCGCCTGCGTAAGTGTATCTGGATCTCCGTTCTAGAGTTTATTCATACACTTGGCGCAGAATAATCTCTTTCGGTGTCTATTAAGCGCTGTTCTGGTTTCAGTCATCCAGCTTATCTTCGATGCCATCAACGTTGGGTGGACTTACGTGCTCCTGACCGGCATAGCACTGTTTTCTTTACCTTTTATTTACATAGAGATCAAATTTGGCCCTAGGATCAGGAGGAAGCGCCTGAGTGTTCAAACAAAAAGCTAGTCAATGCGTTTTCGGGTTTTCGCCAAATCTCTTACTTCTATACAATTGGACGCTATTTAGCTGGGCGCATATTCAATGCTTTGTGATCATAAACAATTATCTAAATCTTCCCTTCCCAGTTCCCTTCTGTCAGAAAAAACTACCAAGTTAAAAAGTTATCTTTCCGGAACCAAGATCTAAGTGACTTTCGACCACGCTCTCTCGTATTGATTGGCCGCCTTAACTCGAATGTTGAGCTTCTGGGCAGCCATTAGCGGCCAGTGAGGATTTCGCAGCAATGCCCGAGCCAATAGAATAACATCTGCCTTCCCTTCCTTCAAGTAGGATTCAGCTTGTTCGGGCTCTGTAATCATCCCAACGGTACCTATTAGGAGTCCAGGTACAGCTCTCTTGAGTTCTACGGCGAATGGGACCTAAACATTATCTCATCATTACTGAACAACTTAAGGTACCATGACCACTAGCCTGATATCCAGGTTGAGGGGGAATGACTTCTGCAGCCAAATTTCCCCCTGAGCTGCAGTCAACAAGATCAACCCCAAACTCCTGCAGTCGAGCAACAAGGATTTTGCTCTGCTCGATACCCCATTGTAGCCATTTACCATCCGTGCTTTTTTCGGATCCTTCCGCCCAATCTGTGGCACTTATACGAACAAACAGAGGTCCACTCCACACTTTGCGGACTTCCTGGACGAGGGTACTGATAACACGTAGCCGATTTTCCAGAGGTTGACCCCCATATATGTCATCACGGGTATTAGATAAAGGCGACACAAAGGAGTGAAGCAGATAACCATGCGCTGCATGTATTTCAATGAAGTCAACTTCAGAAGGAGAGTGAATAGCAAATCTTGGGCATAGGAAGAACTTCACGCACATCCTGCTTTCTCTGCACGTTTAGCTGATTCAACAAAGGCCTTGACAAACTTGATCGATGTCTTCCTCAGACATTGGCTTTGGATCAGGATAGCTACCTTTCTTGAATGACAGGTCACTTGGTCCATATACTGACGAAATGTGAGTCCAATGATTCGAAAGAGAACGAGATAATACCTTCTTTAGGCCACCCGTTGGCTTCCTCCGTGGCCAAAGCATTTTCCGTAATTCCTCGAATCCAAGGTGCAAGCAGAGAAGCTTTCCTGCCGGCATGGGCGAGCTGAATGCCTATCTTCGTTCCTTGAGCATGGACAAAGGTAGTGATTCGTTTGAGGGGTTCAATTTGTGTGTCAGTCCATAATCCCTATTTTTCAAGTAAACACATATCAATGTTATAGGGTGTTTTCGTATTCACTGCATCCTGGGGTGAAATTCTTCCCTCAGGAACCACCGAAGTCGCTTCAACGATGACCGCCCCAACCCCTCTAGATGCAAATCCCTAAAAACACATTTAAGCCTCAGCTAGTGACAGACGACAGAATATCCATACACCTAGATGCACGAGATGCCAGTCGGTGGCATGTCCGTTGTCAGAGCTGTACTGACACATGGGAGACTGTAGGTGAGAGATGAGCAGGTATTACTGAGCGATTAAGGTTAGTAAACTCACGACCCATATCCTGTTCTTGAAGGTTACACCTCTGATTGTCAAAGGTTTGAAGAGTAACGGTGATTCTGAATCCTAAACCTAATCAGCCACTGCTTGCGGAGAAACATGCAATTAACTTGCTTGGTCCCACAATGTTCCGATCTCAGGTTCATTCAGAGGATAGAACTCCCTTGCACCTGGGACTGGTTTGTTAGTCAGATCAGAGGGCATGGTACCTCGACGGATATCGTGAAAGTATTATCTGCCTTGAAATAGATGACGGTATCAAGATGTTTGTCAGCATGGGACAAGCGCCATTTGAGTAAAAGGGAATATTAGAACTACGATCCAATGGAAGTGTCGTTACCCAATTTCCTCATGACAGAGCTCAAGAGGATTGATCCTACAGCTGAGTATAGTGGTCATCTCCCGAAGATACAGTCCTCCACGGGATCCACCTACTTCGTCAAGCTTGGGTCTTCCTCAGAACACGAACAATATGTCGGAGAAGCACAATCGCTGAAAGCCATAGAGATTGCTGCTCCTGGACTGGCACCCAAGCTATTCTCCCATGGACAGGATGAGGGTGGGAGGCCTTACTTCATCTCGGAGTACAAAAGCATTGTTGGTCTATCTGGAAACTCTGCCAACATGCTAGCGAAGAGGCTCGCCACGGAGCTACATCAGTATAAAAATCAAGAGGGCTTTGGCTTCAACGTACCAACATTCTGTGGGATGACAAAACAAAAAAATGGGTGGTATAGAACTTGGGAGGATTGTTATGACAGTCTGATTGGAACTTTGCTGGATGGTTTGGCCGAGCATGGTTACGACGATCTTGTCAGAACAGGCGAGGAAGTGCGGGGACAGTACGTGAAGTCTCTGCTAGGAGAGTGATAGTATCAGCCTGACACATACAAGAGTCATCCCTAAACTGCTTGGTATTCTGAGTCCAAAGACTGTCAACGTGTAATCTAACTCTAACCCAGGCTACCTTAAGGTACACCCTGCCCTGCTGCACGGTGACCTTTGGGTTCGGTTCCAACATCTTAAGTTTCTTAGTCTGTTCGGTGACACTTGTCCTAGAGCGGTAATGTGGGCGTCGATTTATCGACAGGCGAGCCCGTGATATTTGACCCGTCCTCGTACTATGGGCATAATGAGGCAGAGTGAGCCAGTCTTTCCTTCATGGGGACATGCACTGATTATAATCAAGTCTCGCCATTGCTCGTATCTTTGGAGGCTTTCCACCATCATTCTTTGAGACCTATCACAAATATTTGCCGAAGACTGAGCCGATCTCCCAATATGACTTGAGAGGAGAGCTCTACAAACTATATCACTACCTGAATCACACCTTTCTGTTTGGCGTAAGTCGTCTGATGAGATGTCCATACTCTGAGCTGAGCTTTTTTCATAGGGTGGATATTCGGACAGTGCGCTTAGAATAATGAAGAAATTACTTGCAGAAGTCCCAGATCTGTAATACAGACGACTCGAGATAATTCATACCTGTTATAACACTGTCGTAACCCAAAGATTTTCCCATCTTCCGAGTCGACTTTTAATTTCTCATATTCCAAACTGCGTTATAATCCATACGATATGAAGGTTGACTGTCGATGAATGGCAGTGTTTGAAGTGTTTGAGTATGTGTACACTTTTTTTTCAACAATGACAAATATATCGACGTCTGTAAAGACCATTCTGTTCACTCCAGCCATCCTAGCTTTTGGAGGTTTGAATCTTGAAGCAGATAGACAGTATTAACAACACACTGCTTGTTCAGGTACTCACTATGGAAATGAGCCAAGGTAAGGCACATGCGTTAGTTGACCTTTTCTTGCTCAAAATTTCAAGATATCAACGCCGCACACGAAACGTATGATTATGAGGATCCCAGTTACGGTGTAGATGGAGATGACGGGTATGAGGAGATTACGCAGGAAGACTGTTGGACCGTTATTTCAAGTTTCTTTGACCAGAAGGGTCTTGTGCGGCAACAGCTCGATTCCTTCGATGAGTTTGTCCAGAATACCATGCAGGAACTTGTGGACGAGAATTCGGACCTCATATTAGATCAAGCAGATCAGCATACAGGGCACGAGACAGACATGAGTCGCCGCTATGAGATCAAGTTTGGTCAAATATACCTTTCTCGGCCAACAACCACTGAGGGAGATGGTGCCGTTGCATCTATATTTCCTCAAGAGGCTCGACTTCGTAACTTGACTTATTCTGCGCCTTTGTATATCGAGATGCGAAAGCGTGTTCTGGTAGGGCGTGAGGATCCCGACACCCCCGGTGAGGTTGCTTGGGAGGCAGAGAGGGAAGACAATCCGGATGATGTATCTAAAGCATGTCTTGGGAGGGTGGGTTCCCTAATATGCTGTGACATTTTTGGAGATAACATTGGGTGGTATAGGTACCAATCATGCTGCGCTCAACTTTCTGTATTCTTCGTGGACTACAAGACCAGGATCTCTACGACCTCAATGAATGCCCCTATGACTCCGGAGGATATTTTATCATCAACGGTTCTGAGAAAGTGTTGATTGCGCAAGAGAGAATGGCCACTAATCATGTCTATGTTTTCGCCAAAGCCCAGCCCTCGCCTATAAATTTCCTTGCAGAGATTCGCAGTGCGGTGGAGAAGGGAGGAAAGACTATCAGCCAATTCCAAGTCAAGATGTTCCATAGAAATCAAGAACGCTCGGTACGTATGCAGCCTATGATTCTCAGAAAACTTAATGATTTTGTGATTTAGTTGGGCAATGTCATGAAGGCTACGATACCTTACATCAAAGTCGATATTCCCATTTGGGTCGTTTTTCGTGGCCTCGGAGTCATCTCGGATCGGGACATCTTGGAGCACATCTGCTATGATCTGCAAGACACACAGATGTTGGAGATGCTTAAGCCTTGCATAGACGACGGCTTCGTCATCCAGGATCGAGAAGTTGCCTTGGATTTCATCGGTAATCGTGGTACAACCACTGGTTTGTCTCGTGAACGTCGTATCCGATATGCGCAAGAAATCCTGCAGAAGGAAATGCTACCTCATGTCTCCATGGCGGAGGGTTCGGAATCAAAGAAGGCGTATTTTTTCGGTTATATGATCCATCGTTTGCTCTTGGCGGCCATGGAACGACGAGAGCTTGACGACCGTGATCATTTTGGTAAAAAGCGTCTTGATCTGGCAGGCCCCCTCCTTGCCAACCTATTCCGTATGTTGTTCCGAAAGTTGACCAAGGATGTATACCGATATCTTCAAAAGGTGACTCTTGATTCTACTTTGGCATCCAATTAGAGTTCATGCATCATTCCAGTGTGTGGAAACACACAAGGAATTTAATCTCACTCTGGCTGTCAAACACCAAACTATTAGCAATGGTCTCAAATATTCTTTGGCTACCGGAAATTGGGGCGACCAGAAGAAATCCATGTCGACGAAGGCAGGTGTCTCTCAGGTGCTGAACCGCTATACGTATGCATCAACTCTTTCCCATCTGCGCCGTTGCAATACTCCCCTCGGACGTGAAGGCAAAATTGCTAAGCCACGTCAACTCCATAATACCCATTGGGGCATGGTGTGTCCTGCCGAGACGCCCGAAGGTCAAGCTTGTGGTCTTGTCAAAAACTTGGCACTCATGGCCTGCATATCTGTCGGCTCCTATTCTGCTCCTGTCATTGAGTTCTTGGAGGAGTGGGGTCTTGAATCTCTTGAAGAAAATGCTCACTCCACCTCACCATGTACGAAAGTATTTGTCAACGGCGTTTGGATGGGTGTTCATCATGACCCGGCCAACCTTGTCAAAACCATAAAGAAACTGAGGAGAAAGGATGATATTAGTCCGGAAGTCTCGGTTGTCCGTGACATTCGAGAGAAGGAGCTCAGGATCTACACTGATGCTGGCCGTGTTTGCCGGCCACTATTCATTGTGGAAAATCAGCAGCTACTTCTGCAGAAGAAACATATCCGTTGGCTTAATGACAGTTGTGATGACGAAGGCAATGAATATAAATGGGAGCAGTTGATCAAGGGTGGTGTAATTGAGTTATTGGATGCCGAAGAAGAAGAGACTGTCATGATTTCCATGACTCCTGAAGATCTAGAGAATTCACGACTCCAGGCTGCCGGTATTGATCCTCACGCAAATGATGGAGACTTTGACCCTGCTGCACGATTAAAAGCCGGAACTCACGCACATACTTGGACACACTGTGAGATTCATCCTAGTATGATTCTCGGCATTTGTGCGAGTATAATTCCTTTCCCCGATCACAATCAAGTAGGTTTGGAATCATCTCAGACTTCAAATGTTGCTCATTGTCGACACAGTCCCCTCGCAATACCTACCAATCTGCTATGGGTAAACAGGCTATGGGCATTTACCTTACTAATTTCTTAATCCGTATGGACACCATGGCTAATATTCTCTATTACCCTCAAAAGCCTCTTGCCACCACTCGTTCTATGGAGTACCTCAAATTCCGTGAGCTACCCGCTGGTCAAAACGCAATTGTCGCTATATTATGCTATAGTGGCTACAACCAAGAAGATTCAGTCATCATGAACCAAAGCTCCATCGATCGAGGTCTTTTCCGAAGTATATACTACCGCAGTTATATGGACATGGAAAAGAAGAGTGGCATTCAGCAGCTAGAGGATTTCGAGAAGCCGACGAGAGAGACCACGCTCCGGATGAAACATGGTACATACGACAAGCTGGAAGATGACGGCTTTATTGCTCCAGGTACTGGTGTTCGAGGAGATGATATTATCATCGGAAAAACGGCGCCTATTCCGCCCGACAGTGAGGAGCTTGGTCAGCGAACGCGCGCACATACTAGGCGTGATGTTTCAACCCCTCTCAAGAGCACAGAAATTGGCATGGTTGACCAGGTTCTGATCACTACTAATTCGGAAGGTACTAAGTTTGTGAAAGTTCGTGTTCGATCTACACGTATACCTCAGATTGGCGACAAGTTTGCATCTCGACATGGTCAGAAGGGTACCATTGGTATCACATATCGCCAAGAGGATATGCCCTTCACTGCTGAGGGCATTGTACCTGACCTCATCATCAATCCCCATGCCATTCCATCCCGTATGACTATCGGCCACTTGGTTGAGTGTCTACTGTCCAAAGTAGCGACGCTCATAGGAAATGAAGGTGATGCCACCCCTTTCACGGATCTTACTGTTGAATCCGTGTCTACCTTCCTCCGAAGAAAAGGCTATCAGTCTCGTGGCCTTGAGGTCATGTATCATGGCCACACAGGCCGTAAGCTTCAAGCACAGATTTACCTCGGGCCAACGTACTATCAGCGTCTCAAGCACATGGTTGATGACAAGATACACTCGCGTGCTAGAGGTCCTGTGCAGATTCTCACAAGACAACCTGTGGAGGGTCGTAGTCGTGACGGTGGTCTACGTTTTGGAGAAATGGAACGTGATTGTATGATTTCTCATGGTATCGCTGGTTTCTTGAAGGAGCGTCTATTTGAAGCTAGTGATGCATATCGTCTACACGTTTGTGATATGTAAGTGCCCTTTGATCCTAACCTAGATTAACCTTCATTTTTTTCACTTCTAGATGTGGCTTGACTGCCATCGCTAATTTGAAAAAACAAAATTTTGAGGTTTGTTTCCAATACACTATCAGAAGTACTCGTTATTGACGAAAGGATTTCCAGTGTCGCGCGTGCAAAAATAAAACAGCCTGTTCACAACTCTACATCCCTTACGCTGCTAAGTTACTCTTCCAGGTGCCTTCGCGTCATATTATCTACGCTGACCCTTCGCTGACCAAACATATTTCAATAGGAGTTACAGAGCATGAATATTGCTGCTCGGCTATATACTGTGTCTTCTGGGCGTATTCGAGATTGATGTCTGCTACCTGTTTATTAGGTTAGAATTTGTAATTATTAATACATGCCACCATGAAAATGGACTACAAAGACACGAATTATCCGTCTACATACAATTGGGACTCAAGAATCAGGTATATCAGTCATCCTTATCTCCATCTGGACCTATGAGGCCTTGACGTTCCTCGGATCGATTAGCATGTACATTTTCACCTGAAAGCCGTTCCGTCCGAAGTTTTCTGGAGGGATTTTCCTCTTCATCATCTTCATCACCAATTTCAAAAACAACATGGTCCTCGGTAAGCGAAGGAAGACGACCATTACGACCACCGACAAGTGTGGCATCATCATCATCCTCGTCTCTCAATCTCTGTCGTCGGGTAAGGGACTCAAGGTCGTAATCTTCAGCATCATTTTCATCCTGAGCAATTTCATCAGACATAGCAAGACGTCTGTTGTTTGCCGATGGACGCCATAAATAAGCAATACCACCAAAAGCTACTAGGTAGAGAAGAGCCAACCAGCCGTCAAGTAGCCACCAGCGGACTTGCCACTGCTTGGCCTCAAAATCTGGAAAAAATATGGGAATCCAATCACAACGCTGGAAAAAGCTGGGCTCACCTTCGGCCAAACGGCCAGAGAATGCGAGGGAAGAGACGACGAAGAAGATGAAGATAGTGAAAACAACAAACATGAGGATCTGGTGCAGACGCTGGAACATCCTGAGTTTAAATCGTTGTTTGCGCTCACGAAGGTATTTGATTGTTGCTAGTCACATTATTAAATGGGACACGGAAGATTTGTTCATCAAAGCACACACCACTCAAAGAGTACATGATCCAGAGGAGGAAACCACTGAGAGTAAATGCCAAAGGCACAACGAACACAAGAAAGACCAGGGCCGAAGTTGACTCAAGGGAAAGCTCAACAATCCCAATGGAGTACAAGACTGACGAAATATAAGTATTCAATCTCCTTCCCTACTTGATAGTCACTCACTACCAAAAAGGAAATGGGTGCCAGCCAAGATTTGACACTTCAGCATTGTTCGGCCCAAGGATTCTTTGACCACACTCAATCCCATGGCAACAACAAGTAGCATGAAGAACGACATGGAAGCCTTGCCAGCATCAAGGATAGAGACTTCAGGAACCAGTCAATCAGATGAGGGAACAATCGAATATTTCACTAACCGACGATAAGAAAGACGGTTGAAGAAGTGGCCTTTCCGTGTGTGTTCAGATAACGATAGTAAGCTTATTGTATGGTTAGATAAACGGAAGCCATAACTTGAGAGTCGCTTACTCCAGTTAGCCAGCATCTCAATGACAAGAAGTCCCATGAGGCCCGAGAGATAGTTCTAAGCGATGTTCATACATCAGTCAACTGGAGGAAAGTGATCAAGACACACTTGTAATGGCAAAAGATCCTGAGAGTTCCTCCAGCAAAGATAGCCCCACACCAATCCAACGAAGGCGTAGATTGCCGACATAGCAAAGTAAAACTGGAAATGCGCAGTCATCAATCTAATGTTGCTTTAAGATCTTTCAAGACGCATACGTTGACTTTGGGATAGTCTATAGCTTCCAACTGGCCATTGAAAGTATTTTTGAAATAAATATTACCTAGATATTGTGGATGAAACGGGACATCTGTCGATGCGCGAGATTTTGTAGACCTAGAGGAAATAGGCAATATAGCTGGAATGCTTGAATACGCATCTTTTTAATAGACAATTGGGATACATACCAACGCAGTAATATCCTGTCTTTGTTACATGGTAATGTATAGCTTGATTATATGTCAGAATGTTATCTGGACTGGGGTTGGGGTTTTCTCGAGGAGCGAAGCGTTGTTGAAGTGGCCCAAGAGATTTTGTAGACATGGAAGAGATTGATGCACTGTCAGAGGAGAGAAGAACGCGTGCAGACCAGAAACTAGTATCATTTATGGTCTTGCCCAGTGGAAGGTCTAGAATAAAATGACCGAGGTCTTCTTGTGTGCAATCACCCTGTACAAGGGCATCTGAGGTACACACGTACGTTTTCTGTTGGTGATTTCAATGCAAGGAGATGCGTGAGCAAAAATGGGAGCATACTGGAACTAGGTCGTCTTCATCTGCTGAATCCTTCTTTCCCAGGTAAGGCGCGTCCGCCCATTCGTAGATTACCATGGCCACTTGTCCCTGCGAGCCCTTGTCAAATGTAACTTGGATTTTATTGAGGATAGAGCTGACAGAGGGCAAAATCTCCATACCATTGATGTAGGTGTTTTCCCCAGCCCACATGCCGCTACATGTCTGTCTGGAATAATCTATAGCATACCATAAGGTCATACGCCCAAAAAAATTGGACAACCAACCTGAGTCCGATATTGGAACCTGGAAAGCGAATACAGGAAGAATTAAGGAGAGTAGAGGAGTAAATAAGGCTGAAAATATGACTTTTGAATGTGGAGGCATGAGGAAAACGTGGTATATTTGTTATTGTTGAACTCGAAGGATGCTGTTGCCTGGGCATCATTTGTCTTCCACCATGCTAGGTGACGAGGACGTCTTCGACAGTGTGACCTGGGAGTCCCCTTCTTCTCCTGCATACGAAAACCATCTTGCCGCTCCTTCCGGCCCAGGATTCAGGCAAAGCACCGTGGACTCTGGCGACCCTCACGAGCCCAAATGGGAGGGCTATTTAGTCACTGCCGTGAAAGATCCAGTCAAGGAACTCGCTGAGACTAAAGATGCCTATGTCTCGTATGTAATAACTGCAAGAGTACGCTCCTTTCTGCCGTATATTGATTCTCCATTGAACTTTGAGACCAAGACCAACCTACCTATATTCTCCACCCCTAACCCATCTTCACGGCGGCGATTTCAGGACTTTGTTTTCCTCCGAGAGCACCTTGTTCGAGATTTTCCTGCGTGTGTTGTACCTGCCCTCCCCGATAAACACAGGCTGGGTATGGATTTTAATCATGCTTGCCAGGGCTTGCTGTAACACTCTTTAGAGTATATCACAGGTGATAGATTCAGTCCCGAATTTATGGAACGCCGGAGGCTTGAGTACGTAAATGATCATCCTCTTAATATTTTACTCACTCGATGCTAAGCCTCCACCGCTTTCTGCAAAGAATATCAAGACATCCCACGCTCCAGCGCAGCACACTTGTACGAGCATTCTTCGAGTCAACGGAATGGGTACCCCACCTTATCCTTTTGAATTTTACAATCTCTGACCTGTTCATCAGCATGTATACATGCACCAGCACGTTGCCCATCCTCCGAATTCCGAGCTATCTCCCAGTATCATTGACAATATCTCCGATACCCTCCTCAATGCTTTCTCCCGTGTCAAGAAACCAGACGAACGGTTTTTAGACATGCGTGAAGGGGTGAGCAAATTTGAGGATGGACTTAATCACACGGAGAGGCTGTATTCACGAATTAGGAACAGAACGAGCGGTAAGTCTATCGCCATAATCATTGTCTTCTCGTCTTTCAGGGTCTGAGGCTGAATGAGATGGAAACCCTGAATCTGGTGAAGATCTCACAGCAGATTATCACGACTTGGCTGTGGCTGTTCAGGGATTAGGATTTTTGGAATCAGGTATAACGGACCCTTTGAACCACTTCTCCAACACTCTTCTTGAATTCTCGGCTCTATTGCGTCATGTTGTGCGTTCTCTTATTTATCGCTGCACATTGACCTGAAATTTCCAACAGACCCATACAACTATCGATCCCCTGCTCAGCCATCTCCATTCGTTGCTGACTTACTCTCATGCTAATCGTGCTGTACTCAAGTTACGTGATCAGAAACAACTTGATTTCGAGGACCTTTCGGATTATCTGTCCGGGGTGACGAACGAGCGCGATCGTCTTGCTGCAGTGATTAGCGGACATGCTGGCAGTACAGGACTGGGTATTGGCGCTTATATTAAAGACCGTATGGACGCACTGCGCGGAGCTGACGACGATAGGAGTCGGGTTGAGAAGATGCGCAAACTGGATACCAAGATCAAAGAGGTGGGCTAATACAGGACTTTCACTGAATTCTCTGCTCAACCCAGCATAGTTACAAGACGCTGTCACGACAGCACACGAGACTTCAGATGCTTTCAGCGATGAAACACTTCGAGAACAAGTTATTTTTCAACGCGCAAAAGAAGCTGAGATGAAGGAGATGCTTGGGGACTTTGCCGACGGTCAGATCGAGTTCTACAAGGCAGTAAGTTGCGTCCCCAACCCCCTAAAGTATGTGCGCTCAACATGACGATCAGACTATGGAAGAGTGGGATCGCATCATACCTGTAATACAACGGATTCGTGTGGATATTTAGTTTAATACTGGACATTTAGTTGAATAACAGCTTTGCTTCTTATTAACTTGTACTTTAGCATAGTGACCCTTAATGATCCTGAATTATTATGACTCTGTCATGACTTTATGGGCCAAACATTTCCTTCATGCGTTGTATTTTCTCCCCAGACTCTTGGACAGCCACAGAAAGCTGACGGCGTAAATTAGCAGGACAACTCACTTGAACAAGACAGACGAACATTTATGATTCCGGTTTTGACCGCTCGTATCATATGCATTTCGGCATCATCAGAAGTCCCAGGGGTTGTGTGTTGTTGCACTGCTGGAATCCAAGGTGGTGGATCCTGAATATATTTTCTAAGGTTGGTTCAAAAACTGGCATAAATGAAAGCAAACCTTGGTATGAGAGGCGGTTGGTACTGTGCCATCTTTGAGTTCAATTATGACGGTAAACGAGATTTTATCTGATGGTGAGGCCCATGAACAATTCAATCTTACTGGATGACAGGTTTACAAACACACTCACCTTCAAGTTCGAATTGACTGAGTACAGATTCGATCATATTGATCTTGATGAGGAACGAACGGAAATATTGGGCAAGTCCACCAGGAGTCATAGCATGTTCGACACTGTATTGCCATTAGCTGTTGTGGAAAAAATGGGGCAAGGCAGACGAGAATGACCTTGTATCCTTGTCGAAGGACTCGACTCGAATCATGTGCTCTACTGAGAAGATGAACCGTTCTAGGGCCACTTCTTTCTCGTCTTTGATGACCACAATTATCCGCGTTACATTTCCCTACATGTGTATAAATAATCAGACTCAAGTTTTTCAATCGATCAACTGACAAGTTCGAGTTCAAGACGAATAGCTTGGACGGCTCCGGAAATGTATTCGTTGAGAAGGGGGTGGCGAGATTGGTATACTGGTGTTTCGTATTTCTTACGACGGACAAAGAGATCTGCTGGATAAACTTGACGAACGTAGAGGATCGTATGGATAGCAACTTCGACTGTAGCGTAATGAATTTCTCCTGTGAGCGAGAAGCTGTTGTATATCAGAAACGCCTGGAACTCACTGAATTCTGCAATACCACGAACTACTTCTATTTTTTTGTCATGAATATGCCAGGATCGTTAGCGAACTAACCGTTGAGCACGTACCGTTGAAAGTGAGAGTTTTAGTTTCACTCATCTCAGTTTTTGAGAATAGACGGGTCGATGACCCTAAATGAGTTAGTTGTTCTTACCATTACCATTGGATCAGTTTGTCCCACGGACCACAAGGACACACAACTGAAAATATAGAAGAAGTGTATTTCGGTGGCCCTGGACTAACCCAGTCACACAACTCATAGATTGTGGAGACTACCTCTTCATCGACCCCTTGAACAGAGAAAAGGTCTGTCAGTCCAAACTCTCTATGCCTATAGAAAAACACATATGCTGGGACTTTACCTGGCCGGAATTGTGACGGCCTCAAGTCAATTCTGTGAAGAATAACTACTAGAGGGTAAATAAAATCCAAAAAGCAAAAGCATTTTTGTAAAGTCAAATGAGACAGTGTCCAGTCAAATCAACGATTGGATTTAGTTCATAGATTTCTTCAACATCTATGCCCATGCACGAGAGACTTGGAAGCTTTCTTCTTTAAAACATGCAGCGAGTAGCTCAAGTGCTTCTTTATAAGAGTAGACAACACATAATTACGGTATCTCAACTGCAATCGACAGAAAAGCTAAAAATCAGTCGAGGTCAGAATCCTCGTTGGCGAATTCAATTACACATCACGAAGCTTCTATAGTAACAATAGTATACGAGCCTTTCTGATGATCAAACGTCATCAGATCCTAGTGTCATATTCACTCAGCCTCTACAGACACGAAGAAAAAAAGACTACCAGAAAAACGAAATCGATGACTAATAAAAACAAACGAACAATCAAAAATGCAATCAAAATGACGATACAAAAATAGGAACCAGGAACTTGACAACATCTCGTTCCTGAATAAGGTAATTACCCTACTGTTTGGGGATATCATCTTGGGCTCTTACTCGAGGATTCTCAAACTAGTGGAGAAATCCGCAGTGTGAAGATCGAAATTTGGTGATATAACAATCACTTTTATTTCTGCATCCTATATAATGCAACAAGCGGACTAGCGCCAAGACGTGGTCTGAGTCATAGGGCAATGGGACAAAGCAATTGAACTGTTGGGATCAATTGCTCTAAAGTAAAGGTGGATGTTTCTAGTAAAGGTAGTCGGTGTCGAAGCTTTGACGGAGAATGACATCATCTCTCTCGAAAGACATCACATCTCTCTAAATGGTAAGTCCATTAGTTAGAATTGATCCGAACCCGACTTATCCCGAAAGTACAATGATGAGACTCGTCTCTCGTCCGTCCCCGGAACCTTCCACAGTAGCTCACTTGAAGTGGATCTGATTACACTTTACAACAGGGAATATGTAAGGATACGAAGTAACATGAGAGCTGAAGTATACATCATACTTCATACGGCAGACCAGTAGCGAATAGTATCCGCAGAGAATTTAGAATAGCATCTAAACTACTACATGAATGATGGAACTAGTGAGAACAACAAGGAATTAGTTCAAAAAGAACTCACAAAAAGGAATGGTGTCATTGGGAGTTTGCCAGTCTAATAGAATAGGGAGTATAGAGTATTAAGTATTTTAATCTATAACGTTCTAGAAAAGGAAAGTTAAATGGGGGACATCCTAAAACAGCTCCTGATGTCTAGTGTAAGAGTTCACCTTTGGATCTATACGTTCGGACAGCACCTATGCCCATATCCTCAGTACAAAGGCAAAGAGATAAGAACAAACCAAGCGCACCAATCAAATTTAATCATCTCATCCGCACTCGCTACTGCGCTCGAAATAAACGTTCTCGCCTCGACCCACATCCAAACTTTAAGCAAAACACTTAAATGACCCGTAAGCATATCTTTCATCATCCCCATTTGTCCACCAAGTTGCCTCAATATCGGTATCGCATGAGCGATCATGTCCATATCCGGATCCAGCTGTCTGCCAACCCCTTCCAAAACCAGAATAGACACCATCGTATTAGTGAAATCTCCTTCGAGTTTGACATGATGTTGTCTAACATGTCTGAAGATGCGCGATGAAAAATCAGGAATTGAGATTTCTCCCAAGGAAAAGGTTCTGCGTCTGAAGTCATGTACAGCATGTTCAATTTTGAGGGCAAAGATCTCGGGGTCGATTGCGAGCTCAGGTGAACGTGAGCGTTCTATCATTAGTTGACCAGCACGGAATCCGTCAAATTCTACAAGGGAACGAATCAGATCGAGAAAGTTGCGTTGGTTGGTTGCATTGAGCGTTGCTATAAGACCAGCATCGAGGAAGATAAGCTCTGGGATGTAGCCAGCGTGATGAAGACGCTCGAGCTCGGCTTGCCACTGTGCAGGTTTATTCCTGAGTTCAAGGAGGGTGGAGACGACTTTGTCAGAGTCATCGGCTAAAGGATGGAGGTTTGAAGACGATATGTTGTTGGTAAACTGCCGGCGGAAGAGGTGGTTCCATATCTTATCTGGGAAGCTTAAGGGCTTGGTGAATTTGATCATGATATTGCCCGGGTGCAGGTCCGAGTGAACAAAGTTGTCAAGGAGCAGCATGTTCTGGATATTATGTCAGGTCAGTCTGGGTGAAGACGTGAAAGGGACGTGCCAAAAATGCATCTAGGCCAATGCTAGCCACCTGTTCACTGTAGGGGCCAGAACCACTTTCCAGGAGGGATTCCATAGGCAACCCATTTTTGAATTCCTCGATCAGAAGGTCCTTTGTCGACCAGAGTTTGAGGGGTCTGGGAAAGACTACAGGAAGGTTCCTATGGGCAAAATTGTTTTCAAAAACAAGCAAGTTGTCAGCCTCGAAGCGGAGATCTGTTTGCTGGCTCATCATGGTTCCGAATACTTGAACTTCTTGAGTAAGTGAAAACCATTTCATTCCTGGGAGTAAGGACAGGGTAGAGGCGAAAAAGTGCATGATAGACAAATCGCGGGAGATGGTCTCGGAAATGTGAGGGTGAAGAACTTTGATGGCTACTGAAGCGGTGGGAACAGAGGGAGGGGAATCCTTGCAGATGGGAGGAGCGAAGGGGCTACCAGGTTTGCGACGAGGTCCCAGGTAAGAGGGAGGAATGAGGTCGTGTTTGAGGGTAGCACGGTAGACCTGCATCGGTATCAAGCATCAGGTATAGGAGTCGCGTTAAAGTACGAGCCTGTGCAATTGCCCCTGTTCCGATAGGAACCTCGTCAAAGTCCTCAAAGACGTCTTCAAATGGGCGTTGGAATATCTGCTCGATGACCTGTTTTGTATGGCAGAGAGAGTGGGGTTTTGAACGAGATTGTAAGGAAGCGAACGTCTCGCAAAGAAGGGCAGGGAAAAGATCCTTCCTGGATGCAGCCCACTGGCCCAGCTGGGGGAGCTGTGAGGATGTGGAAATGAGGCAGGTGAGGACGCTGACCTTTACAAACGATGGGCCTGCTGCCTCCATTTGGTGAACGAGAAGGCGGTACCACAGATGAAGCCATCTGTCGCTTTTGCAGATGAGAAGGATGGGACTGGTGATGAAGACGGGGACAAAAAGAGTGAGGAGGTAGATGAAGCGCTTCGCAGTCAGGATGGGCTCCCAGACGCGGTCTCTGAGAGACTGTGCAGCCCTGGAGAGGATGGAGTTGTGTGTTTGGGAAAAGGGGGGGATGAGGGCTGGTTGGGGAGGGAGGAGGGTCGGGGAGGTGAACAGGCGATGTCTGGACAGAAGAAAGAGACCGCTACCACCGGTGAGGGGGACGAGCCACAGACGACGCCGCAAAGAAAAAGCAAACAGCCGACGGCAGAACATGAAAAGTAGTGGGACTGGATGCGCAGGTTCTCGGTTCACGGCCCGGGTATCCCGAGGACGGGCCGGACCAAGGCAGGAGGAGTGAGGTGTCTCCTGGAGCGGGCCATGGCTGGGGTGCATGGGTTTGTGTGTCTTGTCTCCTCAGATGCCTATCTTCCCGGCGCACTCGCTCAGGCTGCTGCTCTCCGCGACCTCCACCCTCTCCCCCATCCTTTCCACATCATCTGTCTCGTCACCCCTGAAACCGTCACCGTCGACACCATCAGGGCCCTCCGCAGCGCATTCGACATCGTCATCGGCGTCGAGGTCCTCGCACAGCACAACAACGACAATCTACTACTCCTCGGTCAGACCCCCCTCATCTCATCCCACTCCGACTGACCCCCCCGCTAGGTCGTCCTGACCTCACTACGGTCCTTACCAAACTCCATGTTTTTCGTCTCACCCAATACTCCAAGATCATCTTCCTAGATGCCGACGTACTTCCAATCCGTCCAATCTCCCATCTGTTTCATATCCCTCATCCTTTCGCTGCAGTTCCCGACGTTGGTTGGCCCGATATCTTCAATTCCGGCGTTATGGTTCTCTCCCCAGGACAAGACAAATTCGACCAACTCTATCACCTTCTCAAGTCCAAGGGATCCTGGGACGGAGGAGATCAGGGGCTCCTCAACGACTGGCGTGCTGGGGACTGGTATAGGCTCAGCTTTACTTACAATACAACCCCAACTGCTGTCTATACGTCCGTTCTTTCTGTCTAGTCTCCGCCTAATGCTAATGTCGTCTAGTTACGCGCCAGCTTTTCAACGCTATGGCTCTCAAATAAGCGCCATTCACTTTATCGGGCCGGAGAAGCCTTGGAATGCCATCCCTATTCGTCCCCCATCTCTGGCTGAAAATCCTGCTACCTCCTCTGCAAGCAGCTCTGGAACCACTTATGATTATCAGTCACTTGTTGACCGTTGGTTTGCCGTATACGACAAACACTACCGCTCTCAGCCACCCGCTACTTCTCCATTTCAGCCGAAGCACTACCCTTCGGTATGGAACACTCTTTCTTCTACCACTCCTTCAGCCCTGCTTTCCTCAGGCAGCCATTTTACGTTAGATGATCTTCGAAAGATGTCCATTGAAGGAATGTCTGGCGCGGGATTCGACAACACATCGCCCCCTGGAGAAGGAGAGTACCGGAGTTTACCATTGGAGGGGCGGTTCGATCTCATGCGACCAAGAAAGCCTTTACTCAATGAAAGCGACGATGATTCACTCTCAATATCTGGGCCCTCACTCTCCCCAGATCTTAAAATGGAGATGGATTATTTCAGCTCAGAAAGAGATCTACCTGTGACACCTGTGCCCAGGCATTTAGGTCTACCAGAAGATCCCGATCCGGTGATCTGGCATACACTACCAGCACCCGGTCCTCCAAAGAGGTCGCTACCCACAACACCCATGACTATATCTGATTATTATGCCTCCTCTGCTGGGCAAACAAGTGACGAAGAGGATTGGGATCTTCCTGATAATTCTACTGGTTACCCGAGTTTCTTTTCATCTCCTCTTTTCCAGCAGCTTTCCACCAGTCAACCGCCTTCTCGAACTGCTTCTCAGCATCTTCACCCACTTGATCGTGGCCAGGACTATCACAATAATCAAGGTTACCACGAACACCATGGTTCTTTGCACAGTCTCGAACAAAGAGATGCAGGACAGGCTCCCGGTCGGGGCTCTCATCCGTCATCTCTTGTCCAATTGTCGTGGAATCCAGCTGTTGAGCCTCCCCCAAACAACTTTCTCCCACATTCTCGAATTCCTGCAGACACATCCTTTACCAATGCTTGGGATTTGCAACATCAAGAACATACTCGCAAGGGGGTCGCTTTTCAAACATCCTTTCCAGAGCCGTCACTTGAGCAAGGACCCCATCGTAATGCAATTGGTCATACCTCTCCGATGAGCTTTGGTCACAGCAAGGCGAAATCAATATTTCCTTGGGAGGATGAACGGCGGCTGCGTCCGAGTCGTGTGTTCCCAGAGTTGGATATTCCATCTTCTGCAAAATTCGTCGGACAGACAAATCCTATGACACCTCTTACCCCAAAGCCTCTTGACAGAAACGGGGCAGAATCCTCATCAATTCCCAAGACTCTAAGTTTTACCAATGCTTGGGACGGTGATCGCGGTATTCAGAATTACGCATCCAGGCTTGTCCGGACACCCGCGCCTCACTCTAACGTTGGTGATTGGCGAGGGACGGCTTGGGATGAGAAAGTGGAAGCCAACAGTCAGGATGGCGATGATGAAGATGAAGGGGATGAGAATGAGAATGATAGTGAAGATAATGATACAAGGCGCCGAGCGCGGACACGAATGGTTTCCGTAGTCCAAAATGCAAAAGAGGCACAAAAGCCGGGACAAAAGACATACCGATCTTCGGGTACTCAAACGGTTCCACGAGAGAAGCGTAGCCAAGGTGTTCAAAAATCCACATTGACTGAAGTGCCTGCAAATCAAACCAGTCGTCGACCATCGATTTCTGGAACGGGGTTTCTAGCTTCTGGTAGCGGATTGAATGATTTTCAGGGTCATGCTGACAGTGATTCCAAGATCCTGTTTAAGCATGGTAGATTTTCTGCTACCAATGGGATCCGGTCTCGCTCAATTAGCAGCGGATCATACGGAAAGTCTTCTCTGCCTTTGGAACATGACCGTCGGCCCCAACGTGGCGTTACTATGCCATCATCGTCCTACCCTCAACGCCTGCCCGCAGGGTCTTTACCTTCTCATGTACATGAACCTCTTACGCTGCCAAAACCTCCACGAGCATCTAGGCCGAGATTGATGAGTACTCCAGGGAAGTTTGTTCCGCCACCTAAAGCTCGTTCTTCGAGCCAGATCAACACAAACGCACCACCTGCCAAAGCGCCTTCGATATCTCAACGTTATGTATTAAATGATTTGCCTATTGGTGTCCCTCCTTCATGGATTGGTGTTGCGTCACCACCTTTGGAGGACCGTCCACCTGTAAGGAAGGGGATGAGAACATGGGATCCTGCGCGAGGTGTTGAATTGTTCAAGCGTGGATCTGAGCAAGTTCTTGCTCGATTTCTCAAGATGGATTCTTGGGATGAGAATGAGAATGAAAATGATCGTGGGGAATCCTGATTGGTGGGATTTGTTGTGTCATTTGCTATTGCTATTTTATTGTCTGGGGATGGTTTTGTATGTCACTTTTTGTTTTTCGGTGTCCTTTTATTGTTGTCCAGTATTATCTGCATGTTGTTATTTTCGTACACCTGTATACTGTGGATCTTGTTTGGTTGACATTCTCATAACGACGATCAGTTCAATGTCTAATTTTAGACATGGTAGCCAATTATAAACTGAACATCTATGTACTCGAGCAAAGGGTCAAGACTACAGGATATTGAGCAGTACAATCGTGGTCAAGCTTATTCACGATCATGGTCACGTTGCAAGCAGTGAAACAACGATGTCGAAATTCCTAGACATAGTATATAGACCGTGGAGCAAAGTGTATAGCAATCAGTGTACTATGACATCCACCTCAAACGTCTTTGAAGAACCAAAATCTGTAGAGTAGGTGAAGTTACCGTTGTCAAGCGTGATAACGAGTGCTGATGTTTTGATGCTTTGATGCTTTGATAGTTTGACCGAGACCATGGCCGGCGAAGCTCGGGCAGATGCCCCCAGCACGCATGTCTTACATGAGGTTGAGCGGAACGCGAATTTGGAGCGTCAAGCTGCAGAACATGCAGCTTCCGTCGCCAAGGTACATGCGCTTTGGAGCAGGCATTTGGGTCATGGTTGGTTAATTGATGACCATGTGTAGGCCAAGGGTCGCCGATTCACGGGTGAAATGTCGAGTTGTATGGACCAATCACGTCATGCCACAGGGGAAAATGTCGAGGACCGTTTGGACCAAGCGGTGAATGAGGGAAAGCGAGATGTGGCTGATTTGCAAAGCTACTGGTGCTGTGTTGGTTGGTAATGCCAAGGAGATGGCTGCCAAGGTTACTGAATCAGCTCAAGTGTGTGGATTCTTTTCATTCGTTTTTTTGACTGAACAATGATTGGATACGTGTAGGAGTGCCTTGTTTCTAGCACCCCGCAGTTGAAAGACATGTGGAATTGAGAAAAATGTGTTGTCTCTCTAAGTAAACTGAAGATCTTCATCACCAGTTCTTGGGATAGTTTCTTCTCCGTAGCTTAGATCAATGTATTGCTTTTCAAACTATCTTTATGTGTTAAAAATTAAAATTTGGTAGCTTTACATTTATTAGCTTTTCATTCCTTTGTCATTGTCATTGCTCACTGTCCTCATTACTGGAGTCTCAATCACTTTTATCCACTCAGATCCACTAATTAATATGTCTTTTGGTAATCCTGAAAGATTAACTGCTGTTGAGGTTATGTGTCATAGAGCATTGGAGCTGTGGATTAGTATGTTGAAAGATGTATAAGGGAATAACACTCCCAAGCAAAGCAGCTTGACAAGAGAGTGGCCTGGATAGGAATCAAACCTGTTGTTAAAGGAAGTACCCAGCATAGCGTAGTGATCTCTAGCACGCTAGTTATTCACATGTTAGATATAAACGCGGGGTATTCGACCTAGAGGACAATGAGATGAAGACCTATTGTAAGTAAATATACAACTAACAATAAGAATTAATATTTATTTTACACTCGCTCAGTGCATAGATATATGCATGCAAGTTTAATCACGCATTAAGCAGCAATTATCGGAAGATTAATCCTAGCTGTTTCCCTGAATTTGGTGAACTTAGGCTGACCTAAATTCTTGGTAAACATGTCAGCCGGATTTTCATTCCCCTCTATATAGAATAGGGACACCTTGCCTTGAGCTACGAAGTCATGGATAGCATGGTACCTTCCTCAGCCAACTTTTGCCCTCATCATCACATCTTCATGCTTGTCCCAGTGAACAAATCTCTTTTGCACCCTTTCAACAAGAGAGCAATTGTGGTATCATCCTCACTGTCTAGCTCCAGGAAGTTCTTGCCTTTGTAGTTGGTAGCTTGGAAATACATCTGCTACCTCCATAAAAGCTCCATAAAAGATAAATATATGATTAAGTCTGAAAGCCCCATGTCTCTAAAAATTTTAGATATTTTTACAGTATTGTTCAAATGACAGTCAACTACACAAATATTGGCCTAGCAAATGGGCATCATTCAATGGTACAAATATAGTTCTAAACCGCATCGGTGGCTCAATACTAACCCCCAGAGAGGGAATTCTCCATGCTGTACTTTAGGGTCAAGGGCGGAAGGGAGGACCACTCTACAAACCCGGAGGCACGCCAGTTGATGCGCTGGTTGAAAAACTTTTGAATTACAATTGGAGAAATTAGAGAACAACTTGGATTGGTCCTAGGCTTTGAGCACAACAAGATATTTGACGGCACTGCGGATAAGTTGGACGAAAGAGATCTGGGTTGGGATTCGAGAGGTAAAACAAAACGTTGGACGCCAGGCATCTTTCGTCTGTAGGGATGGATGGAAGGGGGGTCACAGGAACGTTTATCTGATTTGGAGTAGGAGAATTTAGGATATTTGCGAGGCGGTGACCCTGAACCAGCCCTCGAACGTTTGGGATTCGAGTGTTGATGCTCAGGTCCCTCAGAAAGGCTAAGCTGGTCCCAGAAGTCGCGCTCGAATGCAGTATCAACTCGTTTGCGTTTCAGATTGCGGTGAGTGGATTGCGATGGCTTACGGGCCCATTCAATGTTAGATAGATTGGGCTCGATGAAGCTGTGTGTTGCAAGGGCAGGAAGAAGATCGAGGTGTCCAAAATGCTTCAAGTACATTCACATCAGAATAGGTACAAGAGTCACGGAAACAAGGGAGATATTGAAACGGAAGCGGTGAAGGTGCTTCAGATACGTTCACCTCAGAAGTCACGCTTGAAAGGCTGGAAGAGGCGTGAGAAAGTGTTGACATGGAACCCGATTCTGAGGAGCATTGCACGTCCACCTCAGAAGTCACACTCGAAAGGCTGGAAGAGGCGTGAGATGGCGTTGATGTGGAACCCGATTCTGAGGAACATTGCACTTCCACCTCAGAAGTCGCACTTGGAAGACTGGAAGAGGGCGTTGACGTGGAGCCCAGTTTGGAGGAACCTTCAGAATTGTAATCATTGGTATCGGAATTGGAATTATAACGCCTCTTGGAGATGTTTTTTCCTTCTTCCCTGGCACGTTTACGGTGGTTTTGGAACTGAGGTGCTGTTGTTAGGTAAAATCGCGTTCGAACAGGCAGAGGGCGTACCCATACTTCAATTTGACGAGGTGTCAGTTGCGTCTTATTGGCCAGTTTAGAGCGCTCCAGAGTGGATGGATATGGATTATCTTCGAAATATTTCTCAAGCAGTCGAATATGCTTCTAGGAAAATATAAGTACTACCACTAGGGTAGATAGGTTCACGAACCTTGGGAAATCGGCCTCTTGGAGGAACTTTCAATAATGTTTCACGCACTCGTTGAAGTATGTGATCCTTCATGTTGTCAATGCGTTTAGAGTATATAGTTTGGAAGGTCTGAATTCCAGCATCAGATGGATGTGGTAAGCTCGCCATGCTCGCTGCTGTCTTTCGTTGAAGCAAGAGGCACCCATGCATATATGTCTTGTGTAGCTGCTGTATACATGCAACGGGAGCACCTGAGATCTTGAGTTCTGGCAGGATATCGGGGGGTGGGGGGAGATGAGGAGTACGAAAAAGTGGTCTTCTCGGGTTAATCAACGGTGTGTTGATATGGGAAGTGACCAAGCTGCGAAGAGCAGTACTAATAGACATTATGTTTGATAATGCTTTTCGTGTACGAGTGTCTCCGTTGGAATCCATGGAGTGAGGAGAAGTATGGTGACTTGAAGGTTTGGACCAGTGCCCGTTATTCTTTCATCGGCAATTTCCGATGAACATCGAGCACTCTCCCATGTCCTTCAAGGTACGACTTCAAGACGCTGAATCTCGATTTCTCGACTCCCTTTCAACTCGTCAAGATATTGAGATTTTTCATGATTTTTGGTCTCTTCTTGTTCGTGACATTGAAGACGCGAACAACGTTGATGATGAAACGGTGACAACGTATCATGAAATCTCGAGACTCGTGGACGAGCTCTCGCACAGCATGATTGGATTCTACTCCGACATCGAGACAATAGATGTTGCATTTCACCAAGACCTTCTTACCCATCTGCAAGAATACAAACTGCCTTCGACTTCGTTTGTGTACCCTCGACACGACGTGATATCTCCCATGCTGCAAAATGGCTATCACAAAATTATCATAACCCATATCCAACGCGTTCTATTCTCGATAAAATCTCTAAACAGGCAAACTGGAATCGCAAGGACGTAGATGCTTGGTTTACGGATGCTCGGAAGAGGATTGGGTGGACTGAGATTCGAAAGAAGTTTTTTCAAAATAAACGAGCCGACGCCATCTCAAGGGCCACAGAATTCTTTGATGGCCGCACCTCTTTGGAACCTTTGTTGTCTCAGGCTTTCATGGACATGCAACAGCGAGTGCAAGATCTTTATGTCGAACCTTTCACGATGAATAAAATCACTGCTGTGCTGGGAGAAGCAAATATTTCCTCGCTATCTACCACCTATCTAGGTTTTTTTTCTTATCTCTTTTTTGTCGAGGCTGGCTGACATAAATCTGCGCATCAATCATGTAGAAGACAGAACCATCTTATCATCAGATACCTCTAGACGAGAGCAGTTTCTCCCTGTACCGTGTTCTGTATCTTCCCAAGCATTAACCAAGCGTCACGCTGATGATGATGCCATCTCCCGCGGTCGATTCAAGCGGGAAAGGTTCGTTATCTAGCTCAAATCATCAACCTGTGCTTATCTACCTAAAGGCGAGAAAACTCCAACATCGCTTTCGAAAATATTCAACTTCCTCCATCCGCTTTGTCCCAGCTGAACATACCGGAGAGTAGTTTGAGCAATACACTCATCGAACTGCCACTTTCCAGTGACGAACCCTCTCTTATCTCTCCACCCACCGTAAAAAGCAAACGAGTATCTTCCCCAGACCGAATTACTCCCGAACATCCATCTGTAGACACTCCTGGTGCACAAAGCTTAGAAACCCTTCCACTCCTATCCTCCCCTTCATCTTATGTCTTGAGAAGTCCCGACCATGCCAGGTCATCGCCTTGCCTTTTCTCTGAACCTTCTGTCCCAGCATCTCCCGACCATGTGCCTCGTGTCAACACCAGGACTGAAACACCCTACCTTTCATTTGATATCCCTGAACCCGTCAACCGCGAACAATACCTAACAAACTCGGAAGTCTTCGAGTCGGAGATCTTCTCACACAGTCATAGTTGTTCTGAGCCTCTTGCTCCGAATCTGCCTCCCAACTGTAAGTTAATCAGTATATTGGAAGCTACCGTTTACGCGGTTTCAGATGCCCCGTCATCCGAGGTACAACCACCTACGAGCGCTGATCTTAACATGCCTGAATTTCTTGATGACAATCGCGATGACCAGTTAATCGAATTTCTACAATTTCCATTCGTAGAAACGCGTCCGTTGGATATGGAGGCTCCCCGAGGCCTTTTGAACATCGATGTTGGCCTTGACCCATTCGCCAGCATAGAGTTGAATTCACCATTACAGTGGGGACCTCAGATGAATGAAGCTGATTTCCAAGAATTCCTTCACCAGTTTTCGATAACTCCGGCAAGCCATACCCAAAAAATTGCGCAACTTGAGATGTTCAGACGGCAGGAGTCCTATCTTCAACAATATATCAAGTTCCTGTGAGTTCGCGCAATGCACGATACAGCTAAATACTAAGTGGATCTTCCAGAGAAAGTCAGATATTTCCATCGACTTAATTATCTGCGTCTGGATCTTGTAAATACTTTTTGGCATTAGTTGATCGTATTACTACTTGCTGATTATGCCCTCATACTGAGAAATTCCGTGTCCTTACCAAGGACGTGAAAACTGATACAGACCTCTTACGGTGGACATGTCGAGTGATTAGTCAATACCTGCTAACCTGTCACACTTGTGACATAGGCAACATTAGTAATCAGATGTAGTAAAGGAAAAAGGGGCACTTGGTGCAAGTGCAGATAACTTGGAGCATTGCAGAGTAGATTGATTGTACGTGGTATCAACTAATAACACCTGAAGCATGCATCCCCTTCTGAGCGATTGCAGTCGGTTCATCTACAAAAATGGTGGTCGCATGATGATCAAACACTTTGTCCTGTTTCTAACAGACAACCCTGGAGCGTTTGCTTGGTCAAGTAACGTCACTTAACGTGAGGTGCTATCATGGAATCATCGAGCGCTGCTCCTTCTCTCGCCTCTCTTGTATCTGGATCAGTTGCGAGTGATTCTGTTTTTTGCGTTCCTCATTAAGTCTCTCTTTGTAGTATGGGCTGTGTTATTGTAGGACACTATACTCCGCGTTACAAAAAAAGCGTGACATGTGACTAAGTTGACACTTGGCTGATCAGTTGACAGCTTTTTGTCCGCCGTGTCAACAACTAGTGCAGTTATCGCATCACTGTTCTCACAAGGTTGGGCTCTATTCATGTTTTATTACAGGAAGATGAGCAAGCGACCTATCAGAACACAATGTCTCAGTCTGAAGTGTGCAGAACTAACTCCATTGATGTACCTATCAAAACACAATGTCTAACTACATCAGCACAATATATAAAATAGAATAACAAAAGGATTTACCTCAGTCTGAAGTGTGCAGAACTGAGGTGTAAGAGAAGTCTGCGCTGGCAGACACACTCATTGCTTACTAATCAATCAGAAAAAGCTCCCGCACAGGTCTGTGTCGCTTAGTCATCCATCAGTCATAGGATAAGTCTGGTTATTAGGCCTGATAATCTTAAGGGCTTTTCAGCATATAGCAAAAAGAGAGTTAAGAATTACCTTACTTCTGAGGGTTATTTTGAGTTTCAAGAGGCCCTATCTGTGTCAATTAATTAATGCATAGGCCAAATCAAGAGGCTACTATTCATACAATCAAAGCCACTGACCTCCCAATATACTAGAGAAGCCCCTAGGTGTAGAAAATGTTATACAATTGGCCATAAGATGACTTGGAGGGCAGGTTAAGGATATAGACTTAGGGTTTGAAGTTCTGACCCCAACCAGTGACAATTAAAAGGGAAGAACTCAGTAGAGTCCTTTATTAGATTACTCCTACTACTTATACAAATATGCCATGGTCTGTGCACCAATTTCCTATGGTTACAAGACTGTCCCTAATAGCTATATAGTTCTTATATAATCTTGTCCCACACTATTTATATCTTTCCTGTATTATATCTTTGGAGATTTTTTATCAAGTTGATAAATGTATAGGAAATATTTTTCTTCTTTGGAGCCAGCTCATAACAGGGCATATTCTTTACATTTTTTTTTGAATCATTAATTTGTAATGTAGGGCTCACTGGTAGTCTGCAGCAGTACTACAGAAAAGATTGCTATACATCCCTGGCATGTGTTGTAAGCATGCCCTACACTACCTAAGCACAAGGCCCAAGCAAGTAAATAGAAAATAGAGAAACCAATGCCTAGAAAAAAACAAAACCTAACTTCCAAATTATGCTTACAATGTCTCCTACACTCCCAATCAGAAAACTGTACTCTACTGCCAGACTAGTTCTTAGTGCATACAATATGTGATAATGGATACTAAAACAAGTACTCTGGTCAGACCTCTTTTCAGAAAAGTACCAGTGACTTCTTGATAAGTTGACACTCTGTGAGAAGAGCCTGAGCTAGTTTATTCTGCCTGCAATTATCCAATCATTATGCTCTAGTATGACTTTCTAAATGGTTAAGATAAAGGGTAGGATACCTCATCCATATTGCAAGTACTAAGCCTCTACTATATAGGTTGTGGAGAACCACAGCTGCCCTGAGTATAGGAGTCTCAGCAGTATTATTATGCTACCCTATAAACAACTATCTGGTTGACCTAGAGCCTTTAGATAAAAGGATACCCAGCCAGATAGTATAAGAACTTAGACTATGATACCTTAGAACTACTCCTAGTCCAAGTTGACAAGAAGAGCTTCTTTTATATTTCCCAAGTTTTTCTTTCCTTCCCAGGTATTGGATTCTGCTATGAACTCTTTCTACTATACCAAGTATTTGTTCTTCCCCTTTATTTATTGTTTGTTTAGAATCCTCTTAACCTTCTATTCCTTCTCTCTCTTAATTATAACTAGAGCTAGTTATTCCTTTCTCTGCCCCTCTACTTGCCTTACATATTTTTGTATTCTACTGATATTGACTACTGGATATATTTTTATTGTACTAGGTAGTTCTAATTTTACTATATTTGATAATATGATTTTTTTTATCTTGTAAGGTTCTATAAACCTCTCTGTCAATTTTTCTGTCCTCCTCTCAATCATTTGATATTTCAGATCCTTAATACTTAGCATTACTAAGTCTCCTACTTTATACTTATTAACTTCTGCTCTCTTCCTATTTGTATACTTCTTTATTTCTTCTTATATCTTCCCTAGTGCTGCTTTTGTTTCTTTCTGAATTTCCCTCATTTTTGTCACAAATTTCTTGGCTCCTTCATATTTCCCCTTTCTCCTCATTTCAAAGTCCATCCTGGGATCTTGTCCATAATTTACCTTGAAAGGCAATGTTTTAGTACTTGAGTGTGCTTTATTATTGTAGGTAAACTCTATTGTTCCTAACCAATCTGGCCACTGTTCCTGTCTATAGTCAGTAAATATCCTTAAGTACTGCTCTAGTTCCTGATTAACCCTCTCCATCTATCCATCTATCTATCTGTTTGAGGGTGGAACACTATTGATAATTTACTTTCAATCTCTAATATCCTATTTAACTCCTACATTATTCCTGCTGCAAACTGGAGTCCCCTATCTGAGATGATACTTTCAGGTAACCTATATAACTTCCATATATTATCTCTAAACAACCTAACTAGCCTCTCTACCAATGTTTTCTTTGTAGTAGGAATAAAATGGACTATTTTTGTTAATCTATCTACTACTACTAAGATTGAGTCATATCCCTGTGCCAATGGCAGTTTAGTGATGAAATCTACCAATATATACATCCAAGGTTTTTCAGGTATTGAATTGGGCATTAATTTGCCTGCTGGCTGTTCTGTATGGTTTTTGTTTTTCTAGCAAAAATTGCATCCCTTTATATATTGTTTTACTTCTTTAGTTACTCCTGGCCACCAGAAGTTTTGAGTAACCAACTCCACTGTCTTCTACTGTACTCCATGTTCCCTCACTGGTGTATCATAATGTAGCCTAATTATCTCTGCTTTCAATATGTCATCTTTAGACACATACACTTTTCCTTCCTTATACATTATGCCATCTACTTCCCTTCTTTCCTCATCTCTTAACATTTTTACCCCTGCCCATTTTATTTCTTCCACTATTTTGACTACTTCATTGTCCTTTACCTTTGACTTTCTTACTTTCTCCAATAAATCTACCCTCTCTGTGTTATGAAAGCCCCAAACAGGAAAAGGTTTCCCACACATTCAAACACTTAGTCCAGAATCTCAAAGCATACAATAGGATCAAGATATAAATAGGATGGGAACTTAGCAAGTCAAATCACATGACAAGGTCAGATGGTCATAGAACATTCTGGAAAGAACATGTGATTGTGGGACTTTAGAGTACAGCCACTATAGTAGTAGTATAAGTAAGGCTGCAATCCAACAAAGAACTCCATCGAGTTCTTCTTGAACATCTACCTAGGGTGATTACTAAGGACATTCACTGTCTATTGATAACATAAGAACTCAATATCACATCCAAGCACTGTTCACCTCGAACCCTGCTCAAAATCACTTAAAGGAGCAGTTGGCTTTATACTGGCCCCACGAGTGATTTCCCCTACCACTACTTACTCTCTTACCTTCCTTGCTAGTGGACACAGCGCTCACAAGCCTCTTGGATAGTGGGCCCTAGCTGTAAAGGGGACTTCACTGTCAGTTAGGGACAGTGGGTAGACGGCCTGGACAAAGCTTGTGTCCCTGCCCTAGACCTGACCTCTATATCAAGTGGGCTCGTAATTAGCTCTTCACTATCAGCTCCATGCTACCAATCCATTGTGATTGGTCTATGCAGGGAACGACAGGAAACCTCTTAAAGGCCCGTCTAGCTTAGAGATTCCCTTCTTAGGATAATATTGTTTTCACCCTTCTTAGTCAGTAGTCAGTCATAAGTACAGACAAAGAAGACCGTTCATCCTCCTACGAGGAAACATCAACATCACCATCACCATCACATCGCCATCACCAATGTCTCACCAACAACAACAGCAACAGGGGAACACCCTTCAGTACCTGCCCCCCCCCCAAACCAGAGAGGAGCAACTCCTTGCCATGATTGCAACCCTGCAGCAGCAGGTCAATACCATGCTCCTTCAGCAACAAGGGAGCAGAGTGGAGGTTGCAAGACCTCAAGTTTTCAGTAGAAGGATGGAAGAGGTGAGCGCGTTCGTTAACGCGGCTCACCTATACATTAGGATGAAGATGACAGAAGAAGCAGCAGCAACCCAGGTGGCCTGGGTATTGTCATATGTGCAGGGAGGAATAGCAGAGGCATGGAAGGATAACTTGTTGGATGAGCTGGCCAAGGGAGAGTCAGAGGTGGAATCAGTGGAGCAACTATTTGCAAAAATAAGGAACAACTTTGGGGAGACATTGGAAGAGGAGAGGAAAGATAGAACAACTGAGGACAATTGAGCAAGGAGGAAGAACCTGCGACAAGTATGTGCAGGAATTCAAAAAGATTGCCAGAGGAAGTGGCTATGAGGGAAGACCCCTCATCGAAGAATTTAAAAGAGGACTAAATGGGGCCATCAGGAGGAAGTTAGCTGAAGCAGAGGAACCGCCAACCACCATTGGAGAGTGGCAAGAAAGGGCAGTGAGACTGGACAGAAACCAGAGACAAAGCAGGGCAGAAGAGAGAGTATTGGGGAGGAATGCAGCAGCCCAGGGGGAAATGCACAGCCAAGAGAAGGAAGATCATATGGGGGAAGAGGGGGCAAATAATGTGGAGAACAGGAGGAGGGTACAGAGGAGGAGGAGGAGGAAATACGTCTAATAGAGGAGGAGCTCAAATGGGTCCAAGGAGAGACCCCAATGCAATGGATGTGGACAGAGGAAGGGGAGGAGATAGGACATGCTATGTGTGTGGAAAGTGGGGCCATATGGCCAAAAACTGCTGGGAAAGACATAGGGAAGAGTAGTAGAAATGCCACAGGAGTCGGCAAAAGAAAATGGAGGACAGTGAGCTCTCGCTGGCCTCCAATAATGTATACAGTGTATTGCACCCAGAAAAACTGGGCAATAAATTGAACTCCATCAATACAACTGAGAGAGTAAGAGACATACGATGCACACTACGACCATTAAGGGAAGTCTGGTTGAAAGTAGGGTTAGAGAAGTTGGAAAGTCATGAAGGAATAGCAGTGAAGGCGTTGTTGGATAGCGGGGCGACAGGTCTGTTCATGGACACGACCTTTGCAAAGGAAAAGGGGTTTAAAATGGAAAAGTTGAAAAAACCCCTCTTAGTTAGGAATGTGGATGGAACGGCAAATGCAGGGGGGGGCTATAACACACCAGGTCGAGTGCAATATGTTCTTTAAGAGACATATGGAAAGAGCCAGAATGGATGTGTGCAACTTAGGGAAGACAGAGTTAATACTGGGAATGCCATGGCTAGCAGCCCACAATCCAGAAATAGATTGGGAGAAAGGAGAAGTGAAGATGATGCATTGCCCACCTATATGTGGAAGAAGAAAGCAAGAAGTGAAAGGAGAAGAAAGTAAGAAAGACAGAAAAGGATGAGGACGAGGAAGTGTTAAAAAAGCTGGTGCCCAGGAGATTTTGGAAGTGGAAGAAAGTATTTGGAAAAAAGGAGTCGGAAAGGATGCCAGTACGAAAGATCTGGGACCATGCCATAGAATTAAAGGAGGGATTTACACCAAGAAAGGGGAAAGTATACTCGCTATCGAGAGAGGAAAGGGAGGAAGTACAGACATTTGTGGAAGACCAGTTGAGGAAGGGATATATCTGACCCTCCAAGTCACCCCAGACATCGCCAGTACACTTTGTGGTGAAAAAGGATGGCACATGGAGAATGGTACAAGACTATCGACACATAAACCAGTGGATGATAAAAAATGGGTACCCTTTACCCCTCATTGCAGATATATTGGATGGAGTAGGAAAGAGAAAGGTGTTTACGAAGTTGGATTTGAGATGGGGATACAATAATGTCAGAATCAAGGAAGGAGACGAATGGAAGGCAGCATTCACAACACACATCGGAGCGTATGAACCTACAGTCATGTATTTTGGGTTGACAAACTCCCCCGCCACCTTCCAAGCAATGATGAATGACCTGTTCAGGGACCTCATAAACCAAGGGGACACAGCGACCTTCATTGACGACATTTTAGTAGCCACAGATATGGAAGAGGGACATGATGAGTTGGTGGAGGAAGTACTAAGGAGATTGGAAGAGAACAATCTGTTTGTGAAACCAGAGAAATGCAAATGGAAAGTAAGAGAAGTAGAGTTCCTGGGAGTAGTAATCAGTCCAAAAGGAGTGGAGATGCAAAAGGAGAAGGTGGAAGGAGTCCTGAACTGGCTGGCACCTAGGAACGTCAAAGAAGTACAAAAATTCCTAGGCCTTGCCAATTACTACAGGAGGTTCATAAAGGACTTTGCTAGGATAGTGGCACTGCTACATGTGCTAGTCAGGAAGGAGCAAAAGTGGAAGTGGGAGAAGGAACAGGAGGAAGCATTTGAAAAACTTAAGGCAGGGTTCACCACAGAGCCTGTTCTGGCCATCCCAGACATCGATAGGGAAATGAGAGTGGAAGCAGATGCCTCAGACTATGCGACAGGGGGAGTGTTGTCGACAAAGTGTGAAGATAGGAAGTGGAGGCAGTGGCCTTCATCTCTAAATTGCTGAATACCACAGAGCGAAAATTACGAAATTCATGATAAAGAGATGCTGGCAGTTATAAGGTGCCTAGAAGCATGGAGGCACTACTTAGAGGGAGCAAAACTCGAAATTTGAAATCTGGACAGACCATAAGAACCTCCAGTATTTTATGACGAGTCAAAAATTAAACCACAGACAAGCAAGATGGGCCCTATACCTATTGCAATTTAATTTCATGTTAAAACACGTTCCAGGGAAGAGCATGGGGAAGGCAGATAGATTAAGCAGAAGACCAGACTGGCAGGAGGGGTGGAAAGAGATAACGAAGACCAGAAGCTGATAAAACCAGAGTGGATTAGGGGGGTAGAAACGTTGATGGAGGAAGAAAACCTAAGAGAAAGAATCAGAAAGGCGCAGGAAGGGGATGAGAAGATAGTAAAAGCAGTAGAGGAGTTAAAAAGGGCAGGAATAAAAGCACTGAAAGATGAAGAGTGGGAAATTGAGGATGGGAATAGTATTAAAGAAAGGAAGAATATATGTGCAGAAGGAGACCTCAGGAGAGAAATAATACAACTACACTATGACACTCCAGTAGGAGGGCATGGGGGGGAGGTGGAAGATGCAGAGTTGATTGTCAGGAATTACTGGTGGCCAGGAGTAACAAAGGAGGTGGGAAGATATGTGGATAGATGTGATGCGTGTCAAAGATACAAGAATCGAAGCAAAGTACCAGCAGGGAAAACTAATGCCCAATGCAATCCCAGAAAAGCCATGGAGCCACATATCGGCAGACTTTATCACCAAACTGCCACTAGCCCAGGGATACGATGCAATCTTAGTAGTATGCGACTGTTTTAGCAAAATGGCACATTTTATAGCAACAACGGAGAAGACATCAGTGGAAGGACTTGCAAAGCTGTTTCAGGACCACGTATGGAAATTGCATGGACTTCCAGAGAGCATCATATCAGACAGGGGAGTGCAGTTTGCAGCAGGGAATGATGAAAGGAGCTGAATAACTTGCTGGAAATCCAGACAAAGCTCTCAACAGCCTATCACCCTCAAACAGATGGGCAGACAGAGAGGATAAACCAGGAGTTAGAGCAATATCTAAGGGTCTTCATTGATCATAGACAAGAGCAGTGGCCAGATTGGTTAGGGACAGCGGAGTTTGCATATAACAACAAAATCCACGTGGCTACAAAAATATCGCCATTCAAAGCAAACTACAGTCAAGACCCGAGGATGGGATTTGAGGGAAGAAGAAAGGGAAAGTACGAAGCAGCAGGGAAAATTTCGTAGAAAAAATGAAGAAAATCCAGAAGGAAGCCAAAGCAGCACTAGGAAAAAGCACAGGAGGAAATGAAAAAGTTTGGAGACAGGAGACGAGGAAAGGGAGAAGAGTACAAAGTGGGGGACTTAGTGCTGCTAAGTACAAAGGACCTAAAATGGCAGATGGAAGGAAGAAGGTCGGAAAAGCTGACCAAACGCTTTGTGGGCCCCTACAAAGTAAAGGGAATCATCTCAAGTAATGCAATAGAATTAGAGCTGCCTAATTCTATCAAAATACATCCTGTAGTTAACATAAGTAGAGTACGACTCTATAAATCACAGGTAAAGGAACAGAAGAAGATACCTGTTATGAGAGCCCTAAGAAGGAACAAGCTTCCCATGCACTCAAACACTTAGTTGCAAATATCAAGTTGTACAATATAGACAAGATATAAATAGCATGGGAACTTAAGTAATCATATCATGTGACAAGGTCATGTGATTGTAGAACATTCTAGAAGGACATATGATCGTGGACTAGTAGTGTACAGCCACTTGTAAAAGTAGTATAAGTAGGTAGTCCAATCCAATAGAGAACTCCATCGAGTTCTTCCTAAACACTCACATCGAGTGGTCCTTGAGTCGTCAAGACTTAGTGATAACAATACCACCAAAACTGGTCATCATCAAAGGGGAAGAGGAATTCGAGGTGGAGAAAATCTTAAACAAAAGGACAGTTAGAGAGAAGGAGAAGTTCCTGGTGAGGTGGAAAGGCTACATGGCAGGAGAGGATACCTGGGAAAATAGGGAAAACTTGGAAAATGCAAAGGAGCTGGTAGAAGAGTTCGAGAGGGAGCACAGGGAAGAGGTCAAAGAACTAAGGTGACAGGAGCAAGAAGAAGAAGAAAAGGAGTTCAGTTGGGAATTACCTAGGGAATTCACAGCAAAACTACTATATGGTTGGGGAGAAGAAGATATGAAAGAGAGAGGGAAAAGAGATGGGACGAAAATTGGTATCGATGGAAAAATTCCTTGGGACGAGGAAACTTGAAGGGGGGGCCATGTTATGAGAGCCCCAAACAGGAAAAGGTTTCCCATGCATTTGAACACTTAATCCAAAACCTCAAAGCATACAATGGAGTAAGGATATAAATAGGGTGGGGACTCAGTAAGTCAAATCATGTGACAAGGTCAGGTGATCATAGAACATTCTGGAAAGAACATGTGATTGCGGACTCTAGGGTACAGCCACTGTAGTAGTAGTATAAGTAGGGCTGCAATCCAACAAAGAACTCCATTGAGTTCTTCTTGAACATCCACCTAGGGTGATCACTAAGGACATTCACTGTCTATTGATAACATATAGCATGCCCAATATAACATCTGCTTTTTCTAAGTTATACACATCTATCTGTATTCTTTCTATATGATTTTTGTAGTATACATTTGCTTCCACTTAGTGTGTTATTGCTCCTACACTATTATTTGTGCCATCCATATTTCTTACTACCACTGGTCTTTCCAATTTCTACAGCCTGAATCTATATTTAGCTGCTATCTTTCTATCCATAAACATTTCTATTGCACCACTATCCAAGAGTACCTTTACAGTTACACCTTCATACATATTCACCTTTTCTACTCCAATGTTCAGCCATACCTCTTTTAACATTTTAAACATCCTCCTCAATGTTATGACATGGCCAAATGGCTAAGTCATTATTTATATCTCTTTTCTTTTCTTTTCATTTAATTAGGAAATCAATAGATATATGAGAAGAAATGACTCACAAAGAGATATGTGGGACTTTATAAATAGAAGTAAATATAGAATATATATAAGTAGTATATAGCAATTAAATGAAAACTTTATTGAGTTCTTCTTGTCAACTTGGACTAAGAGTGGGACTAAGTCATCTTGGCTATATTCTTATACTAGAACTCAATTTCACATCTAGAGCACCATCTGCCTTGGACCTTGTTCATCTTAACTCTCATAAATTTTCAACCCTTGACTGATAGTCAGTACGATCACTGGTCATCTCCATATATAGTTAGGCCCTTGGCTTAAGAGGACTTGATAGTCAGTTAGAAACTATTGGTGGAAGTACAGTACCAAGCTCAGGTATTGTGTCTAAGACCTGACCTCACAATTAAGTAGTGCTTAGTAGTTTACTTATACTCTTTTTGCTTTATAAACCTTGTGCTGAAGTTCTATTGTAGGCTGTACATGCAGAGGAGTAATGTTGCATTCTTAGAAAGGCATTTAGATTAGAGATCCTCTCCTTGGAGTGATAGTATAACTATAGTATTAGGGCAGTAGCAAGTAGGGCAGTAGGACTCTGGCTGGGTGAAGATCTTGTGCCCCAGCAGATATAGTGTAATTAGTGAGATCAAACTTTCATTTGATCTTTCTAGAGATACATTATAATATCTCTAGAACAATACAACTCTTTTATGAGCAGCATGCTCAATCAACAGCATGCCCTCACTAAATTAAGAGTAGAAATAGAAGAAAGGAAAGGAAGAATGTGTTGGGAATATAGAAAGTTTGGACATCTGGTCTGTAACTACAGAAATAAAAAGAAGAAAGCAAAGGGAAAACTAGTTCCCTAAAATAAATTTAAGGTGATAGCAAGTAGGGTGATGCAGTGTGAGGTGAAAGAAGAAGTGAAGGTGAGAAAACAGGAGACAGTAAAGAAAGGAATATGATATTTTAGATGTTAGGGAGTAGAACACTATAAGTGAAAGTGTTCAAATATTAAAGTTGGGAAGGAAAGAAGAAAAAGTGGGGAAGTAGTGTGTATGGCTAGTCTACAAAAGGTATAGCAAGAGTGTTACAAACTTCATTCGGACCATAACTCCAGGAATACTTGACCGATTTCGACAATCTAAATGGCCACCGAAAGCCCTTAAGAAGACCTTTCAAATGGTACCAAAAACGTCTCAAAGAAATCAGTATTCACCAAGTTATCAGCAGATCAGTCAGTGATCACCAAGTCACCAGACACTAAATTGCCAATATCTCAGGAACCGCTTAATGTAATCATTCGCTTCAATGACCATCGTGAAGCTCTCTTCAATGCGCTTCTTTCGGCTATAAATAGATCCCAAGGCAATAAGATCCCATGGAGATACAAGGTCCTCAATGTTTGCATATGACACTGATTTTTATCCATAGATTATCATCTGTCCTTGAATAGAACAAAGAACTGCCCTAAGATGGTTAGGTTACCTCTATTTCAAGAACAATAGCACTCCTATATGTAGAACAATAGGTAGTGATCATATGGTAGGCTGTTCTGGTGCACAGACCACTACAATCATGTATTTAAGGACTGTATGTCTGAGAATAAACCTCAGACTTAACAACATCTTTTGCTGCTTGTCTAACTTCGCTTTTTTGAACACTTTGATTATCAAATCAAGTAATCACAAATCAGTAAGTAGCCATTTGTGATAGGCTCTATAAACTACAGGTAGAAGGGCAGAAGAAGATACCACCAAAACTGGTCATTATTGAAGGAGAAGAGGAATTCAAGGTAGAAAAAATCTTAAACAAAAGAACAGTTAGGGAGAAGGAAAAGTTTCTGGTAAGGTGGAAGGGGTATACAGCAGAAGAAGGTACCTGGGAGAATAGAGAAAATTTGAAAAATACAAAAGAGCTAGTAGAAGAGTTCGAGAAAATATATGGAGAAGAGATAGAAGAACTAAGGCGACAAGAACTAGAAGAAGAAGAAAAGGAATTTAGTTGGGAATTGCCTAGGGAATTCACAGCAAAATTACTATATAGTTGGGAAAAAAGGAGATATAAGAGGGAAAGGAAAAAGAGGTGGGATGAAAACTGGAGTTGATGGAAAAATTCCTCGGGATGAGGAAACTTGAAAAGGGGGCCATGTTATAAGAGCCCCAAAAAGGAAACAGTTTCCCACGCATTCAAACACTTTATCCAAAATCTCAAGTTGTACAATGAGATTAAGGAATAAATAGTATGGGAGCTTAGGTAATCAAGTCATGTGACAAGATCAGGTGACCATAGAATATTCTGGAAGATCATATGACCATGGACTAGTAGTAGTACAGCCACTGTAAAATAGTATAAGTAGTAGTCCAATCCAAGGAAAAACACCATCAAGTTCTTCTTGAACATCCACCTAAGGTGATCACTAAGGACATTCACTGTCTATTGATAACACTTCTGATATCTCTTTGTTTGTCTTTTCCTTTTACTGTGCTTTTCGGAACTCCTGTTTGTGTGCTGTCCTGCTGTGCTTTTTCCTGTTTAGGACATACCACTACTTTTCAATCCCACCATGGCTGCTTTCTTTCTGTTCTATATTCTGGGTACAGAATTCTCTCTCTATTTTCTTTTGACACTCCTGCTACTATATCTCTTTGTCCACATTGAGTACACTTTACTTTAACTGCTTTTCTTTCTTTTGCTGAATTTTCTCTCCACCTCTATACTTCAAGACATTGGCTATACCAAATATTCTTCAGCTGTTCTCCAGAAATAAACCCCTGTCCTCAGTTCTCTTGTATTTTGGTGCCTTTGTACTTGTACCCCCTACACTCCACAAATGTTACCACCTTCTACCTTATCTTCCATCCTTGCTCTTCTAGAGCTGCACCTCTTAGGGGCATACCCCTCTCACTACAATACTCCTATGTTTTTCTCTACAAGAAGTATGCCAGTCTTTCCTCTTTATCACAAATGGCCACTTACTGATTTGTGATTACTTGATTTGATAATCAAAGTGTTCAAAAAAGCGAAGTTAGACAAGCAGCAAAAGATGTTGTTAAGTCTAAGGTTTATTCTCAGATATACAGTCCTTAAATACATGATTGTGGTGGTCTGTGCACCAGAACAGCCTACCATATGATCACTACCTATTGTTCTACATATAGGAGTGCTATTGTTCTTGAAATAGAGGTAACCTAACCATCTTAGGGCAGTTCTTTGTTCTATTCAAGGACAGATGATAATCTATGGATAAAAATCAGTGTCATATGCAAACATTGAGGACCTTGTATCTCCATGGGATCTTATTGCCTTGGGATCTATTTATAGCCGAAAGAAGCGCATTGAAGAGAGCTTCACGATGGTCATTGAAGCGAATGATTACATTAAGCGGTTCCTGAGATATTGGCAATTTAGTGTCTGGTGACTTGGTGATCACTGACTGATCTGCTGATAACTTGGTGAATACTGATTTCTTTGAGACATTTTTGGTACCGTTAGAAAGGTCTTCTTAAGGGCTTTTGGTGGTCATTTAGATCATTGAAATCGGTCAAGTATTCCTGGAGTTATGGTCTGAATGAAGTTTGTGACAGAGCCATACTCTACTTATGTTAACTACAGGGTGTATCTTAATAGACTTGGGTAGTTCTAACTCTATCACGTTACTAGAGACAATTCCCTTGACTTTGTAGGGGCCCACAAAACGCTCTGTCAATTTCTCTGATCTCCTCTCTTTCATATCATAACATGGCCAAAACAGCTAAGTCATTATTTATTTTCTTTTTCTTTTTCTTTTCTTTTTAATCTGTGGACATGTGAAACAACTAAAAGGAGACATGTGGGAGTTTATAAATAGAAGTAAACACAGGAGGTGTATAAGTAGTGTACCACAATTGAATGGGAACTCTATCAAGTTCTCCTTGTCAACTCAGACTAGGAGGGTGGTTAAGTCATCTCAGACTAAGTCACTACATTTCATTTGCCATTTCAAGTCTTTTGTACTTAGCAGTACTAAGTCCCCTACTTTGTATTCTTCTCCCTCCTCTTGCCTCCTGTTTGCAAACTTCTTCATCTCTTCCTGTGCTTTTCCTAGTGCTGCTTTTGCTTCCTCCTGGATTTTCTTCATTCTTTCCATGAATTTCCCCACCGCTTCATACTTCCCCTTTCTCCTTCCTTCAAACCCCATCCTTGAATCCTGACCATAGTTCGCTTTGAATGGCGATATTTTTGTTGCTGTGTAGATTTTGTTGTTATACACGAATTCCACCATTTCTAACCAATCCAGCCACTGCTCTTGTCTATGATCAATAAAGACCCTCAGATATTGCTCTAACTCCTGGTTTATCCTTTCCATCTGCCCATCTGTTTGAGGGTGATAGGCCATTGAGAGTTTCGTCTGGATTCCCAGCAAGTTATTCAATTCCTTCATTATCCCTGCTGCGAACTGCACTCTCCTATCCGATGTGATGCTTTCTGGAAGTCCGTGTAACTTCCATACATAATCTCGAAACAATCTTGCAAGTCCCTCTGCTGATGTTTTCTCCGTTGTTGCTATAAAATGTACTATTTTACTAAAGCAGTTGCATACTACTAAGACAGCATTGTATCCCTGGGCTAATAGCAGCTTGGTGATGAAATCTGCCAAGATGTGACTCCATGGTTTTTCTGGGATTGCATTGGGCATCAGTTTTCCTGCTGGTGCTTTGCTTTGATTCTTATATTTTTGACACGCATCACATCCCTCCACATATTTCTCTATCTCTTTTGTTAATCCTGGCCACCAGTAATTCCTGGTGACCAACTCTGCTGTCTTCCACCTTCCTCCATACCCTCCTACTGGGGTATCATAATGCAGATGTATTATCTCCTCCCTGAGTTCTTCTTCTAGTACATATATCCTTCTTTTCTTCATTACTATCCTATCTTCTACTTCCCATTCTTCATCTTTCAATGTCTTTATTCCTGCTCTCTTCAACTCTTCTACCACTTTTACTACCTTTTCATTCCCTTCCTGTGCCCTTTTGATTCTTTCCTTTAGATTTCCTTCCTTTATTATTGTTTCTGCTCCCCTAATCCATTCTGGTTTTATTAGTTTCTGGTCTTCATTGTCTTTCTCCACTCCCTCCTGCCAGTCCAGTCTCCTGCTTAATCCATCTGCCTTCCCCATGCTTTTTCCTGGAACGTATTTTAATGTGAAATTAAATTGTGATAGATATAAGGCCCATCTTGCTTGTCTACGATTTAATTTTTGGCTCGTCATGAAATACTGGAGATTCTTGTGATCTGTCCAGATTTCAAATTCAAGTTTTGCTCCCTCCAAATAGTGCCTCCATGCTTCTAGGCACCTAATAACTGCCAGCATCTCTTTATCGTGAATTTCGTAATTTCGCTCTGTAGTGTTCAACAATTTAGAGATAAAGGCCACTGGCCTCCACTTCCCATCCTCACATTTTGTCGACAACACTCCTCCCGTTGCATAGTCTGAGGCATCCACTTCCACTCTCATCTCTCTATCGATGTCTGGGATAGCTAAGACAGGCTCTGTGGTGAATGCCCTCTTAAGTCTCCCAAATGCTTCCTCCTGCTCCTCCTCCCATTTCCATTTCTGTTCCTTCCTGACTAGTACATGTAGCGGTGCTGCTATCTTAGCAAAGTCCTTTATAAACCTTCTGTAGTAGTTGGCAAGGCCTAAAAATTTTTGCACCTCTTTGACGTTTCTGGGTACTGGCCAGTTTAGTACTCCCTCCACCTTCTCCTTTTGCATTTCCACCCCTTTGGACTGATTATTACTCCCAGAAATTCTACTTCTCTCACTTTCCATTTACACTTTTCTGGTTTCACAAATAAGTTGTTCTCTTCCAATCTCTTTAATACCTCCTCCACTAACTCATCATGTCCCTCTTCAGTGTCTGTAGCCACCAGGATATCATGATGAATGTCGCTGTATCTCCTTGGTTTATGAGATCTCTGAACAGGTTGTTCATCATTGTCTGGAAGGTGGCGGGGGAGTTTGTCAACCTGAAATACATGACTGTGGGTTCATAAGCTCCAATATGCGTTGTAAATGCTGCCTTCCATTTGTCACCCTCTTTGATCCTGACATTATTGTATCCCCACCTCAGGTCCAGCTTTGTGAACACCTTTCTCTTTCCTACTCTGTTGAGTATGTCTGCAATGAGGGGTAAGGGGTACCCATTCTTTACTGTCCACTGATTTACATGTTGATAATCTTGCACCATTCTCCATGTGCCATCCTTTTTTGCCACGAAGTGTACTGGCAATGTTTGGGGTGACTTGGAAGGACAGATGTACCCTTTCCTCAATTGATCCTCCATGAATGCTTGCACCTCTTCCCCTTTCTTCCTTTCGACAATGAATACACCTTTCCCTTTTTTAGCATGAACCCCTCCTTTAATTCTATAGCATGGTCCCATGTTTTTTGCACTGGCATTCTCTCTGACTCCCTTTTACCAAATACCTTCTTCCATTTCCAAAACCTTTTGGGTACCAATCTTTTCAACGTTTCTTTGTCCTTATCCTTTTCTACTTTCTTTACTTCTTCTTTCCTTCTTCCTGCTTTCTCTTTCACATATAGGTGGGCAATGTGTCATTTTTACCTCCCCCTTTTTCCCAATCTATTTCTGGGTTATGGGCTGCTAGCCATGGCATTCCTAGTATCACCTCTGTCTTTCCCAAGTTGCATATGTCCATCCTTGCCCTTTCCACATGTCCTTTGAAGAACATATTGCATTCAACCTGATGCATTATGGCCCCCCCTGCATTGACCGTTCCATCCACATTTCTAACTAACAGGGGTTTTTTTTATTTTTCTATTTTAAACCCCTTTTCTTTAGCAAAGGTTGTATCCATGAATAGCCCATTGCCCCACTATCTAGTAATGCCTTAACTGCTACTCCTTCATGGTTTTCCAACTTCTCTAGTCCCACCTTCATCCAGACTTCTCTTAGCAGCCGTAGTGTACACCGCACATCTCTTACTCTCTCAGTTGTATTGGTGAAGTTTGATTTATTGCCCAGCTTTTCTGGGCACAATATACTGTACAGATTATTGGAGGCCAGTCGAGAGCTTACTGTCCTCCATTTTCTTTTGCCAACTCCTGCGATGTTTCTACTACCCTTCCTTTATGTCTTTTCCCAACAATTTTTGGCCATATGGCCCCACTTTCCACATACATAGCAAGTCCTATCCCCTCTCTTTCCTCTATCTATATCCATTGCATTTGGGTCTCTTCTTGGACCTGTTTGAGCTCCTCCTCTATTAAACATATTTCCTCCTCCTCCCCTGTACCCTCCCCTCGTTCTCCACGTTATTTGTCCCTCCCTTCCCCCATATGATCCTCCCCCCCTTGGCTGTGCATTTCCCCCTGGGCACACTGCATTCCTTCCCAACATTCTCTCCTTCACCCTGCTCTGCCTTTGGTTTCTATCTAATCTCACCGCTCTTTCTTGCCACTCTCCAATAGTGGTTGGCGGTTCCTCTGCTTCAGCCAACTTCCTCCTAATGGTCCCATTTAGTTCTCTCTTGAATTCTTCGATAAGGGGCCTTCTCTCGTAGCTGCTCCCCCTGGTGACCTTTTTAAATTCTTGTACATATTTGTTGCAGGTTCTTCCTCCTTGTTCAATTGTCCTTAGCTGCTCTATTTTCCTTTCTTCCTCCGATGTCTCCCCAAAGTCATTTCTTATTTTTGTAAACAATTGCTCCACTGATTCTATCTCTGACTCTCCCTTGGCCAGCTCGTCCAACAAGTTATCCTTCCATACCTCCGCTATTCCTCCCTGCACATATGACAATACCCAGGCCACCTGGGTTGCTGCTGCTTCTTCTGTTATCTTCATCCTAATGTATAGGTGAGCTATATTAACGAACGCGCTCACCTCTTCCATCTTTCTACTGAAAGCTTGAGGTCTTGCAACCTCCACTCTGCTCTCTTGTTGCTGAAGGAGCATGGTATTGACCTGCTGCTGCAGGGTTGCAATCATGGTAAGGAGTTGCTCCTCTCTGGTTTGGGGGGGGGCAGGTACTGAAGGGTGTTTTCCCCTGTTGCTGTTGTTGTTGGTGAGACATTGGTGATGGCGATGGTAATGGCGATGGTGATAGCGACGTTTCCTCATAGGAGAATGAGCAGTCTTCTTCATCTGTACTTATGACTGACTACTGACTAAGAAGGGTGAAACAATATTATCCCTAAGAAGGGAATCTCTAAGCTAGACGGGCCTTTAAGAGGTTCCCGTCGTTCCCCTGCATAGACTGACCACAATGGATTGGTAGCATGGAGCTGATAGTGAAGAACTAATTATGAGCCCACTTGATATAGAGGTCAGGTCTTGGACAGGGACACGAGCTTTGTCTAGGCTGTCTACCCACTGTCCCTAACTGATAGTAAAGTCCCCTTTACAGCTAGGGCCCGCTATCCAAGAGGCTTGAGAGTGCTATGCTCCCTAGCGAGAGAGAGTGTAGAATAAGTGTGGTAGGGGAAATGTTATGAGAGCCCCAAGAAGGAAAACAGTCTCCCATGCATTTAAACACTTAATCCAAAACCTCAAGTCATACAATGGGGTCAAGGTATAAATAGTGTGGGAACTTAGGTAATCAAATCACGTGACAAGGTCAAGTGATCATAGAACATTCTGGAAGAACATGTGATCGTGGACTAGTAGTAGCACAGCCACTGTAAAATAGTATAAGTAGTAGTTCAATCCAAGGAAGAACACCATCAAGTTCTTCTTGAACATCCACCTAGGGTGATCACTAAGGACATTCACTGTCTATTGATAATAGGGAAATCACTTACGGGGCCGGTATGAAGCCAACTGCACCTTTAAGTGATTTTGAGCAGGGTTTGAGGTGAATAGTGCTCAGATGTGGTATTGAGTTCTTATGTTATCGATAGGCAGTGAATGCTCTTAGTGATTACCCTAGGTAGATGTTCAAGAAGAACTTGATGGAGTTCTTCATTGGATTAGACTACTACTTATACTATTTTACAGTGGCTGTACTACTACTAGTCCATGGTCATATGATCTTCCAGAATATTCTATGGTCACCTGATCTTGTCACATGACTTGATTACCTAAGCTCCCATACTATTTATTCCTTAACCCCATTGTACAACTTGAGATTTTGGATAAAGTGTTTGAATGTGTGGGAAACTGTTTCCTTTTTGGGGCTCTCATAATATGTAGACCAAGAGGTAAGGAAATAAATAGATGGGCATCATAAGGTAAGATAAGCTAGATAAGTGTGAACCCAGTACTTAGCTAAGCCCTGTCCTAGGGTGATGGCTATCCCTTTATAATATTCAACATCATAGACTGTTAACTTCTTACATGTCCTGGGAATAGTTTTAAATAACTATAATTATCTTAGAAAATACTTAGAACCAGTTGTTCTCAGCAGACTAGCAATAAGCTAATTAATTGGGAAAAATTCTCCTCTCCTAGTTGGGAATGGGTTTGTTGGACCATCAAACACTACAATGGAATTAGTTTTATGTTTCAGTGATTGTCTCTCTTTTATTGTTCCAAAACATTCTTTTATTGTTCTAGTCAGAGATAAATAGGTATAGTAGTAATAATGTACATTGCATGTTTACAATGAGTTCCCCCACTGGATATTGTGTTGCTCACCCTCAACTCAATAGGGTTTTGGACAACACAGTTTATCTTAATTTTTGCCCAAGATGATAATACAGATAAATCAAAGAAAGTTGTACAATTGCTCAAAAGTGTTTGCTTACATTGGATTGTGACAGCTCACTGATGTTAGCAAAAAAATAAACTAGTATGATATCAAGTCTCCATTGATCTCTCATGATCATGTGACAGTGATCAATATTCACAGAGTTACAAGCCCTATGAAACTGTGAAACTGTCACTCACTTGGGCAGCTTTTTGAGTTTATAGTACTTTGTATAACTTCCTTTTGCTTTAATATGTATTATATCATCAATTGCAAATGTTTTTCTTTTAGAATAAGATCTACTCTTTGATCACTCTTTGTGATACAGTATACTGTTGGTATAACTCAAGTTCACTAGTAGTGAGATTGAAGTAGAGTACACCCCTGGATGTATCAATATAGCCATGAGTTAATCTGATGGATCCTATGAGTGAGTAATAAGTTGTTAACTTGTTCAGCTACTGACACTATGCTGCTTTAGCAGCCACCCATTGTAAACCTTTCTGTACATATATTAAAAGCAGATTCTAGGATCTTAAATAGTATTGTAGCTTATTTGAGCAGGAAATAGTTATCATTACTGTAGTCTCATTGAAAGGTGCATTCATACTCTATTTTACTTCGACTTGTTCAACTTGGGTAGTAGAGTCCCAGTACGAATACGGAACATGTAATACGCGACATACACGAGAACAATCTAGTGCCTTCTGAGCAAGAGTGGCCAAAGGAATCAGAAATTAGACTCACGTTAAACACAATGTATGCAAACATCAAGCCGAAGTTACGCCATGCATGATCGTAGAAAATGTTGAAACCCGATGCAAGAAACTGATCAGCCGTTGACATGCTACAAAAACTGCAAGCAATCGTCGCATCAGGATTAATCAGATAACCCCCTGCACTAGAGATGAAGGGATTCAAGTATTGGGCGCAGGACATTCCACTTGGAGGATTTAATTGAACCAGTTCCACATCAGAGCACCGAATAGTCTGATGGCCAAGTGCTGTGGGTGGAATCATCAGAACATAAAAAATGTGGCAACTGGTGAGTAATCAATCACCTTGACCCAGAAGCCCTTCGATCAGGTAGGTGTAAGGCGATAGGCGGTACATCCATCTCCACCATCCTAGTTGCCTGAAAGGCTGCATTACACCATTGCTACAGAGAACTCAATCATCAATCTGATACAAAGAACCAGAGACTCACAATGTGATGACAAAGGAGAAGAGCGTTGCAAACACTATATTCCCTATTTCTGCATTGGGTGATGCTGCCGCGACAGCAAGAGCGAACGAAGAGTAATAGAGGGGATAAATGATGCCGAGCATTAGGTAAGTGTATCCTGCTCTATCAGTGGGAAATCCAACAGTCCAATACCAACAAAAGAACAGCAACAAGGAACCAAGAATGTTCCAAGGTATTTCAACCAAGAGATAAGCGGTAGTAAATGCAGACCAGCTATAAATGCGGCTGGGTCGTTCCCGTACTTCATAGATAATACGCTTATTAATGTAGGGAACCTGAAGTTGGTTGGAAAGTGGTACACTTCGGAATTGGATCAGTCATCATTATCAGCATAGCGAACATATTTGCCAATACCTTAAGATCGTTACCATGAAGATTGACTGAAAAAAATAAACGTTAGTTAATGAGCACCCAGAGTTCATGAGAAGCGTACGAAAAGTTTGTTCTGAGTGCCTTGTTGCGAATTCGAAGCTTTGAAAAAGGTAAAACCGATGAAAAGACCTCCGAATATGTTCAGCGCCAATTTAGCTATCAGGTACATTGGATCTCTCCAATATGCGATATGATTACGTTTCGTCAATTCCCATGTCTGATAAAGCCACGATGTGGCAAATTCAGAGATGAATGCAGCCTGGACAGCGGGCTTCTGACGACCAGCTATATGGATCTGTTCAATCTCTTGGTTGAGTCGATGAGCTTCCGGGGATTCAGTCCAAGCTAAGGGCCAATCCTGTTTGCTAGTTGCTGTTGCACCAGCACCGATGACTTCCAACATGTATTCGGCACTTCAATACTTCAGCTCAAGTATTGGAACAAGGATTCTATGGACTTACGGATTTTCTTCATACATACATTTACGAGCCCCATTTCTCTCGAAATAATCAATGATAGTGGCGGAATTATGTCCCAGATCTCCAAAATAAACTGTCTTGCCGCCTTTTTTGAGAAGGAGTACACGGTCAAATACTTGGAATAATTCAGCAGAAGGCTGGTGGATCCTGAGAGATAATGTGAACCGGAGATTACTAGAGAAAAAACTCAATACTAACGTGCACAAGATTGCTTGACCGCTATCAGCGAGTGACCGAAGGAACGATACAATGGCCCATGCACTCTGAGAGTCAAGTCCAGAAGTAGGCTCGTCAAGGAATAGGAGCAATTGAGGCTGTATAGCCTTAGACAGGTCTCTAATCACACCCACAATGTCTACTTACCTTGGCCGCAAGCTCAACACCAATAGTTGTCCGTTTACGGTGCTCGATACCAAGCGAACCAATGAGGGCTTCCGCATAATTCTCAAGACCACACATTCTCAGGCATTTCTCCACACTAATTGAGTGTCGTTATTGTGGACAATCGATAGAAAGACATTGATACTTACTAGGCTTCCTTCTCCACAAGAGGCACTGAGGCTGGCTGGCGAAGCTTTACTGAAAAAAGCAGGGCTTCTCTGACAGTACACTCGGGCATGTGAGTGTCCATTTGTTGAACATAACCGCTACATCGAACGTTATCAAGAAGCACCCAGTCGGACAAAGGATAGACATACGTCTGGGCCTGGAAATCGAGTGGCAAAGAATTACCATTAACCAAACGGTCTCCTGTGACAACACCGGTCGTCGTTCGCTGGGCGAGAACATTGAGCAGCGTCGTCTTTCCTGCACCTGACTCTCCCATAAGTGCCGTCAATTTACCTGGTGCAACATAGCCCGATACATCATCTAACAACACCCTGTCATCTGCTCCAGAAATGGGAACAGAATACTTGAGATGCTGCCAGGAAAAGATGTCCGGATTCGATGTCGTGAGAGCAGCTTTTTCCACCTGACTTTCCGCCTCAGGTAGTGATTCTGTGACAACGCCAGTTTCTTCATCTTTGGGGGATGATGGTTTCTTGAAGCCTGGCCTGAAAAGGACGACCGAGTTCACATGAGCAGTGGAAGTATTGAATTCAGTGAATATGAGGAGAGCGGCCAAAAATCCGACGCCAAATGCGATAATGATACCGAAGTTCTGTCATGCTGGTCAACCACTTTACCCCATGCAGCATAAAGATGTTCAGACTGACCATCCAGGTGTTAGACCAATCAAAACTGTATGACAACTTGATAAATCTACGCCCGTTGACAAAAGCTTGAGCAGGCAGCGAGCCAACCGAAGTACAGACTTGGTTCTCGACAGTCGCATTTTCATAGCCGGGACCTTGGGGTACAAGAGTGGAGCATGCACCCTCCAGAGTACGGAACTCATTTGACATGAGAGCTTCGAAACTTGTATCTATTGAGTGTTATGCTATGACCAAATGGACCAGAGACATACCCATAACGAATAGGCTGAGAACGAGTCAAACTGTTGATGAATTGGAGAGGAAGGGAGGCTTACGTTAATATATGTGATCCAACGTAACGCACCAATCATTGTTGGTTTTGGGATGGTGTATCCTTCGTAATAATAAGATTAACTCAATGAATATATCACCTACTTCCTGCTTACCGGTGTAAATGGCGATGGCCAAAACAGAGATACCTGCAAATGATTGTGCTATCGCATCTGCAGAGAATAGTGCAGCGATCGCCCTGAACCACCCTTTCATTGCAACAGTCATTGTGAACACGAACAGAAGGAAGATACTGAGACAGTTTAGCCAGAAAGATAGGTGAGATGTAGGTCCACATACAAGAATTGACCCTGTAGGTATGCGTCAATGGTGTGAAGCAAGATATACTGTAAACCTATTACTTACGACAGTTCGCTGGAGTCCTGTCATGAAGTACAGGATGATAGAAAAAATTACTATGGTTATAAAAGTAATGGGAATATCCACGAGTGTTAATGCAAGGGCCTCAATGAATGGATGATAAAGGGCAGCATGCTGGTGTCGAAGCACAATGGGACGTTGTGCATAGAGCGCAGGGATTTCGGACATAGCCGCCAAAGCAGTGAATAATAGAGCACTATTGAAAAAAATGTAGGTGGTCATCAAGATTCTGTAGACGTGAAACGCACAAGAAGAGAATTCCTCCTCGAGAGAAGAAAGCAGCAGTGTTGGCGTCCATGTTCAGGAAAACACTTCCCATGATAAGTGCTTGGAAAATGAAGGAGCTAAGGGGTCCCATGAGGCATAAATTCCGTCCTCAAATGAGCCTGAACGTACAACAAATTAATGGCAGTGAAGAACATGCTTCCACGTAAGATTTGGACACGACGTAGCACCACAGCTTCAATTTGTTGACTTATACTCAACAAATAAGGGCTAGAATCACCACGAGATAATATGAGATCAGATCAGTGGAGACCCAGGGATATTCTAACCTCCTCGACGACCGTTTTGCACTCTCCTGACGAGCACTCTGTTTATAGGCTTGTGCGCGGTCAGACTTTCCTACGAACTGTGTCGAATAATCCTCGATCTCTTGACGGTTGCGCTTGCCCAATTCAGATTCTTTGAAATATTTAGCCATCTCGGTGGCAGTCTGTGGGGGACGGGGTACACCAGGTCGAGTAATACGACCGTGAGGGTCGGTGACAGACACCAAGAAATCAGCAGTGGTCTGCCTATTCGCAGGCCCATATCTGAAGGGAGAAGGGTCATCATCAAACCTTCAATTTGCAAACAAGGACTCACCCCATATCAATGAAATACTGCCTAGCCTCAACAGCAGGTCCGAAATATGCCATCTTACCCTCGTGGATGAGACAGACTTTGTCAAAATGGTCGTAAAGTTGCTCGCCAGCTTGGTAGATGGAGACAATGGTAGTTAAGTGAAAGGTATCGGTTGCTATCCGAAGCGCTTGAACAAACTCCAGGGCAGTGGATGCATCCAGACCCCGAGTAGAACTAATCAGAAGATGTTGGTCAGCAATTTAGTGTTCAACCTGAAAAAATAGATGACTGACTTGTCCCAACAACCAATGCAACTACGGGCAGCCAGGGTTTCCGCTATTGATACACGTTTCTTTTCACCTCCACTGACACCACGTAACGTATGATCACCAACTGGTGTCTTTCGAACGTGTCGGAGGCCAAAGACGGTAGTAAGTATATCTACGACACTATCAGCAAATTGGCCACGAGTTTCATTGCCTCGACAGTGTGGAGTCCGAGTGGTGGCAGCGAATTTCAGAGTCTGTTCGACTGTGAGGGTAGGGAAGTGAATGTCATCTTCAGGGCAGTACTGGACGTCCCCACGGTACCGATGACAGACTTCTGCCGGAGAGATTGAATCGTAAAATACATCCCCATGGACGCCATGATATTCTTTCCTCCTGTTGGCAAGAGTCTTGAGAAAAGTCGTGCATCCAGACCCAGGCCTTCCAAGTACAACTAAACAAGGCTCAAGTTGAGTTGACAATAGTGATAGAAATACTGACGGATCATTTCTCCTGGCCTGACCACTCCCTCAAATCCACTGATGATGTCTCGAACAGGAGGATGGATCAGGCTTTGGATGGCCCCTACAACAGAGAAGGGATTGAAGAGTGAACTCAAAGTAGGAGCACGGGACGCGGTTGCTCCCAAACCAACAACTCGAAGGTCCTTGAAAACCACTCCTAGTTCCCTATGTGAAATATGGTTTTCTTGATTTCTGAAACATGAATTATGAGGTGCCAACGATCACATACAAAGGCTTACGGACTTCTGAATAACTTTCCGAAGCGTCTTCGCTAAATCAAATGGCTCCCCTTCCTTTGTGGCAAGTGTTGTATCCGAAGCTACACTCTGTAGGGGATCTAAGCCTCGGTTACTCTTGTTGCTATTAGACTGAAGTGTTAGAGTCCTTTCTAGTTCCCTGATACCTTCGGGATCGAAAAAGCTGAGCTCAACACGAGAAACAGACGATCCTCGACGTGGACGAGCTGCACGAGGAGAGGATGGTATGATATATCGAGTTACCGGTGAGGTATTGAGATTAACATCCAAAAGAGCAGGCGGAGAAGGTGCTCTGGAACCATTATTTGAAAGGGATTCTTCCTGTATGTCGCCGAGCGGACGACGCTCGGTCATTCTAACTGAGAGGGTTTAGAAGATGAGGGGGTAGACAACGGAGGAATGCATTTATAAGGCTCGGAAGTATGACTCCGTTGATTTTCGCTTGAAACTGACGCAATGCAACGGCACTGATTACTCCGATCTTCGCGAGAGTTCCAATTGGTAAGCATTTGAAAAGTCAGCGCTGCACAGTCAAAATTCTTAACTAGTGAGACATGCATAGATCATAACGACTCTTCCTCCTGGGATTTGTTCAAGGACGTAGTTCAAGATTGTAATAAACGACGAGGAAGCAACTCCGAGAAGATTATGCGGCTGGCTCCAACGGGCCGATGAGTTAAAACAAAATGCCTGATACCCCCGTTTGTCAAAAAGCAACATTTATTTAACCAACCTGATAGGCGTAGTTCCTATTCTTGTCTTACCCATATATGGTATAGGTTTGTCTTGCTTGAATGAGAAGACACCTACCTACCTTGATTGACAGCCCCTATCTACACTGTACACATGAACATGAACATGAAGAACCCGTCACGAAGCGCGGCAGGAACCGAGTATTAAAATGACAGCGGCCACATGGCCAATTATAACAACCAACTGTACTAATGATGTATTACTATAAATTTTAGAAACTTCCTGGCTTTCTAGCGGGGATCGACTTCCAAACATTCTTGCCCAAAGAGAAAACCGAAGTGACGTTGTCATCCAAGCATAATACCAGAAAGCTATCCCTCAATTACTTTCGCAAGAGCAACGAAGTGCACGAGCAATATATCACGGCACCCATAATAGCAGGGATGTGATATAGAGCGGCGAAGACATGGTAAAAAATTCTCCATAGAATCAGCCTACACTCCAACATGAGTTTCCGCTCTAAATATCCAACCAGCCGTTCGTCTGCAAGCAAGAAATTGATTTTAAGCCGCCTGAGAACATGTCATCGCCAATGACGCAAAAGACACATTACTAATTAAGAATTGGCTACATGACATAAACATGTGATTTACGATGATCATTCCTCGGGTCACTCTTCGGGTCACATCTGGGAGTACTGATTTAACTGAATCTAATTAGTTTCAAACCAAGAACTAGGATGCAAATCATATCTACTTGGGTCCGGGGACTGAGCTCAGATGATTGCACCTCGCTGCATTTCTTTGAACGGTTCGTATCAGTTCGGGAAGGGCATGTCCTATGTCAGGCAGCGCAGAACTTAACTCAATCCTCTTTTGTTGCGCGACATCAACGCGACAGGTCGCTGCAACGAGCAATCTAATGCCTACCCGGAACCCCAACCTCATCCTCTATCTTCCACCTCCCCACCTCCTTCATGGCCTCTGCATCACCTCTTTCAAGTTCAGGTGCGTCCAGCAACTTGCTGACCATTTTCCATGGGTCCCTTCCGCCACCCCATCTAAGCACCTCTAATTTATACTTCTCCCCAACTTCCCTTTTCAACGGATCCTTCTCGAATACTTGTTTCCATACCCTCGAAGCAATGGCACGATCAAAAAGGTAGGAATAGTATGTTGCTCCGTACCCAAATAGGTGACCGAACTGTGTCTGGAAAGATGTACCGGGTACATGCGGAATGACACCTTTCGCAACAGTCAGGTTCTCCAGTTCGTCGGTAGTTAAAAATATTGGATTATCTAAGACAGCAGGTGAATGGTATATTTGATCAAGGGATGCAAGGATAATTTGAGAAAAAGTGTCGATGGAATGACATGGATCCTCGTGGGTGTTACTAGTCTGACGGAGAGAATGTGTTCCATCAAGGTCGAACAAAGAGAGGACAATCGGAGAACTCAGAAAATGTTCCATGAGTATTGAGGGTAACTCGACGAAGTCAGTTGCGCATCGCGTTCCAGAGACATTTTGGTATTCCGTGCGGCCGAGCATAGCTAGTCAATACAAATGTTAGCAGCATATTCAAAAGTCAAGCTTGCTACTTGCAATGCATCGCGTGCCCCATCTCATGGAACAGTGTCATGACATCATGCCATTCTAACACTGTTGCACCCTTCAGTGCCGATGGTCTCGTAAATTCGCAAAGCAAGACCACAAGGGGTAACTGATACATTCCTTCTTGATTGGGTATCTTATGCCTCTTTACCCTTTCAAACTCTAGATTTTTCTGTATCAACTCTTCATGACCCATCAAGCTCCCATCACCGGCGTCATCATCAAAATCCGTTCTTCGAGAACACCGCACTGTGTAATGTGCTGCTCCACTTGGTTTGCCATGCCGTGCGAATAAATCAGCATATATCCATCCAATTAGACCTTTATCTTCATCTGTTACCTCTAATTTTTGAACGTCTGAATGCCAAACTTCCCCCGTCTGTACTTCTGTCGGCCGCAACGTGATTCCATATAAGTGTTTGAACAGACGGGAAAGCCCCATAAATACTGTTCCAAGGGTGAGAGGAGGAAGGGGTATAGGGGGTGCTGGAGGTTCAGGTGGACAGTAGAAATCTCGATCCCAGGCCTGAATCGTGGGCAGGTAAGATAATTTATGATGAGACTGTTTGCGAGCACTGAGAGTTCTGAGAGCACGCCGTGCAAACGGTTGTGTGTGACTAATGAGTGTGTCTAAAAAGTTCATTACATTTTCTGAGTATTGTGGTCGATCAGTGCTTATTGGGCCATTCTAGAACAGACATTTACCAGGTGTTTTAGCCATTTTATCATCCAAGGTCATGTGCGCAAAACTTGATCTACCAACTAATCTTGCAAGTTCTGCCCTCGTCTTCAGTAGACTTTCCAACGTGGCTATTTGTTGATTGGTACTCGAATTTGCAGCAATATACATTCGTTTTCTGGGTTCTTCATCTGGTGCAGAGCGCATGATCATCTGAGCTTGTAGTGAGCCTGGGTAAACAAGAAGGTCACGTCTCGTAAATTGAGCCTGAAGCTGCAGCCTGACTCCCAAGCCCTTGTCTTTAATCCCCGCTATGTGCTCAGGTTTAATGGATGCTGGTTGCCTCGGTGCATTCGCATTTTCCAGAAATTGGCGTCCGAGTATGAGAATATCCGAAGAGAGTGAAACGAATTTCTTCCGCTCTTCCGGAGGTAGATCAATCGCTGATTTCTCAAAGTCACGCCAGAATATTAGAGCAGTCTGGTATGCTTCTGGGCTCAATGTATTAATAATGGATGGGTCGGCAAGTACTATTTTGAGCACCTGCGATAAATTATACTGAAGTCAGACTGCAGGAAAAGATGAAAACTGAGTGGTGCACCTCATATAACCCAACATGTGTATTGAGCACATTCATGAACTCGCATAGTTGCTCATAGACATGGTGACCTGCTGCAATCCAATTGTGATCTGGGTGTGCATTGCGGATCAGTTCAGCAAGGTCAATGACACTGCAAAGCATGTCGCTCAAACGATCGAGGTTCTTGACTACCTTGCGTAGTTCATCCCGTGAACTCCGAGCTCCGAGTATTCGATTTGTGAGCAGCTGAGCACGCGCAAGGGTAGACTCTGCGAGCGAAATGAAGGCGTTCGGATGGGAGAGTTGGCTGTGTCCAAAGAGACCAGTAGAGGTGGTGGAAGGGTATCTGAAAGCTACATGCGGGCTGTCAAAGAGGGAGACTATGTTTCTATCATCTGTGGAAGCTGTGGACAGATGTTTTGCGAAGAGACAGCCACGAAATCTGAATACAGTTTTGGGGCACTCGGCGAGTATCCTCACCGATCGTGCAAGCATGACTTCGTTAAGTGTCTCCGCCCAGTTTCATAGCATCTGCTTCATCACGTGTCCATCTACCCATGCACTTCCCAACACACTTCCTCCCTTTTGATATTCGCCCGTCATACTTTGGACCTCGTATACGAGACCCTCCGCGTTTTAATATGAGCATGCCTGTTACGGAATAGAAATCTGAAATCCTTGAATTTGGTCTAGGATCTCCCACAGTCTCATCCGCTTTCCTAACAAGCCATTGCATTGCCGACCAACCTAGTTCAGCGTCATAAAGCCTGCTCTTGCCCAACCTGCTAACTATCAACATTCGACTTTTACTGACCTGCATCTAGAACCGCGAAGCATTGGCAGCAAAACCTTCCCAATGTGCCGGTAATCAAACCTGGGCACTGGAAGAGAGATACTCGGCGGTGGAAAAGCAACTGTAGATAGATCGCTCTGCGCCCTTACTGAGTTTCCGCGGCTCGCCGTCGCGTGGAGAATGGGAGACCTGAATGATATGGCTTCCCTGCTGTTTCCACTGTTTCATCCCTGTCATGACTGGCCGTAAACCATACTCTCCTACCATACTTAAACTCATACTTTTGAACCTTTGCGTAGTTCTTCTCTGTTAACCCCGTCTCGGCTACTAATAATAAATGTTATCTGTGAATAAAATGTTTCATCACACGGCTGGCCTTTACCACTGACATCGTTACATATGCACTATGTATATTCCATACTCTAGCATATACAATACCCTCTGACTGTAAGATATATAGATGTTAGTGCTTAATCAATAGCAGTCAAAATCACGCTGTCGATTCCACAACTCGGCGTTGACCGACGTGCAACCCTCCACACCCATTCGTTGATCCATGTCCATTAACAGCCTTCGAACTATCGCCATTCTTTTCCATTTGTGTATCCTTGCCATCAGATTCAGTCCCTGATTCTTGAACAGGTTCAATAGCATAAATCCAAAATCTGGATTTTTTCTTCCCCGCTACTTGCTCCACGATCATCTCGGTTGGCTTCAAAGCTGCAGCTCCAGTTGTTTTCAACTGTCTTTCCTCATCCCAGTTTTCATTTACGTTACTGTCGTTATGATTTTGGATTGTGGAAGTTAAATTGGCATCAACTGATCCACCACTTGCCGTGCTTTCCTCTGTCCGTGACCTTTTTGGAGGTCGCTTGTCGGATTCAAAGGGGTCCTGGAAACCCAGTCGTGCTGACCGACGTTCTCCTCTCCAGCTGCCGACATTCGAGTCTGCGGAACTCTCTCTCTTTCCATGAGCATTCAGCACAGCTGTACGCATTGAGCGTCGTGTTACTACGGCAGCCTCCTGGCGCCTATTTTTTCCTCGTTCCTCATCAAAATCTTCATCTTCTTGCTCCTGGAACTGGTATTCATCCTCATCCTGAACATTTTCTTCTGGTCAAAGCTCATATAGACGAGGCATAATATGTTGACTCACCTCGCTCTCCTGACTGTAGTACACATAATCCGGTTTCTGAGCTTGCCTTCGGGTTCTTGTTGAGCGTAGTTCGGCTTGTGCAATCCAAAACTTTATTCTTTTCAATCTTCTTGCGTACTTTGGCCACTCGCTATCGGCAATGTAAGATCAAAGAGGAATTACTTATTCAGGGAATAGTCAAGTAAGCCCTTTGGGTGCATAGCCAATGTCCAAAACCCAATAGGCATGAAAAAAATACTGCGCAAAGCAGAGGGAAATGTAGTTTGTGAGTTGATGAGAATGGTTCGGATGATTAGGGGTAGAAAGAAGAAATAGCACACAGAATAAGAAGACTTACATTGAGTTCCTGATCTATTGTGTCAACCCTCTGTTCCAATTTGTGGATCAGATCCGCATGATTTTGCTCGTTCTTGGGTCTTTTCTTCCCTTTTGACACTGGAAGTATGGCTTTGAGATGGTCTATAACTGCAAGGTACTCCTCCCGTGTCGACGAAACAGCCTTGAACGACGCAGTCAACCTCCAGGGATTCGTAGATGTATAGACCCGTGGTGAATCTAGACATGAATCAGAGCAATGAACAGATGGTAATGGCAGTAAAATCAAAGGGTCCATGGCGTTCACGAGATGATGGTGCAGAAAGTAAACAATTCGGAAGTCCACAGACCATCAACGATCCAATATCTCTCCCTCTTATGGTCCATACCGAAAGGCAGGAAATCTAGCTCTTCACGTGTCGAGCATGAGAAAGCAGGAACAGAAGTGCCCTTCTTATGCTTATTATGCACTATGCCCCACGCACGATCTATAGCCGCTTTCACCTCTTGAGAATGCCCAAGCTGTAGTTCGACAAGTTCCCGCAGTATATCCAACTAGAGAGAATTAAAGGACGGAGTTAACGATGGAAAGAGAAACAGAATCACTAACACGTACCTTGATCTGCCAATCTGCTGCGAAGAATCCAGATTCCATACTCTGAAATGGGTCTACATTTGCTTTAACGTCATCGCTCCAAAACACTGTCCGCTCATTCGTTTTCAAGTACTCGGACAATACACCTATTAACGTCGTCGAAATTTGATCCGTACTAGAGGAGTTTTGAAGCACGCGTCAAGGCAGGGCACACGTATAGACATTCGTTTAATGAGTTTACAACGTAACGCGACAAGATCATCTTACCTGAGGTTCCGGGTTTGTGGTTTGAGATTTAGAATGAATCGACTCAGAATACTTGTAAGTATGTCATTTGGTTCGCGCGACAACAGGGCGTCCTCGAAACTAGAAGACAAACACCAATGATCAAAATAGCCGTACCACAATTGACCAGCTAATACAAATAGCACAGCAGCCAGAAGACTTAGTTACTCACTCCATCGGATTCTCAAATCCAGGGGTCTTTTCTTTCAAGTCGGTGAACTTGAGAATGAAGGTATATACAAACAAAGATTCCCATCTGCCGGATGGATGCATCGCACCCGACGGTGGACAAACATGTCCCCTTCGCTCAGGTTTTATGCCAGGAGCTGCCATAGCGAAGAAGGAGAGGCTGGAATGAGAAGAAAACTGAAACACGCCCGAAGTTAACCCCTGGTGTAGTTAGTGATGAATGAAGAAACGCGGTATGATGGTGGACTCTTAAGTCATAATCGTTTTTATATCCTGGACCAAATATATTACAATACACTAAATAGTTTTTCTTCCATTACTTGTGCTGTCCAATGATTGTTATGTTATCCGCTGAACAAAGCGCGATCTTTACACTAATTTAAAGACACTCAGCACACAGACAACGAAGCTCATACCAACTCTGAGCATTGATAGTATGAATCATACAGTCTGATCAACTTTCCCCTAGTGGCAACAACACCTGGCGGATGACACAAACCGATAACCAGATTTCAATTTCATCTAAGGGACTGAAAATCAAACATGCCTGCTTATAACAGCTTCAAGAGTAGATTTACAACAAAGGTGCTGGTTACATCAATCTCCGGTAAGGTATCAACGAAAAACGATAAATGATGAGTGCACAGGCCACTTACCAAATACAAGACACCACCGGGTGATGTATTATAGTGATACCCCTCCGCTGAATCCTCCTTCTCCCACATTTCGTGCAGAGGTCTTTGCGTCTAGAAAGAGTTCTCTCATCTCGTTGATATCTTCTAGCTCAATTTGCGACCGGCCTGCCGAGGTCGCAGAAATGGAAGCCGGTGTAAGCAGCTGTAAGACATATCTTCGTAGATACGTCAGTCACAGGAAAACCTGGATTGGGGAATTCCACCTTAATGAACTTCGTTCTCCCTCCTCTGCAAGCTTTTCCTGCACCCCTGTCCCGAGCTTGAGCCCTTCGACCTGAGCACGAATTTGAACAACCTTGCCAACCTCATCGCGATTGTAGGTGGATGTTTTGACAATTAGACATCTAATCACGATGATATCAGGCATTGCTCATCCATCAAAAATCAAGCACACCGATCTAAAAGATCCACAGGTATACCATGAGGAGACACGATGTCAGTGGTGCCTCTCACCAAAGCATTCCCTCTGTTAGTTGCCAGGATCACAGTTGGAGCCATGGGAGACTCGAGCAACGCATTCAAATAAGTGAAGCACTCGATATCTAACATATGCACCTTGTCGCATCGTGTCAGCTATGCGCGTGTTCCTTGCCAGTCTAGAAAATCACCTCATCGATAAAAACAACTCCAGGAACGACTTCTGCAACGCCTTGATCGACATATCCTTTTACCACGCGATTCACTTCTCGACGCAGTTTGTCGGTCACTTCCGTTCTACCACTTTTCACAAGACTACCCATCACGCTCATAATATCTTGGCCCCCCTGCGGCCGGGCATTAGCCGCATCCAAATCTCCTAGCGTCACATCTTGCACGAGTTCTTTTCGTTTGTGCACATCACCCTTGGGAAGAGGTACGTATGTTTCTGATTCAAGATCGTACGAGGATGCATATGCATCAGAGCGCCCCACACGCTGTGAAAGTCATATCGTTTAAACTCCTAGAACTGCCTTTCAGCGTTCACACATACCTTGACCGCACCAGTGTTGGCTTCAATGTAGATGACATCACCCACAATGATCTTTTCTTTAAGGATAGCCTCATAGATACTAGGATCCAATTTAAGCTGTTTCGTTCCCTTTACAGTCTTGAGCCCTACGATAACGTGAGAGACGGTTTTTCCATATCCACTGAGCGGGTTTTCGGATTCTGTGGGCGTCAGTTCCGTGACTTCGCCCTCATAGACTTCTTTTGTTTCTTTTATCCGTAAACCTGTGGGACTGGAGAGATCAATACCAGTCGCTTTGCATCAAACATAATCAAGTAACAAAACAAACTCTGTCAACTATGACTGGGACAGAGGAAAATCCAATCTTGGAATGCCGTCCGCTCTGCTTGATTTCTTGGACTCACCGATGGCACGCCTGAAGGCTTCAGCGAGCACCTCAGTCTTTTTGACCTCTGAGCTATACACTTCTGAACCGACCATGGGACAGAATGGAACTTTTGCACCCAGTTCTTGGGCAACAGCTAGAGCCAAAGCGGTTTTGCCCGTTCCAGGTGCACCGACCAGCAATAACGCCCTACCAGAAAATTTGCGCAACTTAACAAGATCAACTACAACGCCGCATGCCTGACAATAATACTTCGTGAGACGCAGCACTGTTTTTCATTCAAAAAATTTCGTACCTCTCTGGCATCGATCTGACCAATAAATCCAGCAGCGCCAGAAGATGCATATCCTTCATTATTGAGTCCAAGTCCTTTGATATGGGAGTGTGGTGCGATGCGAGAGGAGCGAGCTGCAGCAGAGGTTGTGGGTGGTAGAGGTGCATTGTGTGCAGGTGTAGACGACGCGGCGGCAGACGTAGTTGCCTTCATAACGCGTTTTTCGATAGCAGTAAACGGCGTGAACCAGACAGGTGTACGACACAGATTTAGGCAAAGTTTCCCACATCTATTGCCCTTTTGGATTTTTAAAAGTTACAAAGTTATCTAATGCCGAAACTGATGTTATGTCGACGAGATACAACCCGATTTGATGGAGCAGTCAGTGTGCAAAAAGATGGCGACCAACTTGGGCAAAACCGGCAATCAACACACTACAATTGCTGTAAAAAGGTTCAATAGAACTGACTGCAGAAAATGATTAGAAATTAAAACACGATTGTTTTTCTCCGGACAATCATGGGTCATGCAGGAACCCGTCAATGAGGTAACTTAAGGAGAAATTTGACTCGGTAGTTCATTCAAATACACCATGATTCAGCATTCCTGGTAATGCTTGTTCAAGGGTTCCTAGTATCGGGTGAATTCCAGACTTCTCAAAGTATAACGAAACATGTCAGTAGCTTGAGCAAAAAGTCGCTACTTTGTCTTTGTGGATGTGCGATGGTCACTGAATTTGCATGAGGAGCAGGGATAACAGGTGACAGAAGCACGAACAGTGACAGGTTGTTTGAAGGGATCCCTGATATCAGCTGAGTATTCCCAGTGGATCTCGACTTTGACGGTTTGGAGTGGAAGAGGAAACGGTGGAAGGCCCAAAGCTTGCACGATCCATGGTGAACAAAATTGTTTGGTCCATCGGACAACTTCAACAGTGCTTCATGCTTCTTCTGAAAATCTTGTTCGTCTGTTCTGGTGCGGCGATTAACGATCTTGGCTTGATGAAGAATACTTCTCGTGTAAAACTAGTTCTAATTTTCCTTGCAGATTTTCAGCTGTATTCTTGACATTCTCCGTAGACTATCAACGTTCACAATTGTGATTCAAGAAGGTATGTTTGTACATCCATATGGGCGCCTTTTATCTCCAATGGGAGATCGACTTGGCTGAAACCTTTGGGAGGGGGAGATGGCAAGTTGACCCATCATTTCGCTAGGAAGGAAATCTTGGCCCAGAATACGCTTCGAACCTCAGAGACAGAGAAAGAGGAGGACATGGGCATGGAGGCAAACTGCAGTGGGTGGGAGTGAGCTACAGATTGTAAATATACAACGAAGTCGGTGACATAGTGAAGTAATTTCGACATTCTAGAGTGCATCTCATTACGACACAATTGAGAGAGTTTTCACCAAGTGGTTCATCGATCTGAACTAACGAGCACTGGCCCAGTGTGACTAATGAAGCTTGTATTGTTATCCATATAACAGACGTGGATACAACGTGAAGGTAATACGCTAGACAACGACGGATACAATAGGCAAACGCAAAGCCCAAGTTCTTAGCCTGGTCCAACCTAAGTAATGGGTCAGAAAAAATGGTGATGCCAACATTTGCCTATGCACCTTGGGAATGTCGTGGTGCTCGCTGAGTGCCTCGAGCTTAGCATTGAATTCGTTGACTCTATCTTTATGGGTCTTTCCAGCAAGCTTGGCCACTCGTTGCGCCATCTGAAAACAACTATAGAGTGCTGTCACACTCAAGAGGAGACTGCTTACTCGTTGCTTCTGCCTCTCTTCGAAAACGTTTCTCAGCCTCCGTTCTCCTGGACCCACCGCTGCTGCTACTCACGACAGCCGGAGTTTTTCGCCCACTTCCGCTTCCAGGTGTCGACCGGTCGTCGTCTCCAGAAATTGCTTTTTCTACCTTCTGTCGTTCCAACTCCAATTCTTGCTCGATCAGTCCCTCCTTGTGTTTAGATTTCTTCTTCCTTCTAAATGCAAACGAGGTTGACAACTTGAAACAAGTATTACGAGATGGAATGCCTACTTCTTCACGATACCTCCATCTGCAACCGTCCCCTTGAGCTTAAGAGAGCCTCCGGTCCGCAGATCATAATCCGACATGGTGGTAGGGCATGACACCTGAGTTTTCGAGCCGGTAATAAAATTGCCAGGAATAGCGCAGACCACGTGCCTTTGAGTCAGCCCACTAAGAACCAAGCTGCCTTGAAATAAGTTTCCAGCTCACGACATCGCTTCGGAACCGTCCTTGGCGACGAGCAACCCACTCTACATCCTCGCAGATCAGATACTGGTGGGGCTAGGTCCTCATTCCGCCGTTGGGATTCGAATTTTTTTCCGTCATGGCAGTTCTCTCTTCGCCAATTCAACTCGTACAGTCGATCCCCCTTGTTACGCGTTCTTTGACGATCGCCACGATCGTCTGTTCCGGAATTTATGCATGGCTCTGTTATCAGGATATGGCTAAGACAGCTGAACAGTATATGCTGCTCCTCCCTGGGTCGAGTCTTTTCACACCATGGACACTTTTGACCTCGGCGTTCGTGGAACCTTCAATACCAGAGGTTGGTGTCATGTACCCCAACCATCGACAAGTGATTGATTAGATAAATTAGTTCATCGCGTCGATGGTTTTTGTTCCCGCCGCGCTGAAGTATCTGGAAAGACTGTGGGGTACAGTGGAGACTATTAAGTTCATCCTGGTCTCGATTGTTGCATCAAACATCATTGCATTCGGCCTTAATTGGATCGAATTTCTTGCGACTGGCAACGCCTTTTTTCTGTATGGAACGCCATATCACGGACAAATGTCCCTTCAAATTGCACTCCTTGTTGCATTCACTCAGCTAATTCCTGAACACCAAGTTCAGGTTATGGGCATCATCAAAACCCGCGTAAAAGTGTGTGTCTCTGCAGATATTATCCTTAAAAATTTGACAATCATGACCAGAGCTTGCCTATGGCCTACCTCACACTTTCCACTGTCCTCTGCATTCTTGGATGGCAGTGCCCTTGGATTATAATCCAATTTGGGTGGTTTGTAGGATGGGTGTACCTGCGATTCTACAAGAAGAATCTCGGAGATGTAGGTGGTATAGACTCCTATGGAGACAGGAGTGAAACGTTTTCTCTTGTTTCGTGGTTTCCTCCCTTCCTGCAGTAGGTATCCATATGCATGACCAAAGTATTGTTGTCACCTTTTCCTTAGCGGGCCTTTAACTATCCTCGGCAATTTCGTCTACAAGCTAGCGAACCGCCTTCACTTAATTCCCACTTCCTCAGGGGGAGATATTGAAAATGGTGGCTATAACCAGATTCCTCTCAGCGCAAGAGCAGAAGCTGAGAGAAGAAGGTGAGATCATTTGAATCAGGTTTTGCTATTTTTTACACTGAATACACTTTCAGAGCGCTGGCCCTAAAAGCTCTCGATCAACATCTTGCAAATGCATCTCCAGTTGCCTCCTCATCCTCCAACATAGCTTTCCAAGCACCACGCCTACCGCCTGTGAGCCAACCTAAGTATGAGAGTACCAGTCCTTCAACGAATGCGTCCCCGAATGCTAATGGATACGCACATGACCACGAAAGAAGTGTAAACGATGGCAATGGAGAAGCGATGGTAAAGTCAGAGAGTTAATGATCTCGTACTGACGTATAAGATTCTATCAGAAACGTTTTGACCAAAGATACAGTAGAGGACGGGGAATTTGATTAGTTTGTATAACATTCTGTCTGCTGTTCTGTGATATTGCTACTGTAATTGCTTCCTGCCATCTCTATTTATACAGTTACTCTGATTAAATCGATACGGATCACATCACCTCTTTCGTCCCCTCTCTTCTCTTTGAAAGCTTGAGCAATGAACGTGATCGATATCTGGCAATCACTGTCATGGAACCAAGTATGAAACCATGAGCAGTAAGTAAGGTATAGCAAAAGGTCGCATATCATGTCTCCAACAGCATACCAAGGAACTGCGAGGGAAAAACCAAAACCTGCATCTAAGTCGCAAGCATGCTCCAGAGACCAATTAGGTAGCAATCTAGGATCCAACATCCCAATCTGACGATGATACAAGATAACTCCCAAGTCATGCTCCGAAAAATGATGTCGAAGACACCACTAGAGTCAGAGACCCGTTAATCTGTAGGACTATACATGTTGACAAATGTTCTTGTTCATTTGAGAATGTAAAACTAACACTGGAATGTTAGATGGTCGATAGTCCCGTTCCAATTGTAGTTTCAAGCATCGAGTCCTCTCCGAGAGTCTCCATTATACTTTGCCGTTGTGGTAGAAATTCCGATAGGGGAAGAAATGATCGTACATAGTAAGCCGTGGGCCAAGCTTCTATGAACGCCTCCTTACGTAAGGAGGTAAGGCTGTTGCGAATTCTACATTACATATGTCCCATGTTCCGTCGTTCTTCTACTACTCAATCTGTTTCATCAGCAATTGATAATGGACTTTCTATCCAGAAAGTTTCTACAACATACATGTCTATCAGTAATAGTCAAAACCCCATCTTGAAACGCTCAGTTTCCAACACGACCACCACTGCCTCAGACAGGAAGAATCAAGATTTCAACACGGATGACCTATTTACAAAGCATACAATCCTCGAAATCAAAGCTACTCAAAACCGCCTTAGGTGAAAACACTGTCTGTATACTGACATCAGAATAGGTGATGACCTGGTTTGCAGAACAGATGCAGACGCTAAAAAGGAAGAGCTCCGGCAGATGGTTGGGTGCGTTTTATGCGAAAATGACTACTATAATCTCGTTCTGATCTGCAGTCTGTTTGATGAAAGCGTAGTGAACGCTATCGAGATCTACTACAAGCCTCGACTTCTATAATTTCCATTGCTCAATCATCAAGGCGTGTAGTCGAGGCTTTGAATGAGTCGAGAAACTCGATAAAGAGACCAGAAGATCCACCGTTGCAAAAGATATCCTCTGCAACGAGTGAGCAAGGTTGGTCCTCATTAATGCATAAGGCCAAACACTCATACGATCTTTTTTCATTCGAAGACAGGCATCTACATGCACTACAAGTGCTTTCTGCGCATATGAAAATATTGCTAGATGCGCCGGAGCATTTGTGGCGGCTCATCGAACGTAAAGAGTTCTTTCCTGCTGCATGGCTTTTTTTGTTGGCCCGTGTAATACATCGGGCATTAGTACGAAGCGAAGAACAAGATGATGAGGCTTGGAAGAGTCAGGGCATAGATGTTCTGGCAGATTTTCCACTCATACAACGACAATGGGAGATCGTGTCGCAATTTCGCTCTCAAATCGTACACAAGGCAACCCTATGGCTGAGGGACGCAAATTCTGCTGAAGTTTGTTTTTCGATATTCTTCGTCTTTTCAATGAAACTAATTTGATCTTAAGGATGTATGTGCGATTTCACTGACACTCCACCTTTTGGACTCTCGTCCACTTCATGATACATTAACCTCAATGTTCTCACAACGCTCAAAAACCTTGAATCTTGCGTTGACAACTAAGATGGTGTCATCATCCACATCAGTCTTGCAACAACACGTGGATGGGAAAATTTCGCTCTCCCTCTCTCAAGATTCCGCTTTGTCACCCCCCACGAAGCCCCGTATACGAGAGGTCAAGGAGTCCCTACATCATGTATTTTCAATCATCTCAAAGACTATGCGCGATGCACGTGAAGTTTTTGATGGATCGTCTGGTTCTTCACTGATTGAACGTGTTCTTGGATCAATACAATCGGATACAGACAATCAATATGGCAACATACCTGCAGAACTACATCTGACGACCCAGGCTTTGCTCGTCGGCGTGGCGTCTACTATTCATTTTCAGCTGCTCCCACAAAATTTACGATGTTATAAGCCCTATGTAGATTTAGCGTCGTCGTCAGCATTGCTCGGACAGGAACGATTTCTTGTGCAGCTGAATGATTGGTTCCTTCAGTCAATCAACTTGTTGCAAGATGCGGTAAAGAAGTGGTTTGGAGACCTAGAGACCGTCAAGGAGACTTTGAGCGTTAGGCTTGCTTCAAAACGATGGATCACTGCATCAGCACTCAATAGCCAAGAAAAGTTGCGGATCTCCGTAATAGTTGACGAGATTTGTCAGGAGAGGATTATAGAAATTTGGAAGTCGATGTCAAAGGAAGCTTCGGCAACTTTCGAAGCCGCACTCGATGCTTCATTGCTGACAATGAGTTCCTGTGAAGATGACACTGGTCCGCAGTTCCTATTGGCACCCACACCTTGTTTTGATCCACCTCCTAGATAATTCGTTCCTCGATTACCTCTTCACTAATGCACCCCTACCGACCCTTTCACAATCAGCCATTGATTACGACAGTCCTTTACGGAAATACCAGATCTCTCTTAAACAACAGCTTTTAGGAAGAACAACTACTGTTGACAATGTTTTGGGCAGTCTAGAACAATGTGCGAGGCATGTGCATGAAGACATCTCCTTGATACGTGCTGGATCTCGTAATGAAGCAAAGTATGAGTTATTACTTAGTGTGACGTCTTTTAATTATATTCACAGATGTATGGTTGATTCGCTTACAGGTCAACATGAATCGGCTGCGGAAGAACTGACAGGTTCAATATTGCTCACACTGAAGAAGTTTGTCAATCGGATAGAAGGGGATCATGGTAAGGTCTCCTGAAAAATCTTGTCTTAACGACTTATCATTAGACAGATCAGTCTATCCGGAGGCTTGTATTTCTGGGACAGGTAACAGAGGAACTGACTTTGCGCTCTCCATTTATTGGACAAATCGGTTGTAGGCAAATTGCTCGTGATGGTGAGGCTTGTTACTGCGTTCTAAATAAAAAACATCACTCATGTATCACTCATGTCTAGCATTTAAAGACCAGGTACATGATCTTAATAGTACCGTTCTAGACATGTGGAAGCGGAAAACGGTTACCCACATCCTTTGTCGATCTGGTTTTTCCTCTAGAGTGATCCCTATCTCAAATACAGGTGAGCCTTTTTGGGTTTGATCCTTCGTGAAATGAACGCCACTCCTAGGACCAACGCCAGAACTACTTCAGGCATTAGTGACCTTGTATGAAACCTCGCAGGAATTGACATTCAAATGGGACAATATCATGCAGATCGGTTTCATACAAGATGTTCTCGAGCTCTTTGTGGAGTTGTGGCTGAAGGAGAGACTCGTGCATGAAAATGTTACAGGATATGACCTTGCACTTTTACAAGAATTGGCAAAACTAACCCGATTGGAGGTGGAATCATCGGAAACATGGCGGAGACTGCAACACAGGCTAGGACAAATGGCAAGCAGAGGGCTAATGACTACGTTACAAGCTGACTGATATGACGCTCAGATGGATCGTTCCAAATTTGAAATAGCGTCGGTTGAACATGTCAAACGACTGCAGACTTTCATGCCAGCAGCCGTCCACTACTGTCTGGACCAAGAACGGTCTCTGAATGAGGGACCAGATAAACTTCCGAATTCAATACGATACGGGCCTCTGTTGACAGATGCTCAGACTTCTGACGAGTCCGCCAAGCCAGGGCCAAGATTCGGGATGCTGCTGGTAGCTGAAGAAAGCTCTGGATAGTACTGCATATGAACGTAGCTGTAGAGTGATAATAGTGGATTAAAAAACATGACATATCATGTGATGGAGCTGGACCCCTATCACGGAGCTGGATGAATGAACCGTGTAGATGACCAGATTTGGGCAAATTGCGAAGGGTCAAGGATGACAGATTGGCAATGTCACCTTGTTGCCGCCGGTCTGATAGATTGCTCTCCCCTCCTCTTAACCTCTCCCACCACTTTCCTGTCCCTGCCTCTCCCCGTCCCTCACGTCCCCCCCCCGCGACCCCTCTTCACCGCTGTCGTCGCCTCGGCGAAGCTTGCCAGATCCGTTTCATTCTTGTAACGTCGGAAGCGGGTCGAGAACTTGAGTATGGTCATAAGGCGTCTTTAGAGAATCGTTGCCTGTCCGTCTGCTTGCCATGCTATGTATGTCCCTTCTAAACTCTTTCTTTTGATCATGCGTTGAAAATACACCTAAGCGTCCGGTTTTCACCACCTGCAGCCGATCTACCTCGTCCTACTCATTGCTGGTGGCCAAGTGGGACTTCCTCTAGTCATCGTCACACTCCTATTTTCCAAAAAGGCCATTCGTCATCCGATTCTCATCAACTTTTTCTGTACTTGGGTAATTTATTCTGTTGTGTTTTGTTTACTGTGTGTCGTTTTTTTGTTTGCGACTAGAATTGCTGACGTAGACCCCAAGTTTGTATAGCGGGCAGCAGGATCAACAACTACAGGGCGTGCTCTGTCAAGTTCAGTCTGCATTAATTCATGGCGCACCACCGATGTCAGTCCATATGATATGAAGCATGATATTTTTGTGACCTCCGAGATTGATTTCTTGATTTCAGGTCAGTCGTTGCAACACTTGCACTAGTCATTCAGGTAAGCACTTAGCGTATATCTATTCGTTGTTGGGACTCTGGACTTAGCGCGTGATATATCTCATTTGGCATGTTTATTTTGATAGCTCTGGTCAACGTTACGAGAACCTCCTGTTCAACAAACAGTCAGTTTGTCAGGGCCAAGGTGGCCGAAGACGTTGCGGTTACGAATCATGTTGGTGACCCCGTATATCATTTTTGCTGTCTTCATCACTATCACTGCGTCTGTAAGTCCATGTATCTCATTCACTTGTTCCGATTGTTCGTCTCATTCTCAACCTTGTTTTTGTTTTAATTCCAGTTGCAGCAGAACAGCAATGTCCAGGTCGGGGCCTGGAACGGATTGTACTGCACTACAAGAGGCGCCCCGGTGTAAGTCACTCGGTTTCGCAAGAAAGGAACTTTAACTGAGGCTCTGGATGTCATAGAATCGGTTATGCCGTACCGGGTTTTTGCACTGTTGTACTGATTATTATTATTGTTTTTGAAGGTCTGTCATTTGACCTGTCATCGCATGTCATGCTCATACAACGCACGTAGTTGCCATTGCAATGCGCTATTTTCGCACAAAGCGAACGATTTCTGACAACTTTCCCCTGGCTGACACGAGGAAGTCCCCTGCTATGGTTCTTCGGATTTTAGTATTCAATCTTTATACTTTGATTACACTCAGGTATGCCAGAGGTGCTCTGAGTGCTGAACAGGTATTCATCGATTATGTGAAATATAGTGCTGGCATAGTGTTCTTATCGCATGTTACATGGGCTTGGCCATACGTGATACAGGCTGGCCGTAAGTGTGATTTCACAAAACTGGCTATCATCCTGTCATTGACTTTGAAGGATTGTTGCAGTGCCCCTGTGTGCATTTCTTGTCTTCGGAACACAAAAGGTAAGTGACAGCCCTAGAACGAACGCCTAATTATCCTGCTGACTCCATCCCGCAGGACATCTTCCTTGCCTGGAAGTTCTGGAAGCCATATCCTGATGTCCCACTCCTTTATACACCACCCAAGCATCCATTAGCATCATCATACCCACTTTCGCAGCGCATTTCTGTATTTTCCACAGACAACTCAAACCATTCCAGCATAGAAGGGACATTAACGCAGTCAATATCCAATGTGTAATTCTATATAGCATCGATATAATTCTTTCAGCATGCATACCTCAATGTCCACAGGGTTGATTGCAATGCATTGGTAGCCCAAAGAAACAATATAAAACAGCCAGTACAAGAGGGAGAAAAATTATGCCCCACCACTTATGGAGGGACGTTAACGACAAGTTAAGACCGATGATGCAGAGAGAACGTACACAAGGATATTGTTTCTGGTAAAGACGCATCAGAAAGCGCTAAATAAGGCCAAGTACAGGCCACTTACATCGGAATGTGAATTAGTTTAACTAAGTAACCAATGAAACCCATGACGGCGAAACCAATTGCTACTGCCTTGCAAATTTGGGTAAATTCTGTGCGACATTGGCTTCAGTTGGAGTGGATCATCAGGACTTCAATGCAATGCACCTTTTTGCGAGGGTTTTGTACAGCGGGTAAGAAACTAGTGAAAGAACGTTAGCGAGGGCACAGCGTAGGACGTGGAAGCGTACTTGGTTACCGTCACGAATGAATTGTTGGGGTATCTCAGCGAATTCTCGGACCTTGTCAGACATGGATGAAAAAGAAGTCAAAGCAGGGTAGAGAGATGGTGAGTTGCGTTGACGGGCTAATGGATCGTGGCCGTTTCCCACGGATCCTTATGATTATGATTTTTTTAAATTTGTACAGGCTTGCGCATGAATGTCCTTAGCCAGGGCTTTGTTCAGAGCTGGAAGCCGTTCAATATCTCTACCAAGTAGTGTCCTGCCTGCTCTAACTGCCTCTCATCCCCTCCCCTCTCGCCAGTTCTTCACTTTAAACAATGCATCCATCAATGGCAAGGATCCGGTCGCGTCCTCCTCCACAACTGTAGAACAACACGTTGAGGGGCTCACAACTACTAATGATACCCGTAACATCCATTCACACTACACCACCCTCGTCGCCAAACTCAAAGAGTCAGAGAAACGTAACAGTTTCCCAACTCGCAAAATTCTTACAGATACTCAGATACACAAAATACTCTGGCTCCTCGCAAAGTCAGGTCGACCCTCCGATGTGCAGAGAATCTATGATATCCTACTTGATATGCCCCTCGTCTTTGGGGTGAATCCTACTCTGGAGACTCACACGGCAATATTACGCGGTTTAATTTACAGAGGGGATGCTAATGCGACGCGCAGAGTGGCTTGAGAGCATGCCAAAGCGCCCTGGCAACTTCAGCCCGTTGCTTGAACAGTATCATTTGTTGCTCGAGGCAATCCCTGACATGGAAGGTACCTCACTCAGGCTTATGCGGAGTATCGTGAGCAAGATGCGCTCTAGTGGATGTAAACCGACAAACGAGACGTTCAAGCTTGTATTTCTGGGGCGCATGAAGCTAGATGATCAGAACAATTCACTACTTCAACCTGTGTCAATGGCAGCGGTGTTCGAGGATATGGAAAAAGAAGACCTCGGTTATGATCCATCTTTTGGCGATCTTCTACTGGAAGAGTTCGCCAAACGGGGCAAGAGTAGACTCGGTGAAAAATTACTCTTTATGTACGAGGATAAGTTCCTCGATCGTGACGGTCGCAAAGAACCATCGCCCGAAGATTTGAAGCTAACGCAATTGACTCAAAACAAAGGAATCCATTCTGCTATCCAGTATTTCAGGCGTCTGAAACCTAAAAAAAAACCTTCGGATGATAATGTTACTGCCATGCTACGGAACAGTCTCCAGTTGCACCATCTTCAACTCCTCGAACAAGAGTTTAGCATCAAATGCAATATCATCCATTGGTCGCTCCTTATCAATAATAATGTCCGAGCAGGCAAAGCCAGTGAAGCATACAACATCTACAAAACCGCCAGAGATGCAGGAATCGTCCCAGATGCACCTATGATCACCCCCCTAATCGGCTTTTTATGTCGACCCACCTTCAATTCTACCGAAGAACATTCCATCGAACTCGCACTTCATTTATACAATGAATTGCGCCAAGCGCATCCTCCACCGCAAGATGCCCCTTCCCAGGCTGACGAATATTCGAATGGTCCCGACTATCCGTTGTACGCTTCTCTCCTTCGTGGTCTATCTTCCTCCAAGAACCCACTTAAGTACACAAAAATTGCACAGGAGGTCATGGATGATATGGCCAAGCGCAATTGCGTCCCTGATGACAGTAACGTAGTCACGTCTATCATCATCTTATTCATGCGCAATGCACCGACTGTCCAAGATGCCCTTAATGTCTATCGTCTACACAAATCAGGACTAGACGAAAAGGGCTATGTTGCTGTCCTAGCCACATTTTGCAGATTACGTTTTGAAAAATCTGTTCAGATCCCTTCGCTCAAGGGATATTTTGAGATAGTCAAAGATATGCGTTTCGCTGGACTGAGTATTACGGTTCAGGTGTATACAATACTTCTCAACCGGCTTGGTCTTATTGCGACGCAAATGATGAAGGAGAGTGGGGAAGGCGCTATTGAGACTCGCAATCAGCTTATCCTCACTGTACGTCGTGTCCATGATCTCCTAACTCTAGATGCCTCGATATCGCCCGACACAACGCTATGGAACCAATTGATGAACACATATCAACGTCTGGGTTGTTTCGCTGATGCTTATCGCGTGTGGGAGATGATGTATATGTCAGGACAGTTCGATTCGACGAGTGTTAGCACGATGCTTGATGCATGCGGATTCGCTGGAGCCTATTCCATTGCTAAAAGGATCGTCACAAGACTCGTAAAAGACACCTATCAATTCACACCACACAATTGGAACACATGGCTCGAGTGTCTTTGTAGGATGGGTAGGTTAGATGAGGCGGTCGACTCTCTTTGTGGCGAGTACCAAGGATCGTTCAGGGATGTCGCCCTCGATGTAGAGAATGTCAAGGTGGTGTTCAAATTTGCGAAGAGCGAGAGCCGGGAGGCTGTTGTGTTGGATCAAGTGCGGACAAGGTTGCCTCATGTTTGGAATCAACTACCGCCGTCAATCAGAGAATTAATCTAATATATTGTCATGTCTTGGGCTTCTAGATGCTTATTTTCAAGAGCTTTTGCGTCTGTTGACATCGGGAAACAATTAAATGCCGAAACCTGGGCGCAATCGCTTCTCCTATTAAGTGTGGAGACCATTTATCATCCAGGTATCTACTTGTCCAAATAGTGCTTTGTCTTACTTGCAGTAAGGAGCCAGCAAATATCTACATATCATCAAGATTATGACAATCGGATCAAGGGCCTACCAGCAAAAAAATTGTATCTCTGAATAAACATCGGATCCTTCCCCTCATAATGGCGTCATTGTCTCAGTATATGGGATCCCCGGATAACCTGAATCACGAGCCTTCACCTCCATGTCTACTGAAAACATCTCTAGGCTTTCAGATTCAGACGTGTTCCCTGGGTAAGTATACTCACTGCAGTTAGACTAGACATCTCATACAGGCAGCGACACTTATATCACTTCAACTACCACGGAGACTACGTATTTTACGAACCCTGACGTTCTCCAGGATCACGACGTCCAAACGTCCACCCTAGAATCTAGCCCTGGTGAATGCCCGACTAACCCAACAACTGACCACCATTATGGCGAAAACATCGGTACCAGCATGTATGACCCCGGTGTGGAGAATGTAGCTCGTACAACCTACACCATTCACGAATCAGATTTTCGGCGCACTGCTCCCAATTCCGGTGAAGGCATTCATGCAGACCAGTACCATGGTCGAGAACTTGGGTCAATCCCCCTGGGCACAACTACCATCATCCATGATTCGTCTGCTGCCAATCTCGAAATCGATCCTGAAGTCCATGCTCGTATCCTTGAGTCGGAGAAGCACTTACCGGGAGTTCAGTGGCATGTTGAGGATTTGGCTGCTAGGGAACGCGAGTCAAGACGAGAAGGGAACTCCGGAAACATTGGTGATAATGATTCTGGCTTAGGAGATACTAGTGGTAGCGCTAGGACAGTTATTACTGTTCCAAGAGGTGCTGGCGTTGGCGCAGGTGCTGGCGTTGGCGCAGGTGCTGGTGTGGCCGCAGTAGGCACGGGCATCAGCAGACATGACCGCGATCTCCAACGCGACCGTGAGATAGCTATTGCCAATGAACGCGAGCGAATTATGCGGGAGAGAGTTGACACTCAGAAAGGTAGCGTTCATGGTCTATTCGGACATGGTCGCCACAGAGATGCTGTCTTTGTCGGTAGAGATACAGATGCGACCGATTTCGGGAACAAAACTGAGGGGTTATATGATGCTCATAGGGACATTCTCTCAACGTCAGGTTCGGAGCATGACCGATTAATCGGAAAGATTTCTGGGAGGGAAAGACTTGCTAGAGAACAAGATGCAAAGTTCAGTAGTTTGCTCGGATCTCAGTTGACTTTAGGAGACACCCACCGCTATTCAATGACCGCTGGTCCTTCTGCACCTGCTACTTATGAGGACGAAGGCAATTTCATTCCACGCGCAGGTGAGCAATGATACTAGTGTTGGACCTGACATTTTCTAATAACATGATAGACGCAATAGTTTCACCTGGTTCAGTAGATGAGGTGAGGCACGCTTGTCTAAGTTGACAGCCAACCTGACCAAATTGCAGGGACGGTATGCAATGCAAACGGCTACACACGATATTGGTCGAGCCAAAGAAAAGCCTGGTACCCTGGACAAGGTGATCAGCAAATCAGTGAGTTTGACAAGTTACACAGGTTTGGTAGTTAACCTTCACTTGTAGGCTGTTCGGAAAAACTAAAATTTAATCGCGAGCCTAACCTTTGGTCTATCATTACGTTTTGATAGGTTCTGATGTAATGTACATGAATTGATGCCTCGCCTTCCTACGTAATACCCATGACACAAAGCAAGCTCTATAAGGCCATTTGCCATTGGTCCAAAAAGTCTAAAAAGAATTACTGTCATGAATACATTGCGGCATGTCGTCGAGCAAGTAATTGGGCTGGGTATGTAACAGAAATTTCCATGTCGAGGTATCCAATTAAAAGTTAATGATCCGGGGATTACGCAGAAGCAAGATCTTCTACAGTAGGGCAATCGCACTGGAGCAGAATGATAAAACATTTCATGAACACTTTTCTTAAGTTGAGAAGAAAACTCACAATAAGGTTAAGATCTCCATAAGCTAGAAAATGTTAGAACATTCGAAGTCCAGAAATTCGAGTTACACACCATCATCAAGTCTAGAGACACTAGGCCAGAACTTTTTCTCATGAAGCCAAGGCAGCGGGTAAGCGGCCTCTTCCCTCGTGTATGATCTGAAAAAATTGAGTACGAACGATCAAATCCAGGTTCGAAACATACCGTGTCCACTTTTCCCCAGGTATAGTCATAACAGAGATTGGATGAGGAGCATTCTTCAGTAAGTTGTTGTCTTCAGGTTGTTTGCCTGTAATGATATCCTCCGCTTCCTTTCGAATTTGGATCATCGCATCACAGAATCGGTCAATCTCATCCAGAGTTTCAGACTCTGTTGGTTCAATCAACATGCAGGTTTGTATAGGCCAGGAGCATGTTGGTGGGTGGAAACCATAATCTTGAAGTCGCTTAGCGAAGTCAGCGACCTTGAGTCCAGCAGCCTTATCGAACTCAGCTAGATCAATCAAGAGCTCGTGAGCAACGCAGCCGTTCTCGTTCTTGAAACGAAGAGTATAGTGGCTAGATAGACGAGCAGCCATGTAGTTGGCATTCAAGAGGGCGACCTTGGAAGCATCCACTAGACCTTTTCCGCCAAGCATCTTAATATAGGCCCAGGAGATAAGATTGATGGATGCACTGCCAAATGGTGCAGCAGATACAGCATCAATCGCTTCCTTACTCTTAGTCAGCATAGCGGGGTGCGATGGAAGGAATGGAGCAAGATGTTCTGCAACACAAATAGGTCTGATAATAATTTCAGGTGATGTCCCATGAATTTGATACAAAAATAGCTCACCCTACACCGGGTCCACCTCCACCATGAGGACTATGGGAATTGAGAGGGGAAGAAAAACAATGGACAGAAACTTACATTGCAAAAGTCTTGTGAAGGTTCATATGACAGACATCACCACCACAAGTAGCAGGGTTAGTCAAACCTATCTGAGCATTGAGATTAGCTCCATCTAAGTATACTTGGCCACCATTGTCATGAATAATCTTGCAGGCCTACTGAAGTGTCAATCTTGCTTCTGCCATCTCCCTTGACATTACACTCACATCTTGGATCCCAGATTCAAACACGCCGAATGTTGACGGATATGTGATCTTCCCTAGCGGTAAGCTCAAGGAAATTTGCTCATGAGTTGACTCACCATAAGTGCAGCGAGATTATCCTTATGCTTTCCCGCCTTGGCCCGCAGGTCTTCGAGGTCGAGGTTACCATCCGAATGAACCTTAACAGCGACTACCTTAAGACCAGCCATGGCAGCAGACTGCAACAAAAATAGGAGTTACCCGTCTGAAAATAAGAGGACACGCACAGCTGGGTTGGTTCCATGTGCACTCAAGGGAATGAGGCAGATATCACGGCAGCCCTGGCCGCGAGACTCGTGATAAGCACGAATGACACAAAGGCCAGTATATTCTCCTGCTGCTCCTGAGTTTGGCTGAAGAGAAGCTGCGTGGAAACCGGTTATCTTGCAAAGATAATTTTCAAGTTCCTGATTTGGTGTCAATTTCATTCAAACTTAGTAACAGCGATCTCGCCTTGATCACGGTATGATACCCTTGGACTTGATCATGTGGAGCGAAAGGATGGATATTGGCATACTGCGGCCAGGAGAGGGGAATCATGCTACTGGTGCTGTTGAGCTTCATAGTGCAGCTACCAAGGGGAATCATGGCATGAGCAAGGCTAAGATCTTTGGATGCTAGATGATTAATGTAGCGGAGAATTTCGGTCTCGGAATGGTGCTTGTTGAACACAGGATGAGGTAAGAAAGGGCTTGTACGTTTCAAACCCTCGGGAACGGAAGACCTCTTGGGCTCAACGAGGTCAGCCAGGGATATCGAATTTGCAGAGGCACCCGACGCAAATACATTGATTAAAGAAACCAAATCTTGAGGGGTGATACTCTCATCGAATGTGACACCAACATGTTTGTCGTCAATACTGCGTAAGTTGATACTAGCTTCCCGAGCTCTCTTGTGCAAATCTTCGGCATTTGTCAAAACAGGAGTTACGTCGATAGTAACCGTATCAAAGAAAGAATCATTGGTGAATTTAAAACCATAGTCAGCGATAGTGTTGACAAAGACCTGCGTGAACCCATGAACTTTGTCGGCAATACGTCGTAACCCCTGAGGCCCGTGATACACTGCATACATAACGGCCATATTGGCCAAAAGCGCTTGGCTAGTGCAAATGTTACTGGTTGCTTTCTCACGGCGGATATGTTGTTCACGAGCTATCAAGTATATGCTTCGAACTTCAGTCTCCTGACCAAGATAGATCTGCTTACTTTGGAGTGAAAGACGGTATGCGGGTTTACCATCAGCATCACGACTGCGGCCAACCAAACGGCCTGGCATCTTCCTCTTCAAATCATCTTTTACTGCGAAGAAGGCGGCATGAGGCCCCCCGTATCCTGTCGGAACGCCGAAGCGAGCAGTGTTACCCACGACAACGTCTGCACCCCATTCACCGGGAGGCTTCAATTTTGTTAATGCAAGGAGGTCAGTAGCGACGATCAGAAGGCCGCCAACAACATGAACCTTTTCAGCTACTTGACTGAAATCAAGGATGGAACCGTTGACGTCAGGGTATTGCACCAATACACCACAAACATCCGCCTTGTCCTCCGACCGTAAAAGGCTGTCAACCTCGCCAACGACTATGCGAATTCCGAATCCTTTTGCCCGTGTTTTGAGAACTGCAATGGTTTGAGGGAAGACGCCTGAATCCACAATGAAGGTTTTCCTTTTTACACGGCCCGAAACAAATGCCATGACCATCCCTTCTGCAGCTGCCGTAGCCTCATCCAACATTGAAGCATTCGCAATATCCATGGCTGTCAAGGATGCCACCATAGTCTGGAAATTAATTAAGGACTCGAGGCGACCTAATAATGTCAGTAAGCAATGCAGCACAAACACTGCGATCCATACCTTGCGATATCTCGGGTTGATAGGGAGTATACTGAGTATACCATGCAGGGTTCTCGAAGATCTAAAGTCAGGCCAGGATAGCTTAGCCAGACAACATAGTAAATAAGATGATTGTCGCACATTCCGCTGGATTACAGGTGGTATCACGGCGCAATGATAGCCCATTCCAATGAAGCTTTTAAATACCTGATTCTGATAACCTAATGCCTGTGCCCGTTCCTTCAACTGCGATTCGCTAAAAGGATTGATATTGTCATTATTGATAGCGTTGGCGGCGATACGGATCTCGGGAGGAATTGTAGCATTGATAAAATCATTCATGGACTTGTACCCAATAGTTTCGAGCATTTTAGCTACTTCTGCATCATCCGGACCAATGTGGCGCTCAGCAAAAGTATCTAAGGGGTCGAATAATGATGCAGGCTTCTTGAGGCTGGCAAGACCCCTAGATGCTGCAACAAACCGGCGGGGAGGCAGAACCGCACATACACGCCCTATCCTCCAAGATAAACTCAAGGTCGACATGAGGGATTGAAGAACCACACGCTGAAGCCAGGGTTTTTGAAGACACAAAGGATGGCACTACTTAAACCTTTAAGCAAGCCTTCCACCGAGCCATTCACCGAGTAAGGTACTCGCGACGTAATTTGGCAATAAGCAGAGTCGGCATATCAATGGTCTCAGAAATGTTTCCAATAATTCGCCAGACAAATAGACAGATTTTTTGAACATCCAGTACATTTTTGAGAGCAGAAGATTGATGATAATTAACAATCTGGAGCAACAGTCAGAACTCTTGCCCCGAGCTCATTCTGGAAGACAGAAAATTTTTTGTCATGGCTCGGAAGACCGGAGCGCACCGAGCCGAATACCGGCCGAGCCTTAGATGTTAACATTCTGAGCTTGAATTGGGATGTCAAGTGACCTGACAGTAGATGTATATTAGAAACTTAATAAAATTTCAGTCGGTGAGATGGCTGAGCTGTTGGAGCATGAGACTTGAACGCAGAACGTCACATAGTGACAGATGCTACTGATAACTAAATGGTTGCCATGTCAAAAGGCACTAATTCCACAGCTCTGAATTGTTCTTGCTCATGCTAAAAAGTCTAGTTTCTCATATTTTGTATGGTCTGCCAAGGGCAAGTTATTTTTTGGCATTCAAGGAGAACAATCACAAATTGCATTTAAATCATTGTTCCTGCTCTTCTTCCAGTTTGTCTGTTAAGAATTGTTGTGTCAAAGTGCAACTTTAATTATAACAGTGGTGTTCTAGCAGTGTAGCTTAGTGTCTTGACATATGAGATGACACCACACTGTCACAAACTTCATTCAGACCATAACTCCAGGAATACTTGACCGATTTTCGACGATCTAAATGACCACCAAAAGCCCTTAAGAAGACCTTTCAAACAGTACCAAAAATGTCTCAAAGCAATCAGTATTCACTGAGTTATCAGCAGATCAGTCAGTGATCACCAAGTTACCAGACACTAAATCACCAATATCTCAGGAACCACTTAACATAATTGTTTGCTTCAATGACCATTGTGAAGCTCTCTTCAATGCACTTCTTTCTGCTATAAATAGATCCCAAGGTGATAAGATCCCATGGAGATACAAGGTCCTCAATGTTTGCACATGACACTGATCTTTACTCATAGATTATCATCTGTCCTTGAATAGAACAAAGGACTGCCCTAAGATAGTTAGGTTATCTCTATTTCAAGAACAATAGTACTCCTATATATAGAACAATAGGTAGTGATCATATGGTAGGCTGTTCTGGTGCACAGACCACCACAATCATATATTTAAGAACTGTATGTCTGAGGATAAACCTCAGACTTAACAATATCTTTTGTTGCTTGTCTAACTTCACTTTTTTGAACACTTTGATTATCAAATCAAGCAATCACAAATTAGTAAGTGGCCATTTGTGATAGAGAGAAGGAATTCAAGGTGGAAAAAATCTTAAACAAAAGGACAGTTAGGGAGAAGGAGAAGTTTCTAGTAAGATAGAAGGGATACACAGCAGAAAAAGATACTTGAGAAAATAGAAAAAACTTGGAGAATGCAAAGGAATTGGTAGAAGAGTTTGAGAAAGAGTACAAAGAAGAGGTTGAGGAACTAAGATGACAGGAGCTAGAAAAAGAAGAGAGGAAATTTAGTCAGGAATTACCAAGGGAGTTTATGGCAAAATTGATATATAGATGGGGAAAAAGGAGGTATGAAAGAGAAAGAGAAAAGAGATAGGACGAGAACTGGAATCAATGGAAAAATTCCTCAGGATGAGGAAACTTAAAGAAGGGGCCATGTTATAAGAGTCCCAAAAGGAGAAAAGTTTCCCAAGCATTCAAACATTTAATCCAAAACCTCAAGATATACAATAGGGTTGAGATATAAATAGTATGGGAACTAAGGTCACATAACAAAGTCAGGTGATCACAGAACATTCTAGAAGGACATGTGACCATGGACTAAGAGTACAGCCACTGTAAAAATAGTATAAGTAGAAGTCTAATCCAATGAAGAACTCTATCAAGTTCTTCTTGAACATTCACCTTGGGTGATCACTAAGAACATTCACTGTTTATCGATAATATAATGTTTTCTCTTTCTCTGAGGACATATAGATCTCTTGGTCAGATAGAGTAACTATAGTGTTTACTTCTAGCTAACAAGGGTAAAACAACTATTGTTCCTAAGAAAGGAACCTCTACTCTAGATGGGGCTTTAAGAGCTTTACCATTGTTCTCCTACATAGACAGATGGTAATGCACCTGTAACATGGAGCAAATAGTAAAAAGAAAATATATAACAACACCAGGAAGCAAGATTAGGTCTTGAAGCAAGGACACTAGTATTGTCCAAGTTCTTTATCTGTAGTCCTTAACTGACTGCAAAGTTCTCTTTATGCCTGGGACCCAGCTTCCAAAAAGCTTGTGAGTGCTGTACTCACTAGCAAGGATAATGATGAGAGTAAGTATTGACAAGGCCTCAAGATAAGGGATTGCCTAGGGTTATTGAGCTCTAATGTTAAGGGTACAGACTTAAAACTAAAGCTCTGACCCTAACTAGTGACAATTAAAAGAGAAGAACCCAATAGAGTTCTCTGTTGGATTTTTACTAGTACTTATACAAATATTCCATGGTCTGTGTGCCTTCTTCCCATGGTCACAAAACTATGACTAATAACTATATAGTCCTTACATAATATTGTCCATACTATATATATCTTTTTTGCATTATATTTCTAGAGATTCTCCATTAAGTTAATGAATGCACAAGAGATATTTTTCTTTTTTGGAGCCAACTCATAACAATATCTTGGAAACTACTTGATATAATCATTTGCTTCAACAACTATTGTAAAGCTCTGTTCAATGTGCTTCTTTTGTCCATAAATAGATCTCAAGGCAATAAAATCCCATAGAGATACAAGATTCTCAATATTTGCACATAATACTGATCTTTACCTATCAATTATCATCTGTCCTTGAATAGAGCAAAGGACTGCCCTAAGACAGTTAGGTTATCTCTATTTCAAGAACAATAGCACTCTTATATGTAGAACAATAGATAGTGATCATGTGGTAGGCTGTCCTAGTGCACAGACCACCACACTTCATGTATTTAAAAACTGTATGTTTGAGGATAAATGTTAGCATGTAGTCATAAGGACTTAGAGCTCAACCAAGGTAATTGTTCAGGAAGAATTTGATAGAGTTCTCTGTTAGATTGCTCAACTACTCATACAAATATCTGTTGGTCTATGCACCTATCTCCCATGATCACATGACCTTTACTAATAACTATATATATCTTACATAAGCTTTCCCATGCTATTCATATCTCTCTTGTATTATAATAAATATATCTAGGGGAGAGCCTTTGGTATCTCTGAAGGTCTTGGTGAGGGAGGCCAGGTATACTGCTATTGCTTCATAGTCTGTTCTTTTTATACTATGGAAAGAGAAATGATCAGAATAGATATTTACAATGCAAGTACCAGAGATGAATTCTTAATGGAAATAGTCAAAAAGAGGAGATATTTGGTTAAGGCAAAGGTTGATGTCTGTAATAGGGTTCTTGAGTTTGAGTCTTTGTTTGTCTGTGAGTCATTGAGTAGATAGTTGATGGAGAGGTGCATTCTTTGAATATTGAACATCTAGAAGAGAGTTGATGGTATGGTGTTTGTGAAATGATAACATATAAAAGTAGTGTCAGTCAGCTAGTTTTTGTAGATGATATTGTATTGGTATGAGACCAGCAATAGCTTCTATCCCCCATATAGGAGATATGTAGAATGCACCTGTGATCTAGAGGGCTATCCATTGTTGCATTTTTTTTAGAGCATCAAGAAGATAGTGAGTAGGGGCTCCTTTAAAGAACCAGAGCTGGAAGCCATAGATGGCTATAGGTAGAACACAGGCTCTGTAGAGCAGCTATTTGTTCTTGGGGAACAGACCTCTATTTGAGTTGCCTAGGATTTTCATGGACTTAACTGTTGATAGGGCTAGATTAGAGTAGTGTATCACATGGTGCTTGAATGACAATCTTCAGTTGAAGTAGAACCCTAGGTACCTCAGGATGGGTTTAGGCTTTAGTAGGGGGCCTCTGATAGATCGGAGGTCAAGGTCAGGGTTGGGATCTTGGGAGTTTCTTGAGAAATAGAAGACTTCAGACTTGTTGTGCTCGATAGCGAGGCCAAAGTCTGTTAGGATATTAGTTATCATGTTGTAGCTAGTGAGTAGCAGTGCATTTGTCTTGTCAAAGTCTTTTTCTTGTGTAGCATAATTAACCTTTTGCCACACGAATAGGACAATTCTGCCGAGATCAAAGAACTCGGCACTACAGAATAGCAAAAATCAGCCTTTGATTGCCGAGGTGTCCCTGTGTGAACGATCATACAAATGATCACACTCCGTGTAATGCTGGATCAAATCAGTGGACATCAGATTCTGGAGGCTAGGATTGTCTTCAGAGAAAATACAGCTGGAGCCCTGGGAGATGAGGGTGCATGTACAAGAATGTATCAAGATAATTCGCTCTGCCCTGCTTTCTGTTGCAGATCGACCAGATTCGTTGGAGAGATGACTGTTACAAATCCAGGTGGCTGGTATGCGACTTAATTGGCTAATCCTATCTTTGCCTATCTATTCTTGCACATTTCTCAAGCGCTTCATTGCCACAGAAAGATTCGTCACAAGGCGACATGATTATCCTTCCTTCAGGTGGGGCTACCCCCTGCCTCCTTATACTGCCAGCATGCCAGTGGGTAGCTTCTTGAACGCACCCAGTGTATGGACCAGGTGCTTAAAGAACTGTCTCTCAAAGTGGATCAAGTCAAACGTAATCACTCTACCCTTTTGACTAGGACTCTTGTTTACACAACAGATCGAATTCCGACCTTTAGTGAAGAAACTCCATGGCAATGACCATGGTGTAATAGAATTAATACGAATTGCATGATAATTACATGATTGATGGTCATTATACTTGGAATGCTCACAAAACCTTCCTGAAGTGCAGTATGCTATGAAAGAGGTTCTAGTTCAGCGGTAGTAGTAGCACCATCGAAACCGACATCTGTCATCTCGTTGACCCAACTCATCAGCACTGGATCATATATATCCATATTCTCCATAAATTTCCTTATTCCAACAAATGCTCTCCTTCCCCTCGTCTCACCCTCTTTGTCATCACTACCAAAGATCAGGCCATCATCAAGATCACTCGTATCCTCAATCAACCCAGGAAATCCAAAATGGTCACCATCAGCGCGCGGTGCAGCATCGGCTGAGGCAAAAGAGGTCCGATAAAGAATACGAAGAATCAGAAGAGCTGTCAGAGCTGGTGATGAGGGATCAGATTTGGGTCTGGAATAACTGATTATTGTGCTTCGCGATGGTGGGATCGGCCTTGAAGTCGGATCCGGCATGGGAAAACTCACCCCACTTGAAGGGAGGGTGATTGTGTCGCTTTGCGAAGGATCTTTCTGTGGCGATGGAATGATGGAGAGATGTGTAAGAACATGTAAGCGAAGGCGTGGCTCTGGTAAGTTGGTCTGCTGGCAAGTAGACCATAAGCAAGGATGTTCCGTTCCTTCAAGGTTGACAAAGTGCTCCAAGATGTGATCATGTAGTGCTCCTAGAGTCTGAAAGGCCGCTTCAGAGCATCGACCCTGATCCCACTGGCATTTGAATTTTTCGATAACCGTGATATCTTTCCGCCTATCCACCCCTCGTACAATGAATCTCTGCTGTAATCCCTGACCGAGTACCATAGCCTGCCCAGACGGGAACACGTGGCTAGCATTCTTTATGACGTCTGACGCGACAAGAAGGGGACAAGTTTCACCATACGGATTGAAAGTATCTTTGTAGAGGTTCCAAAAGTCGACCTGTGTCACTTCTCCATCTGGCTTCGCTACAAACATACATTTCATCCTAGTAGCTCATAAATGATCAGTTAATTTAAATGGCAAAACCAAAATGAACACACCATTCATAACATCGCTCAGGTTCGGTCAACTCTAACAGTCGGTCAAGCTCCTCCTGAGTAAGCTCATGGTCTTTCATATGCGTGGCGGTGGAAGCAACGGTATTTACGGACCCCGTGACATCGAGGCTGAGGTTCTCCTGGACCAATGCCTGTTCATGCAGAATGAACGATGAAAGTATCTTCAATACGCTCGGCATCTCTGGATGCAATAGGAACGCTCTCGCAAGCGCGGGATGCGAGATCTGCACATACAAGTAGTTTAGGCAAGCTTCCACAAGAGGTGTATCCACAAAAAGAGGGAGGTAGCGAATGGCAGCTGTCAATGCCGGGGAATCTTGTGTTAACTGGGAGCTATTGGAGGGATTGGAGAAGAGGGCAGTCAGAGCTGTCAATGCAGAGATGATCATCGACCGGTTGGTTGTATTTCGAAGGATGTCAAGAACTGGTGGAAGCGGATTTTGAGATGGCGAGAGGTTGGCATGAATGGTTATGTTTGGAGCAAGAGTTTGGAAGATATCCAAAATATATAATACAAACTCCACGTCTTCGTCTTTGTTTGGTTCGAGATTGAGAAGCGTGTTGAGCAGTAAAGGCATGGTATGGGTATGGCAAGCCAGGTCGAGCGAGTTCGTGTCGTTCAGTGCTGCATTTCGCATAACGAAAAGGGATTCAAGGGCATAGCGATGCTTTTGCACGAGTTCTCGAGGAGGGGAGAACAGTACTTTTTCTTCAGCCCAATTCTTATATCCTTCCGTCGCGTACCATTCTGGCCAATCAAATAATCCATCTATTAGTCCAGGGATTGTCCTAAAGAGGAATTGTTCGTTCATGCAGAGTCGACACAGGCGGTCGAGTGCCCATGCAACCTCACTAAGTATCCCACAACGAAGAGACAGTGACATGCGGTTGTTTGGTGTCGACTCCGTATACCATCCTGAAGATACTTCTGTAAACTGGGCGCCTGTGGACTGATCACATACTTACGCTCATAGTCATCACGGATGTCGGGCACTGGTCGTGGAGGAGCCACCTGCTGCGGAGTAGTATACTGTTGGGGACGGTAGTATGACGCGGCATTTCTATTGACAAAAGTAGTCATTGTGATTTTGGGAGTGATATCGGTAATTAGGAAACGTGTCACGCTCGGTGACTGTCGTCTTCTGGATAGTTTGCTCTGCTTTGCAGCATCCTCATCTCTTCTCTAGCTCTATCAAGTCCCTCAGCTCGTCACCCTGGAAACTCATAGCCATGTTCTGGTGTCTCTCAAGGAACTGATTCACACATGGATAGTGGCACAGAATCATAAATGTCTATCAAGGTGTCACGATACGCTTCATGTTAACCCAGAATCTCAAGTATGAAAAAAACTTTGCGGTCAATGTCACACGGTTGCGGTGAAAGGGACAAAAGGGAATGACGTGAAAATGACACAAAATCGTACTACCTGAGATCCAGTTCGCACTGACATCCTTTCTGCATTTCTGAGTTCTTCCGATGTTAAAATGTTGCACAATCAATAGGCCGTAGATCTATGACCCTCAGCATTGTCAATTCCTGTAACATCTGCGTGGAATATAAAATGCAAAACCGCATCAGGATAGAGAGACTGATATACTATGTCGTAGAGAAATGTAGGATGCAATTTTGTACTCTGTATGAGAGTGTAGGGACCAAAGCCCAGGAAACAGGATAGCCTTTTACAACAATAAGCTGACATGTAAGTAATATTGTGATGACAGCATGGGGCGAGACTTGCGTAGTGCATGTCAAGGGGCAGTTTAGACATGAGAGAATGAAAAAATAAATTAAGCTATCTAGGATCGTAATCGGCTACCACCATAATCAATCCTCCTCCGCTCCTTCTTTCCAAAGTGCATACATTTTCCGACGACTGGCGTCCTTCGTCTCCGGATTACTGGCAGTCTCAAAGACTCTTTTGAGCAGCTTCTTTTTCAATTCTGCACAGCCAATCCTGCCTGCTTGGGGATCGTCAAAGCACACATTCGCAATCAGATTGGAATAGGAATCTGAGTCTCCACGGATGCGTTTCAAACTTGGCTCATCGTCGGACCGAGATGATGTCCCGAGAACTTCGAGTAAGGGAATTAACAGTACTGAGTGAATACGTTTATACATCGTCGTGGTTGGAGTTTGAGCCATCAGAAGGATGAAAGGTTCGAGAAGGGGACCAAGAGGAGCGGGTAGGGGCTTTTGTTCGGAAGTCACAGCGAGAGCTCGGTTGAGTTCCTCAAGGTAGATATCAGAGAGATGACTAGGTAGGCCTATAGGGACACGGGTATCTGTTGGACTATTGAAAGTTTAGTGAGGACAGAAGCCAGTACGCGTAGGCACGTACCAAAGAGGCCCTTTCTCAGATGTTAGTATATCATTGTACATCTTACATGTCTCCTCCTCCCAATTTGTTCTGATCAGCAGGCGGAAAGACGCGTTGACGAACCGTCGCACGAGCATATAATACTTGTCAATCCTATGTATAAAAAATCAATATTAGCTATTGAGATGAAGGAGGACCTAAGAGCGCACCGTAGCCTGTCAATTCCATTCCATTCTCGTACGATAGTGGTCCAGAATCCCCTAAGAAAGGCGAGGGAGGCAGTAGTACTTGTGATTGCCAAAATTAGCTCTGCAAGTTCACCAGCCAAGGCCTGTTGCACGAGCGGTTTGTCCGACATCCAGAAACCTACAGGTCTTCAAAGGCTGAAAGCACACTTAAATTACCGCGACACACAGTAGAAGATACCCTTCCATAGCTTATCCATCTCAGATTTTGAGAGAGCATCTTCGGGCGCCTCAGAAAGGAACGCAGCGAGATTTTTCACTGCTTTGTCCCGAGTCTTTTTTTCTTCACCAAAAAAGTCAGCAACTATTCGTGAGAGAGAAAGGGACATCTTGCATACCGGTAGAGGCAAAGTATTTGGCGAGCGGGGGAGCATCAACCGCAGATGGCATAGTGGAGGATCAAAAAGGAAGTTTTTCCAATTAGGCTACAGGCCGATGCAATGTATGACTGTGTGATGACTGTGTGATATTAGCATATTAGCATGTCTAAATCTCCCATCACCTGCCATGGTGAGGCTGCGTGCATTTTCCTGTTTCCTAATCATTTACTGGGTTTGTGTAGTCCTTGATTCGTCTATCGGCAAGCCTGCCGAAGGCGTTGAAGTCACTCTTCAGGTCCTTGAGGCCTCCCCCACTGGGGACGCAGTGGGGGCATTCCGATCAATCGCACAAGGGTACATTGATAGAATACTTACCGGCTATGCCATCTAAAAGTTGCACCCAGAGTGACTAATTCGGATGGCCGATGTATCAACTTACTGCCGCCTCGTGGTTCAGACGAGGCAGAGAAGGCTCAGACAGATTTGCAAACCGGACAGACGTACAAGATGAACTTCAAAACAAAACAGTACTTTGAAAAAACAGATCGGATGTCTTTCTACCCCTGGGTCGAAGTACGTACAATTGTTCTGGCAGAATCGACACTGATTATCGATCCCGCAACAAGATCTTGTTTAACATTGAAGATCCCACTGGGCACTACCATATACCTTTACTCATAAGCCCATACTCGTTCACCACATACAAGGGAAGCTGAGGAATTAATGAAATGTTATTTACTCAGGATGATCAACCGTATCACATGTGTGGGTGAGCAAGGAGAAAGATATGCCCAAATGAGATGAGATGCAAGGATGCAGAATGTACAATTGAAGCGTGAAATGAAGAAAGAAAAGAATGGTAATGATCCCTATGCAGCAGCCATGACATTATCGTACCGGTGGGAACCTATATGACCTCCACGCATTGTATTCTTCACGTTTGCAGCAAATTTGTCTCTATTCTTGGTCATCTCCGCAGCTGCCTCTGTTGAACATAGAGTTCAGTAGAGTTCAAAGTTGGTGAATCAAGCATACCCTTATTTAGGGGGTCGTCTGCGTTGGGCTCAAGGAAGAGATACTGCAAACCAACCATGACCGAATTGAGGTTGAGAACAGGTTTCCAGTCTTCTCTCAAGATATTAAGACAGACATTGCCCTCAAGGTCGACATTAGGGTGGTAGATCTAGATGTATTATGATTTAGCCTAAAGGCATGAATCATCTTCCTGGGAGTAGCTATGCGCACCTTGGGTATGCATTTGACCTTGGGTGGTTCATGAGGGTAGTTTGAATTAATGTTGAAGGAAAATCTAAAGGAACCACCCTTGTACATGCCTACGTGAAGGCACCTGTCAATCGACTCGGCTACGGCTCGCATAGTACCGACCTTCATCGGGAGTGATAGTGAGGGTGAAGTTGAGGAGATCAGCGGGATCAGCAAACGCTGTCTTCATTGTGGAAGGTAAATCGAGCTCTGTAAGATCTGTAATCCAAGCATGAACGAGGACCACCTGATAGCACAATTTGAGGACGCACCTTTCTGCACCCGAATCTGAGCTGCACTGGTCTTGGGCTTCTTTTTGGCTGCAGCGTTCTCGTCCTTCTTCATGCTCCATAACTATAGTAGTGAGAGGGACTACAAAGGGCTAGTTTCCAAAAAGAACACACCTTAATCATGGTGGTCAGGATGTGAAAGCGTGCTGGAGTAGGGAAATTATAAGGAATCTAAAAAAGGCAATTCCGTCGGTCACGCAGTGCCTCCTTAGTCTATGGCAGGCCATCAATTATAGATCTCTCAATGGACCTCCCTGTTGTAGACTTGGATGTGTTTTTGCTGGGGCCTCACAATTCTGACGCTGTCACTCAGGAATGCAAAAAGGTTTGTACTAATCGTGTGGGGATCATACTTTCACATCAATTCCGTTGTAATTAGGCTGCAGATGCACTGATAACCTACGGCGCTCTCATTCTACATGACTCGCGCGTCCCCGAAGAGGACAATTCTCGCTTCCTTGACCTGCTAGAAGACTACTTTGCTCAGCCAGAAGACAAACTCAGGAAAGATGAGAGGCCAGAATTCGGTTATCAGATCGGTGTTACACTTGAAAATACCGAAAAGCCAAAATGTGCTGTCGATGAGTCATGTCTCCATATCATTGAGAAACTCGAGCCTTCTGAGAGACCTTTGGACGTATCTGCTCACCAACCTGACCCCAAATGTCGGTTCTTTTGGAGGACGGCCGAGGTTCCACCCTATGTGACACAGTATCCGCTCTTGAATGCACCCAATGTTGTTCCAGAGAACGAAGAAATCAGAAAACGCTGGTCACCGATTATGGAACAGTGGGGAAAGGCAATGAAAACGGCGTAGGTAAAAGAGACCGCGGTTGAGAGCTGACATCTGACTCACAAATAGCGTCGCCGATCTCGCCGACATGACCGCCATTGGATTGGGTTTGCGCGCTGAGACCTTTCGAGAGGCCGGTCAATATGGGTAGGCCTTCCCTATTCGCCTTCGCCACTTTACTCAACACATTACAGTCCCCATCTGCTTGCGCCGACAGCTTCGGATCTTGCAAAGTACGGCAAAAAGGACACTACTCTTGCCGGCTTTCACACAGATCTCAACTTCCTTACCATACATGGACGCTCTCGTTATCCTGGCCTCCATATCTGGGCACGAAACACTGGAAAGCGTATCCCAGTGCGTATTCCACCAGGAAACAACCTTCTCGTCCAAGCCGGCAAGCAACTTGAACACCTTTCTGGTGGCCTGATAAAAGCCGGTTATCATGAGGTCGTGGTGAATGACAATACCGTTGACGTGAGCATCACCATGAATTTGGACCGGCATGTTATTTATTGGTTCTTATAGACAATCATCAAGCGAAAAGTCGAGTTCCCCGATCGCCCGCTCATTCGTATCTCTTCCACATTCTTCTGGCACCTTTCTTCAGACTTCGATCTGGTGCCTATTCCTGAATTGACGAGACGAGCTCAAGAATTACGTGCTGCACACATTGGCGCTGGCAAGGACGACCTTGGGGATGTTGTCTACAAACCGATGAAAGTTGGCCAGCAAGTTTCGAAGTGAGCATTCGTTTTTTGACGGTGCCATGATTTTCACTAATATCCACAACAGTGAGCTCAAGGACATTGCGCTCATGGCCTAAATATATACAGGGATCATATAAACGAATAACATAGGCATAGACTTGTACTGATGAGTGCGATTACTTTCCGATCAACTAAATGCGGGTATTGTTGGCGTCGTCCTCAGCCGTTCAATCACCAGCACAGATATGACGATGTCATCTATGAAATCGTGGCCTGTCGGCAGTACTTCAAGTCTCTTAGGTTCAGGTAATCTGCCATACTTTCGTGGAGGAGGAGGAGAGATAAATTTCGCGAGGATATGCCCTTGTACTCTATCCTTTGACGAGTAACACTAGTAAACAAGATCAACCTCAATGAAATTCATAAAAGTCTGAACAAGAAGCTCACTGATAAAATCCCATTTGATTCATTCCAGTAAAGCATATGCTTTTCTGTGTCCATAACCCTCCACGCCCAAGCCTGTAAGATAGTCAGCCCCGAAATCAGTGCATAGGCGACCAGCAACAAACAGTCTTGACCAGCCTATAGCTCGTATCTAATAGGTCTGACAGCGCAAACTCTTTGCCTCGTGTGAATACTGTACACTGACTCTTCAGCGTCGCCAAACCCATTCTAAATGATGCACATATCTATCAATCAACTGAAGGGCAGCCTAAATCAACGAAACATACTCGAAGTCGCCAATCGTCTCGCCTTCCCATGATCCACGCCGAATTGTTGTTATATAGCATGAAGGTGTGAAGCAGTTCATGCTGACAGAAATGTAGTAGGCTTCTTGTGGAGCTTCGATATATGCTGGAGCAGAGAGGATCATGCTGTTAGGTGGGACATTCTGAGGAGCGAAGGAATATGTAATAGATGTCGCTGGTCGTCTTGATTCCAGATACCTATTGTATAATTCTTACATGAGACCAAAGATCCTGAGGATGGAGAAGGATTAAGACAAACCCAGGTGGTGTAGCAGGCTGTGATAGATTTCTCAGTGGATGGGCACTTAGAGGCGGTGAGGGTGGCAGAGGCGTCCGTGTGCCATTGGTGGTTAAACTGATCAACGACGAATTAGCACTCAGTGGACCTCCATTCGACGAGGAGTGTCTGAGGAGAGGGGGTTCCAGGTAAAAGCTTGAAGTGCTTTCAGATGATGATTTCAGGGACTGCGATTCACTATAGCACGACAATTGTTGGAGTGAATTGCAGGGCTATGTACCATCCAGCGCTCACCTTTGAGATAGAATTATCATGTCTCCAGCTCAGGATTACAAGAACGTCAATGTGACGAGGGATCTTGAGAAGCTGGGTTAAATGAGGCAATGAAATATAGGAAAACTCCGATGATGCCTGAACAATTATAAATGGTTGTGCCTAAATAGTGAATTTGAGGAAGTCGGCTAGGAATGTATCCCGGAGTCATTTTAGTAAAAGAGACCCTGATCAATATGTTTTGCTGTGACCCCACGATCCAGTTGAATCCTTGACACACGATTTCAAATCTGATACTGAAGGCTATACTTTCAGTGATTGATATGTCGGTCTCATGATAGGATTTGTTGAAGATGCTCACTGCTTCCAGGCTGTGTTCGTGATCATGGGCTGTGATCTCGCAACATCGGACAGGGGCAGCGATTATTATCGAAAAGAGGTACAACTAATATATTCACAGAATTGTGAAGACTCAACTCAGAAGTACTCAGGCCTTACAGCATGGGCAATTGATTGATAGTGTATAGGAAAATACAGTGTAAAGAAAGCTTCTTTTCCGGTAGAGAACTACTTTCTCAAACTCAAGATCAGAAAATCGGAGTAGGATCTTTACTATGTGAGATAACGACCCACCAATCACCACCTACTGAGCGAGCCCCTTCTCATGGGACTCAGTTGCGAAGAACACCTTGAGCACCACAGCATATTACTTGTGTGTCATTCGTTGCAGCCGGCATCGGTGGACAATGGGTGAGCTCATGGTTGTAAGGTCTTATGTAAGTATTCCATTAATAGATCACGGGACAAGAAGATCCTTCTAGCTGTTAACTTTCACTCCTATTGTCCAATCCATCCGAATGTCCGGTTTATTCGCAATCGTAAGACCTTCAACAATATGCTTCGTTTCCATTGACAGCCACTTCGAAGGTCAAACCCACCTGTGTGGGTCTCTTGGGATCTTCTAGCCTCACGCCTCTAACGATTCCAATTTACCTGAAGCACATCGATGATCTAGTATCAATTCTTCGGTTCCACTCTTCTCAGCTTCCTCCTTCACTCGTGTCCTATATCTTCTTCCCTATATCATCCATCCTTCAGCGCAATGCACCCTCGATTATACCTGACCAGATATTTGAGAAGGTATTCATTGTACTTGGCTACCTCTCAGAAAGTTGGTGGTGGCACTGCGAGGCTGCGGTCTGGGAACAGATTTTTATGCTTTGTAGTTCTGTCTTGGGAGGAATTGCAAACAAAGGAAAGGGGAAGGAGAGAGACGATGAAGTCAAGGAAGCTGCTGCTCAATGCCTTTTTGTACTCCTCAAAGAACGTGACGATGATCCGTTGACGAAATCTCAGCAAGCCAATGATCGTCTTGCATACTTTCAAAGTTACGCCCGCTCGCCACATTTCGTACCCGTCCTTGGTCAAACTCTTAGTGCCACGATTTCCATATCCGAATCTCGTTCTCTCTCTTTACAAAAAACGTCCCTCCAAATCCTTCAGGTTTTACTGGAGTTATATACTCCTGACGAGATGTTCCCCGTGGTTCTTCCAGGAATTGTCAGCTCTATGTCTAAAGTTGCTCTCGGTTCAAAGCTGGAGAAACAGTGGGCTCATGGCGAGATCGTGGCGGCAGCGCTCCATGTGATGCAGACTGCCATCATCAAATCTATTGGAGATGATATCTGCATAGTGGCGGGTATATTGAAGCATGCCGACGATTTGGAAGGTCTCTCTGAGCTTCTTGCTCCCTCCGCTGCAGAGTTTGATGAAGCAAAGTCGAGTACGCAGTTTAGAGTTGTGCGGACTCCGTCCTGGCTGAAGGGCACAACGTCTCAGCTTCACATTGCCATCAATGCCTTGGACTTGTTAACAAGGCACCCTAGTCCTGTTGCTCTTCGTGCTCTAATTGAATTTTCTCGGTATGTTCTTGAAGCAACGCCACAAACCTTGACACAAGCTCAGCCTCTCCTCCTTGCATTTATCCTTTCCTCATCTAATTCAACCTTTGATTCTGTATCATGTCAAGCTCGATCGCATCTTCTTTCCTTGCTATCAGATGAAAATAAATCGCACGTAAATTTGATGCAAATTCTGATGCGTCTCACAAGCGAATATCTGTCATCCCTACCTCGCCTCATATTCATTCAGGAAGAGAACAAAGTACAGCATCTGAGCTGCCTCATAAGAGCGGTCTGTAATCTAACAGTCTTGGATGAAGATTCTACTACTACTACTTCTTCCTCGATCTCCGCTATCTCCAAAGGTATCGGAAAGCTTTTGGGGCCAAGTAGTGACATCGAGAAGTGGGGTTGGAGTCTGTTGTCCGTTTTCCAGTTTTCCGACGTGCCACTCACAGTCGAGCGGAATTCAATGAAACGGCTTATGCTTGAGAGCGACCCAGACAGTCCTCAAGTCCCTGCTTTCCCTAGTCTTCAGCTCAAAGGTCTAGACATTAATACTTTACAAATACTGGAGCAGATGTTTCGATCACTAGGAGCAGCAGCAGGTGAGACTTGCTTATATGCTATAGAGTGGTTTTTTGGGATCGGGAAGAGTGGTGTTAAGAGGAATGCTGTTGCAGCTATGTGGTTTGCGTGCCGTCTACTGGAAGGAGTGTCCAGTGTCAGCTTAGCCTCAGAAGAAAGTGTCAGTCGTTTGAGGCCCAAACCAGCAAAACGATTGGAGAAACTGGCTAGATCACTGGCCCGAACTCTCTCAGAACAGTGGGATCGGGGGATCGAAGATTCCGATGTTCCACCATCTTCGGATGCTGTTCAGGGCTTGTCTGATGCTCCACTTGTCGAACGGAAAACGGGTTTATCTCAGCTTCATGAGAACCTCAAAATCACTCAGTCATCACCTGCTACAATCAATGAAAATACCGACCAGCCAGTCAATCACCGTGTTTTGTCCCTACAAACGCTGTCTGTTTGTATCGGAATACTCCAATCTCGTTCTTCTTCCCTTTTCATCCACGTCCTCTATCCAGTTCTGCACTCCCTCGTCTCCCAAGCTTCATTCCTTTCATCGACGGCATATGCAAGTTTGCAGTTCATGACTGTCATGACCTCTTATGCCTCCCCCGCCAACCTCCTTCTGTCCAATTTTGACTATGCCCTTGACGCTATTTCACGCAGGTTGACCCGGCGTTGGCTTGATGTGGATGCAACACAGGTGCTTGCTTTACTTGTGCACCTAGTCGGAAGTGATGTCGTTGAGAAGGCAGGGGATGTTGTAGAGGAATGTTTTGACCGCCTGGATGAGTTTCATGGATACGATGTACTTGTAGAGGGATTGGTCAGTGTCCTCGTTGAGGTGACAAGGATGCTCAGGAATGACGCATCGTTGGAAGTTAAAATAGAGAGGGAATCTGAGTACACAGTGTATCCTCGATTATCGGATTTATCGAGTTTTCTTGAGTGGTTCCGCAAACGAAAGGAGATGCCGGATGATGAAACGACAGATTATGGACCAGCACCTCAACGAGCATGGAGTAAACCCGAATTAGAGACGGACGAACAGAAAGTCAAAGAAGAAGAGGCCATGGCGAATGCAGCAAACCCGAATGCTGAGCCACTTCCCACATCGACACAGACATTGACACAGCAAATGATCACTCGATCCCTCTACTTCCTAACACACGATTCCCCCGTAATTCGTGCCCGCATACTTACGCTTTTGGCTTCCTCAGTTCCCAATCTGCCTTCTTCGGCCCTCATGCCTGCAATCCACTCAGCCTGGCCGTTCGTTCTCAACAGGCTTAGTGACCAAGAAACGTTTGTCGTTAGTGCTGCTGCTTCCTTGATTGAGACACTTTCCACATATAATGGAGAATTTATGTTCAGGAGGATATGGGACGATGTTTGGCCCAAATTCAAGATTCTTCTGACAAAACTACAAGTTGCTGACGCAACAAGTGCCTTGGCTCGGAGAGGAGAAAACGGAGTTGGTACAGAATCATCCTACACACATTCTCATCGGTTATATCGATCCCTTCTCAACACCATGGCTGCGGCTCTAGAAGATGTTCGTGCACATGAGCGTTCTTTCTGGGATGTTCTGCTTCTGTTTCGGAGGTTCCTTAGTCGAAATGCGAATCCTGAACTGCAACAGTGTGCAAGGCGGCTGTATACTGCTGCTGTGTCACAGAATGGTGATATGGTCTGGTTTGTCTTGACTGCGACATATACTCGCGAACATCCCGTTATGAGTTTCATGTACAATGAAAAGTGGGATATCGTAGATAATGCACGTTTAATTTTGGATATCACATCCACAAAATAAATTGCTGTTTATTACGATCATGACTATTCAGTCGAGGCCCCAGGTAGGTGATAATAGCAAGGTACTAGGTTGTCGAGAAGTGGAATCTCTGATTTGGGTCGAAACGACGCAACTGCACACCGGCCTGCTGGAGCAGCAGTGCTGAGGCATCATCCCTAATTTAACGTGAGTAGAGGGCATACTATAGTGGCTCCACGTACATTTTGTAGCTGAGGTTATATACGACGGTTTTGATCCCTGTTTGAATGATTTTGATCGTACATTTCAAACACGGGCAACTAAAGGACATAACCAAGGTTAATTTTGAATACTAAGAATCAGAATAAAGTCGAAGACTCACGTATTGCAATAGAGTACCGCATTGATACCAACACGCTCTCGACCAGCTTCAAGTAACGCGTTTTCTTCGGCATGAAGACAGACGCATTCATCCAAGACGGAGGAAGCAGACGAATTTCCATTGCAACGACCACAACCACCCTCATTACAGTTTTTCAAACCTCGTGGGGTACCGTTATATCTGAGAAATAAGTTGGATTAATATCCAGCATTGGCCATTCTCCCCATGTCTTACCCAGTAGCTAGAATCCGATTTTCCCTGACAAGTACGGCACCAACGCGGCGTTTCATACAGTTAGATCGTCGAGATGCCAGCGATGCCAATGTCTAATTCGTGTTAGCAGCGATAAAATCTGATCACAACAGTTTTTCACCATGAAGTACGCATCCCAACTGGGGCGAAGGTGCTGCGGGTCCAGGAGATTAAGGTTTTCGAGGTATGCATCAAGCTCCGAGGAATCGTTGAAATCATTGTTGATATTGACATCCACCAAGTCCTGGATACCTCGCAATGAAGACAAACCAGACATTCCATTGCTATTGTTTCCGAAGACCAATCCGTCATTCTCCCGCAAAAAGCACTCTAGCGATGTATTCTTCCGACTAGCTACTTATCAGGCGGCAGCATGTCGTCAAGAATCTTGCGCACCTCTTCTGAAGTCGAGAATAACGAACAAGCAGGGGTGCATCCACGCTGATGAGCATGAAGAACGGGCGTTTGATAAATATTTCCACTAGAGCACGAGTACAAAGATCCGTAGTTACGAAATTATCTTTCCAGTTCAGCGTAACATAATCCAACATCGCAATAGGACTACGGAATATCAGCGGTTCCAGATGATCTTCAGTCCCTTGAACATGCGAGGTGAGGGGATTCGGGGACGGATAATCGGATAGAGCCTTCATCTGTGATGTTAAAACATCCCCGGGCAGAGGTCCTAGGGGTTTCTTCCGTGACCAGGTCATTTCATCACCTTTTTTGCTTGCCTGGTGGTCCAAAATCTACACTCAGTCAAGACAATGATGTAGCCAACATACCTCACAATCAGCTTCAGTGGATACCTTTTCCAAGTCTCTGGGGCTGAGGCAAAGAAGAATGAAGTCTTTTTTCAAAAGTAAATGGTGTACAATAGTGGATTTACCAGAACATTGGGTACCAACTATTGCAATTAGCATGGAGGAATCGGTGTCGATGTCAATGTCATGTGTGATTTCTGAATATCCCATCGTCATGTGACACATGCTGCTATCTGGGGAAGGCCTATGGGTGTAGAATTTTGTAAGTGATAAGCCACAATCATGTATCACATTTGAAGCATTACCCAGCCCCCTCCACTAGAAAACTTCACACCCCATGTGGATATGGCAGTGGGGATGAAGGAAGTAGGTGAATGCTTCAGATGTAAAAACATGACTGTGGCTCATTACCTACAGAACTCTAGATCCATGGGCATGGCATTACCACAGTCACTTTGACCCTCAAATGGGCCCTCTAGTCTTAATTCAAAGTGATTTGGTGAGTCACATTCACATAACAATTCAAACTATCCCTTTGTTGGCAGCAGTGATTTGGCGTGTGAATAGTCAGCTTACTTCTAAATTTAGCTTCAACTATGAACCAGGATGTGCTGAATCTACTCACACTTGGCCGAAAAAAATAGAGAGTATCCAAAACCTACAGACATGTACCCACAGTCATATTCATTAAAGAATAGATCACATGTAAAGGGACAGGTAAGCAAGACACGGTCATAGTACCATGCATGATGAGCTGGGTCCTCCTTCTGAACACTCAGCACATTATTCTGGAGCATTAATCTCAAGATTTTTTGAGATTTTCTTGAGTATTTGAATTGTGGATATCCTATGTACCACCAATACAACATGTGCAGGCTGTTGATACAATATACCAGTTATTGGGGTTGGTACAACGAAGGAAGGAGCATCTGAAGTTGTACTCAATCTGTCGTACATGTGTGTAATTTCAATTTGCGGGAAATTGCAGAAATAATATGCATGTATTTGAGTTACATGCATGTGAGTAAATGATATCAGTGGAGGGAGAAGACTAGATGACAGCCTATGTATTATACAACCACTTGTATGCGGGGGACTGGACACTTGGCTTATCGAGTTCAGACTCTAGAATGAGGCCTAGAATGAGGCCAATTTTGTGGGTGGATCATTTTCGCCTGATGCTAAGGGCGTGCGGCAGGGTTGACAAGTATCAACGTCCGATATCAAAATACAAGGTTGATTTATGTCATTCAGGCCTGTGCATTGTTACAAGGACCACGGTTGACACGACACAAGATTTGAAGGAACTACGTTATCTGGATATCATGAGTACCCGTCGATGCGTCTTTGGAAACCACGTTGGTCTTTCTCAGCCTCGAGCGCTGTGATTTTGCAAGAGCCTTTCCTTTTGCTCTTAATTCCTTGGCTGCTTTCATATCTCGGGGAGCTGTTGTTCGGATCTGCTTGATGTGGCTTTGAACATATAATCTAGCAGGGATGGATGACAACCAGGGTGCGGTCACCGGTGCAATTGAATCCACCACTGTTGCAAATCGCTCCTCAGAGATAGTAGAACAGGCCTATGAAAATGATGATCAGAAACTCAACCTCTGAGGATATGAAGATGTACACCGATAGCAAGGACAGCCAGCTTTCGTACACCGACGACCTGGGCAAGTGTCGTTTCTGCTCCTTTGGGCAAAGTTGCTAATACAATTGGGTGGGAATCTTGTCGTAACGTGTTACATATCGCAACAAGATGAGGAAAGTGATCAATGAGAATAGGTGGATCTATGTCTGCTCGACAGACGAAAAGGAATCTGATGGGATTTGTCGCTTCTCCTGTAGCCTTGACTTCACTACCAGATTTGAAGACAGATTTGACTCGGGAATTTTCAATTTGAACTTCTAATCGTTTGGTAACTGCATTGATGCCATATATCAGGTGGTTAAGGATGGGAGGCTCCGAGCTCTCCAGTTGATGAGAGACTGAGAGGGCTGAGGGGCCCTCGTTCAAGTGATCTTGATCCATTGTGGCGTCTCTGGAAACCATCCGCCTTTTCACACTGCGATGCGAAGGTGCTTGCTTCCGTCTCTTGGAGCTTCTACGACGACTTTGATAGAATTCCGCGACACCATCCAAGAGATCTGCGAGATGGGCTAGAATTGTATTTTGCACATTGGCGGGAACAACTGGCCTGAGGTCCAATAACTATCACTTTTCCTTCTCGTTGAATATAATGAAGTATTCACCATGGAATTCTGTGAGGATTGTCCAATACACCTTTGAAGGCTGTTTTCCTCTCCCCGGCATTCTTGAGCTTTGCGCGTTGAGATTGATGACTGTGAACCTTCGCCACCCTCTCTTGAGCCATATCCAAACTTGATGGCGATCCAAGAAGCGTGGGAAGTGTTTAAATCCTACAATGAACTAAAACAAAGGGTCACTGTGTTACTGAGCGATATATCAACCTACAAGTGACAATTCAACTCCTCTGATGTTGCAGCCCGAACATGTGTGGCATCACATTACATTCATTGTTTCGATGACGTCAATCAGGCTTTTTTGAATGCCTCAGTGTTTTTGGGCTGGCCTCCTTAATGACCTCTGGTTCCTCTCAACTCTACCACATCATCAATACCAGGAGACAACCTGTTCGAACATCTGTAGGCTCAACAGCATCTGGTTGTAATCAATAAAATTCTATGTCTACTCATAACTCACCCAAGCCCACGAGGATAAGTCAACCCTCAAACTCCCAACAAAACTCTTCCAGAAATGCACTCACCGAACCCCACCTGACACTGGGAGATTCCGGATTGATGCGACATGGGACTCTTCTGACCTCCAACGCAACTTCCGCCCGAGCTGCTGCCGAGCTCAAGTCGATTTTAGGGAACCATAATTCACGATTGAAGTCTAAAGCTGCTCTTATTCGACTGGACTCTGGATCTGCAAATTTTAATCGGCATGTGACTCTTGAACAGGCGAAATCCCGCGCTCGAGTTGAAGTTGACATCCTTCCTCTAACAAATATCTGTGTTCAGGGAGGGTATCTTCGTGGTCATGTCAAGATCCTGGTCCGAAATGCAACTTACAAAGAAGGTTCTGTCTTCATCGCCGAAGGTAAAATACGTGTAGTAGGATTCGAGAGCCTCGGGGATAAGTCACACTCGATTTTCTATCAATGTTCTACTCTATTAGCTTCCGTTACGCCAACTTTAGAACGGTTATATGCGTCTGAGCCTGACGCAGAAGGGTTCATGTTGGCAAGTGAAGGAGAACATGAGTTTCCATTCGCCCTTTACCTCTCACTGTCAACCGACCATGGACGGGCCAAAGGTTTCCTCAAGAATCATCCTGGTATTGCATTAAGTTATATTGCTATGGTGTGAGTGTCCCCGACCCGTTTCCTATCCCTACATCTCTTTAACCAAGTTAGTTCACTCAAAATTAAGGACGAGCTCGGCCGCCGCTCAATCGCTCATTTTTATCGATCTATTGAGGTTTGGCCACGGCTGGACCCGACTGCAATCCTTTCCGCAGCCCTTCGTCCTCTGCAAGCAACTGGGTCAACAAATATCCCCAAGGAGCCTGGTGCTGGAAGGATCAAACTAATGGCTTCACTTCGTCGACTCCATTGGATTGCAGGCCAATCTTGTCAAGTCAAAGTCGTTGTCCACAACAATACAACCAGACTACTCAAACGATTGACAATCAGCCTTCATCGTTCCATTATTATATTCCCTAAAGCTTCCAGCACCAATTCTGACTTGAATCTCGGCACGCGTCAACCCGAGGTGGCCGCCAAGCAAGTTGCCGAGTGTGTGCTAGAAGCTGGTCAATCCAGGTCCAGAGGTCATGCAAGTGCCAAAGGGTGGTGGTTGGGAGTCTCACCACGGAGAAACTCAGAGTTCGAGCACTCGTTGCTGATTCCAGTAAGTGCTCTATTCCGAAAGAATTTTCTCGACTAATGGGTCAATAGGTGGATGCTTTGACAGTCACTGATGGCAGAATTTTCGAGGTGGAATATTCTCTTCGAGTTGCAATAGACTCAGGTACCCGCTTCTCTTCCGACATACAGGTTACGCTGCCCATCAGAATTGTTGGTTTCCACTCGATAGATCCTCCTCCTTCCCAACCGACCAATGTGCAATCTGTGGCTTCCCGACCTCCATCTCCAAGATACAACTCTAAAAACATTGCTCTCAGTGAACCCTATTCTCTCAGCTGTCCCAGGAAGGGTGAGGAAATTCCGAATCAGATTTCAACTGAACAAAAGACAAAAATGGATGATGACAACACCTTCCTACATGACTCACATGATACTCCTCGTGGACGGGACACTCAAGAGCTATTTTCAGACTGTAGCGGTGAAATGGGTACCTTGGAACTTGGAAATCTCTCTTTAGTAGATGATACTGATGACGTCGTTCAGCACGCTATTGCTACAGCCAGGATGAATTCTACGTATGGCCACTTCTCAGATCTTTACTATCTTCAAGACAAAATTGAAACAGATGGGGCTTCTTGTGACGACAGATGGGAACACTCCATCGACGATCTGGTCTCTGGGTCTCCTTCCATGAAGGAAATTAAACTGGAAAACTATCCAGGTATGAATGTCTACGACGTCAAGGTGACACGGGCATTGGAAGTGCACAGGCGTTCGTCTTTTGCTTCCCGTGTTGAAGAAAAGACACGGATGGCTACTGCCGCATTTGTAAATGGAAATCATAATGTCCACATCCATCAGGAACAACCAGAAGAAGACGCTCTGGAGAATGACAAAGAAAGCAATAGAAAACCACATCTTATTCTGAAAGTCTCTCCTATCCCACGCGGGGAAATCAGTCAGAGCTCTGGGGACCTCCCGCATGCATTGGATACCCAGTTTGATGATTTCAGAGGAATACCGGTAGAATCTCTGAACGATGAAAATAGCTGCAATGCTCCGACGCAAAGTGATCATCCATGTTCTCCCGCCACCATGATAACCAGTTCCAAGAGACATAAAAAAGCTACCACAGTCGATTCGTCGACATCGACAACCTTATCTGCACCAGTTTGCAGCCACTGTGCGATGCATATGTCAGACAACCTCACTTTAAGAGATACCACATCGATCCAGAATTCATGTCGACAGGATACTCCCATATTCGAAACCAAGAATAGTGACGACGCGACCTGGCCTTGTATTGATTACTCCACCATTAATATAACAAAGGCGTCTGCAGTGAGCACTACAGCATTGGTCTCGCCGACAAGTACCACTTCAACAACCTCTGCAACTTCTGCCGGAAGTGTCTCCGTCAAAGATGAAATCAGACGATTGGAAGAGCGAGTCAAGGCATCCACATCTCTTTTGACATGAGAAAAATGAGATATGACTATGGTTATGTTATAGATAGTAATGCGCTAGAAGCCCTTTCGACATAAAATTGGAACCTCTTGTCTCTTCAGCATATAGCACCATTCGGTATCCTTGCACAGCTGGACGCAAAAAAAGTCAGTCGAAGCATGTTCAGACCATTAATCAAACTCACATAGATCTGCCCCTCCCTTTACAACATTGGTATCCATCTGGACCTATGTTTTTTAAGTCATCAGCATATTCTGTGTTACAAAGCTGTGGCCCTTACACTACATATGTACATGGGTGATGCATTCCCCAAGTCAATTCGAATGAGATATGACCCGAAAAGTCAGGGATAACTACCTTGGTGTCCACACCGCCTGAAATCGGATCATGAGATATACGATGGTATCGGGTTCCCTTCAAGGCTTACATGTGGCACTTGGCTTAGGAGCACCGCTCACTTGAGACTTTGAATGAGGCCGGTTGATCGGGTGTACCAAAGTTGCAGCCACAGTAATTGTGAGGACAAGGACGTGGAAAAAAAGAAACAGTAGTGATTGTAATCCGAAACGCATTTCTGACACAAAGAACTATTTTTTTAAGATGGAGCCAATCTTACCAAGGTGTTGGGTTAGGGAATAAGGAGGCTGACTCGGAGAAAAGCGAGTCTAGTGCGCAACGGACACGAATCACTATACGTCATGGGCAATCATGACAGCCAGCAGAGATCCAAATACTGAGTTTCAGCACTAACACTTACTGAAGAGGTATACCGTGATGCTGGTGTAATTATCAAATTGACCTTGATGAACTCGCGAGGCAAATGTCAAGTCACATTACACTAATAAAAATATAATTAGATGCTTGTTAGCCACAAGATCACATATGGGCCAAACGTCAAACCCTAGTTAGAAAGTATTCAAAGGCCTAAGACATATGAATGTTCACAGCAAAGAAGTCTAGAGGCCACCAAGAAGAGCCAATGCTGTCCTGAGTTCCTTCTTCGCCTGTTCTACATCCTCGTAGTCCAAGGAGCTGATAGCAAATCTACAGTGTTTCTGGGCTTTTGCGATGAATTCGGGGGCCAACTCCATAGATGATGGAGGGATCGATGCTGTTACACAGCGTGCCGAAGATTTTGGTGGAAGGCAATTGCTTGCACTTTGATCAGGGTATACATGGAGGAGATTCATAGGTGAACATGAAGCCGGAGAGGATGTACCCGCTTCAGGTATTGAGGGTGGCGGTGATGTTCGAGGGGAAGGTGCACAGATGCTCGACGGACTTTGATATACCTCTGCTTGACTCGGAACTTTGGATGAATGTTCCAGGAAAGGATTAAAGTTACTTGCAGTGCTGAACTGAGTCTGATCGTTGCGCTCCAGGCTCCCTTGTCGTTCTGATGCTTCTATAGTGCTCGGTTGAAGAAGAGACGATGGAGAGCTCATTTCTTCGACGTCATCGGAGACCCACGCCTTCTCCTGCTGTGGGGATGATATACTTGTTGAGTTTGTGCTACTCCCGTTGCCTTCACTGCGAAGTGAATGTGGATCTCTTGTGGGAGATTCATCGTGAATATCATAGACAGCTTGTGTTGCAGGCTGATGCATTAACTTATTTGAATCTGATGATGCCCCTGGTTGTTCGAAGGATACTGAATCTTCTTTTTGGCCCACAGGACCTGGTGTAGGTCTGCGCCCCTCGCGGAATGCCTTGGAAATGTCTGCAGCCTTCCATTTAGCGTAACGAATCTTGTCTTCATTCTGTACAATTAGAGGGGACGAAAAAGGCAGTTGATGCCGACTCACAGATTCAGACACGTCGGTCTTTGGAAAAACCTTGAGGATTTGCAAAAAGTTGGATGCTGCATAAAACTTCTTTGCAGTTATTCTACAGAAGAATGTAATTACCACGAATGATCAGGAGGGAAATGGCACACAGACCTCGTAGCAACACCTCTACGATCTTCGTTATCGGCGCTCTGGAAGACTTTCAACGCGAAATTTTCAACGAAAGCCGCGCTCACGGCCTCAATCTCGATCGCGTCCACAGGACCGATTTCTGCCTTCATCTGCTCGAGCGCACCCAGAAGGGCAAAAAGAACGTTGCGTGAAGCATTATCGCGAGCCTTCGAGTCAATGCCAACCTGGGCTGCATAATATGCGCCTGAAGGTTTGAGTTAGTATTTCCGGCATGATCAATGAGATACGGGTTTACACCAGTATGCGATTACAGGTTCTTGCTTCTTGAGTTCCTCCGCGCGTTGAAGGAAAGGGACGATGGCTTTAAGTTCTGTAGAAATCGGAGGGAGACCAAGGAGTTTGGGCGATGACATTCTGGAGGAGAACAGATGACCCTGGAACTGCAAAAAGCGACGTCGAGGTGAGCATGCGCCTGAGCACTGTGCTGTTTGTCGCGCATCGATCACTTGACGTCACCAGTTGTTACATTAATTGGATATCAACCCATCTTTGTGCACGAAAAACCTACTACCAATGCTTTATTTCCCTATGATATTTCAAACTCTTAGCAATTTGGAAGCGTGTGCTTTATTCATAAAAGGAGCATGAAGAAGTTTATGTAGAGAATAGGGACTCAATAGTGCAAACTGGCGCTAGTTTCAGGGTGGTAAAGGCATGTAATAACTTTCCTTATTCTCCACTTCATGCTGCATTTCATGACTATAAAAATAGTCTATACTATCTCATATGGTGGCAGGCGCTCCTTGTACTCGAAACCACGGTGTGGTCTGGTTTTTCCCACAGTTTAGTGGGGGGAGGAAAGGCCGACTTCGCCTCGTCACATCACCAATCGACCGGACTAGCTTCACACCTAGCTCTGTGTCACATAATCTGTTAGCATGCCTGCTAGCACCCCACCTGCTGTTGCTCTACCACCAACAACATCCAATTAGTTTCGATCGTCGCGACCTCGAAACTGGAGCTCACATCATGAACAGCTGCAGCTGTTCATGTATAAACTTAACAGGCGCTGTCTCGTTAGCTAACAATCTCTGACTCCCTTCCTCTTCTTCACTTCCCTTTTTTTCTCCCTTTCTTCAAATGGTTTGGATTAGTTGTGAGTCATTTGATTTTCATTTGTGTTTGTGTAGGTAGGACTTTGTAGTACGCTGCTGCGGACTGCAATCGAGCCCCGCATTATAAATTCAATATATATATCCCATATAGTGGTTTCAGGGTCCTGCATAGCCACTCACGGCCACTTTCGAGTCTAACGACATTTAAAGCGCGGAAGTCACTTCTGAGAGCGATCATCTATGGTGCATTCTACAGTTGAATAAAATTATCTAGCAATTTGTGCTTCAGGACGATCTTGTACAATCTGCTCTCATTACCCAATTTGGGCAGGGGTTCAAGCAATTTGGTTGATCCCAATTAACGCATCGAGTAGGCCTCATTCAGCAAGCCCCTGGCTCACCAGGCTCGACACAAGCTACTGAAGACTCAGAATAGTAGTCTATACAATAGCTGAATCTTCTGCTTTTCTCAGCAGAAAATGTGTATAATAATGTGTACACTACAGCATACCACTACATGTATCTGTAAAGTCGCCTTTCGAAAAGGACGGGTTTCATTGTCTTGTCGATTCTCATGCGGAGTTTGAAGTTTGTTGATGCCTAAGCTGACTGGATGTGACTGGCTAAAACACGTGAAGACCCTGAAAGTGGCTAAAAATATGGGATCTTACCTATTTTAGGCTAGTCTACTAATGTATCTGCTGACTACTTATACCCAGTTGCGTACTCTTGTACACCTCAGTCGTTGTCCCAAACGCTGAGGTTATTAGTTCTCACACTTCCCTCCAATGAAATTCTCGAACTCAACAGTTTTCTCCTCTTCTTTTTGAGGTGGTTTCATAAGGCTGGTGATGTGATTGTAACCTAGTTGGGCTAGTTCGGTTTTAGCGTAAGTGTAAGGGCGGATTTGTCCCTGTATCATGCTAGCAAACCCAATTTTTGATCTAAAAAGTAGATTCAGGACTACAAATGAACCTGAGATGCGGCCAATCTGGAGGTAAGTCAAAATTCAGAAGAAATAATGCTCGAATCCTCTATATTTAGAACAATTTTACAACGCTAAGCGCGGTATCATATAATTATTAATCCAGTCGGATCCACACTGTTGCGGCGTGGGTCAAGTACCCCACTGGAGACATTCAATAGATCCTAGGCTACGAATTGGTTGGATCCTGCTATCGCCGCTCGAACATTGACACAATCCCAAAATATATTGTGGCGCAGCTGGAGCCGTTTCCGAATGCCAGTATTCAAAGGATATTCAATGATCTCAGCAGTTTTTTGATGAAAACAAATAAGCAATTGTACAGGCTGGTAGACCTCCGCAATCGTTGATGTTGAAGACTATATTCTGAGGCGAAGAATGTAGGGGAAAATAGTATAGAGTCAACCAGACGTAGATGGCAAGAGCAACTGCACTATCAATACCTGCCTGATGTAACCAAATTGGTGTGCACAAGGTAATTTCCAATTTGGTTAGAGGCTGGAATAAAGAGGTGACAGAGGCACGAAAGCGATTGATTCGGTAAGTTGCATCGACGAGTCAGATCTAGGATTCAATCCACGAAGCGGATGAAAGTACTCCCTGTCTTGACCGCCAGTGCTCCCTTTCCTTCGCATCGTCTCTATTTAAACCTCTAAATTGACGAGGTACGTTCTGCTTTGCCTTTTGTCATTTCCCTCCTGCATTCCTATTTATATACCCAATGACGTGCTCTAGTCCATCATCTTTATTCTTTCTTTATTCTACTAAATTTTCCTTAACGACGTATGCGGAAGATCCCCGAGACATTTACATTTCATAGTAAATAAATGCATATTCGTCTCGTACATAAGGCATCTTCCTGTAAGCCCTAAGACCAGTCGTTTCCGCCCGGCCTTAGGTGCGTATATTCTTTGTATTTTTTCTTGAACATTCAATCTAAAGTCATTTCCCACCTGGCCTTAGTCCGTCATTTATCTCAGCACTCGAAGACGTACCTGTGCACTTTTCCTGTAATAAATTCCTTGCTTGAGCTTGTTCTGATTAACATCCAGGGTATTCCGAGAAGCCGTCTTCAATCCTGTCGTTACTCTGATCTCAAGTCCGACACACACACTCTTGTCACAATCATGTACTCACAGACTGGACTCTTGGGAATATTACTCGCTGTCTGTGTTCTAGTATTGTTCCGAAATCAACGAAAAATCAAGCTTCCCCTGCCCCCGGGGCCCCCAGGACTTCCAATCATTGGTAATGCACTCGACATTCCAAAGGTTCACATGGCTCAAACTTACTCTGGGTGGACTAAGAAATTCGGTATGCAGTATACGTGGATCTTCAGTGATAGTCTGAAATTAGCATGCTCTTCAGGCTCGGAAATTATATACTTGGAAGCATTCGGCAAAAAGATGATCATCCTGAACAGCCATACAGCCGCTACCGAGTTACTCGATAGAAGGAGCCATATATATTCCAGCAGGGGAGTCTCTATCCTGCTGACTTTTATCGCGAATATTTACCCAAGAATAAATAGACCATTCTTGACGTTTTTGGGGGAGCTGTATGCCTTCCACATTCTCATCATATTGCACACAACGCTCATGATACCCCAGAATGGATCTAGGATGGCTTTTTGCGATGATGCCCTACGGTCTGGAATGGAAGGAACACCGAAAAACTTTTGTTCAATACTTTCCAATGTCACGCACCGATATCCACCAACCCAAAGAGATTCAATTCATTCGCCTGCGTCTTCTTCCTCAACTTGTAAAGTCGCCAAATCAGTTTATGGAACATATCAGACAGTTAAATCCTATGAACTCAAGTTTCAGTCCGTTCATGCTGACATCCACATAGTGTAGTTAGTGGGATACTACTTTCACTTGCTTATGGAATACCCACAGAACATGAAAACGACCCTTTGGTTCATCTTGCGGAGGAAGCAATGGCTGCAAGCGCCGCAGGTGCTATTCCAGGCAGGTTTCTCGTTGATGTCTTCCCATGGCTCAAATATATCCCGGAATGGTTTCCCGGTGCCAACTTCCAGCAGATAGCAAGGGAGTGGAAGGAGTTGTGGCAGAGGTTTGCAAACCAAACGTTCGAAGTGGCAGAGGCAAACATGGTAAGTTTGATTCGGAGATCTTCGCAAGCCCTACTTTTTAATTCGAGTGGCAGATGAGTGGCAGTGCGGAATACTCCTTTGTGTCATCTTCTTTAGACGCTGTGGAGGAGAACCAGGACATTGAGAGACAAAAGGTGATAATCAAACAGACAGCGATCACATTCCTTGCGGGTACGGTAAATATAGATCCGATTTGGGCGTCCCTCTCAATCTGAGCTGTAGCCGGCGCTGATGCGACTGGTGCTTCGATCGTCATATTCATTCTGGCTATGACCCTGAATCCCGACGTCCAAACGAAAGCTCAGGCTGAGATTGATCGAGTACTCGAAAACGGGAGATTGCCTGATTTTAGCGACGGGGATTCTTTGCCATACGCCACCGCCATGATGAAAGAGGTTTTGCGGTATGTCCATCACATCCATCTCCTGTTGAGCACATTTATACTACCTTCTCATTTTTCTCTATGATGACGTACCCGTGACAGATGGCAGCCTCCCAATCCGCAGGGTGAGATTTTGCTCCGATCGGCTGGTCTAGTTGACTCTGAAAAATGATTCACGTGGAATAGCTGTCCCGCATCTGAACACAGAAGACGATTGTTATTTGGGATACCAAATTCCCAAAAACTCTATTGTCATTCCCAATATCTGGTAAAGTGATGCCTTCATACAAGTGAATTAGGTGTTCAAACTCGTTGTATTGATCAGGGCCATGTCCCGAGATGAAACCCGTTATCCAGAACCCGAAATATTCAAGCCTGAGCGATTCCTCACCGCCGACGGTAAACTCGACCCGGACGCAAATGACCCATACAGTTTCGTATTCGGTTTCGGTCGAAGGTCCAGCTCCCTTCCTCGTGATCAAGTATAATTAACTCTAATTATCAAAATTCCACTCCAGAAAATGTGTTGGTAGCCATATCGCAACGTCATTACTGTGGATAGCAATGGTATCCATCCTCGCTACTCTCAGGATTGACAAGTGCAAAGACGAATTCGGGAATGTTATCGAACCAGTCATAGATTTCAAATCCGCTAATATTGTCGCGTACGTTTTTCCCTTTTTGGATGTCGATAACATGCTCAACTTGCAAACTAGGCTTCCAACTCCATTCAAATGTTCAATAAAACCTCGTTCTTCAGAAAGCGAAAAGCTAATTTTTGCTGCTGCAGAACAAAGTTATTGATTTTATTATTGAGATTTGTTTCTGTCTCTGGCAAACGTTGTAATTACAATTCTCTTCGTCGTGCCCAAGCGTTCCTTTGCCAGATCTCACATGAGAGTATGGGAGTACCTAGCAGGATGGAAGATGTACAGATTCGCCTGGAATAGAACCAAGAGAGGGCATGTGGAGGGAGTATATTGTGAATGATGGTCGAACTCTCACCTCAAAATCCAACTCCTTGTTGTCGTCGCAGCAGTAACGAAAGAGCTTGAGGGAGAAATGGAGTCACAGACAAATGTGTCGTTGGCAGGGAGTGAAAAGCCATTTTGATGCCTTCTAAGTCCTGGTCATTCTGGATAGCCATTTGTTTTTGCCTCTTTAGCTGGCTGTCTAGATTGAACAGGATACTGATTAATATTCAAGCAAAAAAAGCAATTTTAGTGAGGTAGATCATTAATCTTCAGGACTCCAACAAAAAGATACGGCTGGAGGACATTATGATCTGAGATAAGCTGGCTGATACACAATGATCTGTGTGCACAAATTCCCTGTATGATATTGACGCGAGTCGAGCGTCAGGACCAGAGATCCTGGGCACTGAATGACTAAGAAGCATTTCATTATGACGTGGAACGATGAACTGTTACTACATGAGTCTGAAAGCCAGGCTCAATCGAATCGATGATCCAGTTGAGTGATCCAGTTGAGTACAGTTGCTTTAGATTAAAGGAATGCATCTGACATAGGATTGGGTTGTGATTCTGGACTACCATTATGTATAGTCGGCTGAAGATGATAAAAGGTGGGTGGACGCATTGCAACGCTGAAAGATTGCGCACTTGATTAAACATGATTCATGGGAGAGGTGTCACTGGGAGGAATGATAACAGGCTCATGGTGTGAGTCACTAGTGCTCGCGCTGTTCAGAGAACTATTTCTTGAAGGATTTGAACACTCCATCTTGGGAGTTTGAAGCGAATGGAAATTTGTGAGTGCCTGGGCAAGGTCATCAAGCTGTAGACATTGAGCCTTTGTTGGTGGTTGCAAGGTAGATGAGCCAACCTTGACCATCATGGCATCTATCGCTTCCTTTCTGCCTTGAAATTGGGTCGCCAGCTTTTTGAATTCTCTTTCCCGAGCCCTTAGTTTCTCTGCCTCCTCATCCACTGCACCTACTGTCTCTTCATCTTCTATATCGCCACCAGTGACTGAGCTTGCGCTTGCCGTTCTAGGACGAGGAAAACCGGTGGCCCGCGATGAGTTTCCAAGAGAGCCCTTCCCCTTACCGTCGGGTTGCTTTCCAAGGGCAACACCTTCTAGGTCCACATGCATTCGAGCGATCTGGTGCTGGAGATCGAGGACTCGCGACAGATGCGACCACATTTCATCATGAGAACTTTCATTATTTGCAGGCATGCTTTCCCCTTCACGTTCGGCTGACTCTACAGGCACGATTATACCAAGGGGTGAGCCGTCAAAAGGGTCGTAGAGCCTGGTAGCGAGGGAAGGATTGCTTGTAAAAGAAGCAGCTGGGCTAGCTAAAAAATTCACAGGTTCATTTAGGGAGCGTGACTTGTAATTGGTATTGGAGCCATCAAGGAGTGACAGGGACGTGGCACCCAACTCGCTTGCCAAAGGTAACCCGCCCTCTGATCGGTCCTGAACGTTGTACACTTTTTCGAGTATCCGGTCATGAGGTGTACTCAAAGCGGTAAAGTTCCATGAGCCTTGCTTCAAATTGCGCTTTGCCGAAGAGGTGCGGTGCAAGGAGGTGGGGACATCTGCAGAACTTGCATATGGCCCGAGCGTAGAACTATAGCCCGTCAATGGAACGTAGCGCCCCAGTTAATCGTTGTGATGAGCTATCCATGGGATGTTTTGTAGGATTCTGATCAAAAAGACGGAAGTGTCATGGCACGTGACATACCGATACAGTAAAGACTTGATTTCATCCCACAAATGGACAACACTCACGTGTATATTATATCCAACATATGACTGTACGTCCAAGAATCATATATTCCTCCGATGATCGCAAATCCAACACAGCATCCCCGGTGGCCGAGGAATGCGCAGTATAAGCGCAGTAGCGCAGTTTTGATTCAATTTGACTCCATTACAGTTCGTCGTTGACCTATAAAAGCCCTTTGCCGTCATTTTATCTCACTACCTATGTCGATCATCTTCAAGCTCAAATACAGAGACATCACTCGCCGTACCATTCTTGCAAAGCTGCCCGAATGGAATGTTCTTGCTGAAAGGCTATCATCTATTTTCCTTGTTCCAGTGGCTGATGTTGGCGTGTCATATCTTGATAGGGATGGCGATGAAATAACTTTGAACTCCCAAGAGGAACTCGATGACTTCTATACAACCACTTATAGAGACGGCGAGAGCATTAGATTCACTGTTAAGGATCTTTCTGCTTCCCATTCTATCTCGAGAGATTCTCATGAATTTACCTTTCGTCACCCTCCATCATTCCCTCCGCCATTCCCTCCGGGTTTCCCTCCTGCCCACTATACTGAACCAGAATTAACTCTCTCTTATGGAATGCCGCCGCCGCCGCCATTCTCTCCTTTGCATCATCACCAGGTAGCTCAACCTCCTACACACCTTCACCCTCAGAGTGGCGAGAGAATGGGTCATGGGCCTCACGGTCATCATGAACACCATCGACACCGTCAGCATCCACATAACAGGCCATGTCGCTGGCATCATCAACCTCCACCTTTAATTTCCCTCTTTGAGTGTAACACTTTGGGGCCCACATGGTTCTGCCCATCGGTCCCTTACCAGACCATCTCTCTGATCATTCCCACTCAGGACCTAATTTGAGTGCACTCTCTCATGAAATTCCCAATGCAGCTCCTGAATCTCCACATGTCCCTGATTTTCCTGTCTGACATGTATCTCTAATCCTCCAACCTTCTCCGTCATGGGGTCCGTGGTGATGTACAGAAATTGCCCGAGTAAATAGAAGTCGAGGTTATCTAGTATAGTTGTGATCATCTGCACTTAGTAACCAATCCTTCTACTGTATTAATTCATTGGATGTCAATGATATCAGTCTTGAAGAAATAACTCTGACTATCACCCCAAGACGGATTGCAACATAAAACTGCTTGCTTCAGAATGCTTTTGACTGAGATACTATCTAATAAAACACGACAAAAATTTAAGCTACCCTTTTGATGCCTTCGTGGGGTTTCCTGATTATAGACAGCTACCTTCAAGAATTGTTTCAGCTTTGGCTGAGAATTTGCTCCTCGCTTACTTACCCGGAACCGCCTTCCCAGCAGAATTAACCTTGGAGGTAAGAGGGTTATTACTACACAACAATCCTCGAACGAAAGCTTCTGCAACGACAAGCGCCCCAGCAGGACTCGTATGAAGATGATCATTAGGATAAAACGTGGTTGTCTGCGTTTCACCAAGAGCATCGTAAGCTGCTGCCGTATAAGCGTAATGATCAACATAGGTGATATTCCTCCTAATCCCGATGCTTTGTGCGTAAGTTACAAACCGATTCGGACCCGCAATCTGACCATTATCCCAGATGTTGTCGGGGGTCACAGATGAGATGATTGGGATGGCACCTTTGTTCAAGGCTGCAGCAACTGCATTTTCGATGTAGAATGCAAAGCTGTGGATCGTAATGGTCTGACCACTAACAAGAATTCAGTGAGTCTATGTAACACTGATCAGTGAAAAATGTCCTAACGTCGCGGTCGTGACAGTGCTGGTGATGTTATAGCCATCTCCTACTGCATCTTGCTTTCCGTTGTCCACAGCCCCTGCGCTTACATCGTTGTGGCCAAACTCTATGATGACATAGTCACCCGCCTGGGTGCTGCTGGTTAGGGAGTCGAAGAGTCCTTGATCGCTAAACGATCTAGCACTTTCCCCACCGACCGCATCATTGACAACGGGGATAGTTAGAAACTGTGGCAGCAAAACGCCCCAACCTGAAAAGTGGTATTTCAACAATGCATTAGGTCATCTCTCCATTGGCAGGGAACAAACCTTGGGTACCACCGCCTCCTCCACCTAAGGCCATGGTAGAATCACCCGCAAGCCTTACGGTCTGCGATGCAACGTGAAGGAAAAAGAAAGATAGCCCAAGTAACTGGAGCATACACATATTCCCCAGACGATTGAGTATAACAACTGCTTCCAAGGTTTTAAAGGTCGAAGAGCGGATTAAAACGGGCCACTTGAGCCGTCAGAAGAGCAGTATTTATTGAGAATATCTGCATGTGAACTACATGCTATTCTTGATATTTCTTGGAGCCCGTCATTGATGTACAACCCGGAGTTGGACTAAATTGCGTGAAAGATGTACCCAATCTCATGACCTAGTCCATGTCTCCAAGAAGCCCAACGATCCGGGACGTAGCTTATCGGGCCGCAGCTTGACCATCATACAAAGACAACCGCTGGATACCGGAAAAATAAGCGGAGCAGATTCCTGAGAAAAAGCGTTTTGCTGTGAGTACTGATTTGAAAAAGCCCTACTTTATTCGTCTTCAGCATTCAGATCATCTTCAATCTCCTCCTCCTCTTCCTCATCCTCATCTTCATCCTCGTCTTCATCATCTTCATCATCATCATCACCATCATCATCTTCGTCCTCGTCATCTTCGTCCTCATCCTCGTCCATTGTTTGATCAGCTTGAGCTTGAGCTTGAGGTTGAGGTTGAGGATTATGTCCTGGAGTACCACTGGCCATTTTCCTTGCCTGTATCGCTCGGAGTGCTTCTTCCCTTTCTTCATCAACGGGTAGAAGTTCGTCCAAAGCCAAATCTCGCCATCTCAAAGTACCATTTATACCTCCGCCAGCGTAACCCATGTCCTCAAATAGAGCGCGTGACGTAGGATCATAAGGAGGCCGAGGCCGTGCAGCAGGGTGCTTGATGTTAGTTGGATTGCCGTAAGGATAAGATGGGTGCACTTGAGAAGGTAAAACTAAATATCTTGTAAGCAAAAATGGCCCAATAGAAATTCTCAAATGAACTCACCGTCTGAATCATCTGGATTGGGAGGTACTAAATGTAGTGGAATATCGAGCTCTTTTGTCGCCTCAGCACCATATCCCATATGGAGTACTCCGTTTCCTACATACCATCGTCTGAAAGATCTCCTTTGATATACTCAGGTGAATCTATTGTGTCAAGTAGCAAAAGATCATTTCGAGTCATATGCAGATAACAGAATGTGAGATCCTAAAACAATAAGTCATGAATACTCATAGGTGTGCTGACAGTTCCTTACGGTCATCGTGGACAGGACTTCAGATATATATATAGATGAATCGACGCGTCGTATGCAGGAACAAACAAGAGTAAATAGACACTACTACAGACATTGATCTAGGGTAATTATAAGCACAAGCTACAAATCATATTACGGATTGCTCACTTGGTACGGTTTGACCAGCAGAGTTGACTCTTGATTTCAGCGCATTGTTCCCGCACAACAGGCCTCTGACGAATGCTTGTGCGACAATATTCGCACCTGTAACGGATGTATGAGTATGATCAGCCGGATAAAAGGCAGTGACAGCTGTCTGTCCCAATGCATCGTATGCTTGCGCAACGTATGCGTAATGGTCAACATAGGCTGCGCCCGTGCGACTAGCAGCCTCTTGTGCATATCCGACAAATCGAGGTCCAGCTCCAATTTCCCCGTTAGTCCAGATATTGTCGGGAGTCTGAGAAGACACAATAGGAATTGCGCCTTTTGCTTGAAGGGCTGTGACTGCATTTTGGATGTAATAGGGGAAGGTGTGGATTACAATCTGTTGTCCTCTTAACTAGAATGAGCTGATCACTTTCAGGAGCAGGATGAAATGACTTACACAGAATTAGTCACAGTCGAAGTCGTGTCGTATCCATCACCAAAGGCGTCCTCTCTGCCATTATCAACAGTTCCACTCAGACCATCGTTATGGCCAAATTCAATGACCACGAAATCCCCACTATTGACAGTATCAATAAGAGTGTTGAATCGACCCTCATCGGTGTACGATCTCGCAGAGCGACCGGCAATGGCACTATTCACCACTGGGATTGTTAAATATTGGCCTAGGTATTGACCCCAACCTAGAGGAAGATGTGAGCATCGTATATTCTGAGCACATATGAGCAATACTTGCCGTCTGTACCAGGAGCAGCAGAACCTCCTCCCCCACGCGCCATCGTCGAGTCTCCGGCCATGTAAACGGTCTGACCATTCACAGCATAGGTGAAAAGTGCAGCAACTATCAGCGAAGCAGGAAGGCGCATCTTTCTCAAACTGCTGATTTACAACTGTCTACATCTCCTACTTTTTATATTGCTATTCATCCGTCAAGCAGTTTTCTAGCCAGAGTAACAACTATCCGGGCCGTCGGTTGCTGTCAAGTGACAGCCAAATGTTCACATGCGACATGGATATCCTACGACATATTTCCGTCACGCTTCTTCCTCATTTTCGTCTTCTTCGCTCTCACTGTCTTTGATTTGCAAGGCACTGAATCTTCCGATGTTCTCTGCTGGGAAATCTTCCTCAGATTCTCCAGTATCTGTAAGTAACTCTGGGCTGTCTTCATCTTGAATATCTCGTCCCCCTTCCTCATCACTGTCATTTTCATTTTCACTCTCATCATCCTCATTGTCTCGGCCTGAAATCTATATACCTACATTCGTTTCTAGGCTCTCTTTTACTACCAAATCAGACGAAGTACCCGGCGGCCAGAATGCCCATGACAACCGACCCTCTGCAAGCGCACGGAGGACTGAGAATAACCAGTCAGTAAACGTAACACTCTCCATAAATTTTGTCCCCATTCTTGCATTGCCTGCCCTGTAAATGTCAGGCCGACCCGCCTTAGCTGTAACCCAACCTCTACTATTCGCGTGTGCAATCAAGATATCCATAGCAGTCCACTGAAGCAATTTTGGCTTGGGCAGTGGCATGCCTTCTCTCCAGGTCCTTTTGTCCTCAATCGCAGATTCTGTTGCAGCTGGATGGTTTAATCTGTAAGTCTTCTCAAGAGGAAAAATCTGAGCTATGTAATGGATACATGCTGGGATGGCCGATACTTTTGAAATAGGCACAATTCCAGTTAACACCTGTTTTGTTGAGTTGATTGGAGAATGATGATTTGTCAGGAGTCCAATATACCTGCATTTCCATCGGCATATAATTTGGCATAACAAGACCAGGACAATCCACAAGACGGACATCCTTCGTCCAGTACAGTGTTTGAAAATGCTTTGTCTATCAATTGCATCAGTAATCAAACCAAGCAATCAATTGGAAAGGCTCACCTTACCTGGAGTTTTGGATGTTCGTATTCGCCGGGAACCAAAAAGAGCATTAAGAAGTGACGATTTTCCAACGTTCGGTTGTCCTAGACCTTTGAGCATACGGTTGACATGACATAGGGGAAGTATATTACCTATAAGTCCCACTGTCAAGGTCTCAGATTCCTTTTCGCCGAAATTTGTACCTTCCGCCTTTCTACCATCGGGTACCGATTGCAATGGCGTTGTGCCTTCAACAATAGCGCCTAGTTGATCACCATCCACGCTCAAAACTTCATCCCAGTCTATTTCCCGTTTCACCGGAGGAACCCAATTTCTCAGCTTTACGAGGTTCTTCGTCACTTTCTCAGGTGGTTCCAGCATCTCGGCGTGAGTCTCTCTGATAGCCTTTACCAACCGGCGGCGGAAGGTATCAGGGAGATGAGGCTCGAGCTGATTTTTTCCTTGATATATAGTCGTCGTGTTTTTGTGGGCGTACGACTCAACTTGAATAACGCGTATATTGGGATAGGTGGCTTTGAAATGCTTCATCCATTCAGTCACGCGCACAGGACCAGTAATATCGACCTTTGTCAAAACGAGGATAACTTTACGATTCACTAGATAATCTGCAAGTGACGGTGGAAAGTGGAGAAGCGGAGATCTCGAGTCGAGGAGGACTAGGATGATTTGTGAGATTTCTGTAACACGCCATCTGCACAAACGCTCGGTCTTAAATGAAGAGAAAAATGAATCATAAGTGGATTTATCTCACAATTGTCGCCAGACCTCTATATTACGCTCAAAATATGTAGGAGATGGAGGGCCAGCAAGAGGCTTGCCATAGAATTCCTGTGCATCTTCTGATCCGAGTGGCTCTGACTTCCGACCTTTCTGCCACCGCTCGACTAATTCATCTGTTTGAGCTAGCCATTTCTTGAAGAATCCTTCTTCGTTATGTTCTACCTCCTTTTTAAACATATCGAAGCGCCACTTGGGTCGCTTAGGACATGAAAGAATACCAAGCTCCGTCGTTGAACCGTCATTAGCGAAATCATGAGAGTGGGCTACTTTGTACGAAATTGGTCGAAAAAGGGGGGCAGTAGACGCGACAGCCTCTGTCTCTTCGAGGAATGTCTGGGGGAGCTTAATGAAGACAGATTGCAGCTTCCTGGCTGATGTAGTAACTACATCAGAGTTGCCCAACTTGCCAATTGGAACCGCTCTGACTCGCTTGTGACCACGAGGAAGCTGATTTGTAGGTTTTGCAGGTGAAGGGTCACCTCGCTTGATGGCACGCCTGATTTGCTGTTGTTCCTTCTTCTGCTTCCCGGAGATCGGCCTGCGACGAGGCATTGAAATAAATCTGAAGGTGATGTCATCAAGTAAACACTTGAGTCACAGATGTCACGCTGCTATACATCCACTTTCACAGGATGTCATGTTTATGAGAAAATATCATGATTTCTATGCTTCGACCGTCTGAAACACAATCAACCACTGGTAACAGTTGGGGTGAGTCATCATTCTAATCCAGCGGATGCATGCATTAGAATTTCGTATCACAAAATACAAGACAGATAGCATCATCATGTGAATGGGACTATACCAAGCTGAGAATGTATCATAACATTCAATGGCATGTACCTCCAAATTTCTATAGCATTCATCAGTCTTGATTGGGTTGTCCAGAAAACTCTGAAGTTGGTTCATTTAAGTGATACAAAAAATTTGTTTTGCAAGCCCTCAACAGAAAGTAGAACTCTAAAGATAGAAAGAGTATTGTTTGGATACTGTTTGTCCCATTTTTTTCAGGTCATCAATCATTGTGTTCGGCGACACTGCTCCCCGGATGGCAGCACCAAAGTCTTCTCGTGCCGATAGATCCAAGCCTAACACTCGTGTAAACCAAGAAAAGCCCGTGAACTCGAAAAAAGGAAAGGGAAAAGAGAAATCCGCAAAGCCTCCATCAAAACATACTTTAATTCCATCTGCGAATTGGAATGAACAAGAGATTCCTTGGGAATGGACAGTCATAACCTCTTCAGCCGCGAGCAGAGTATCTCCGATATTCACAAAAGACGGAGGGTATGTCTGTCTAGTTTCAAAAATATCTTTATTCTTGATGTCTCCTAGTCATTTTTTCTCCCTCGTTGGGTCGTCTGTGAAGATCCACTCAACAGCAACGGGTCAGATCGTATCAACACTCAAACCACCGAACTCCAGCTCTACGTCGAATGACCAATTAAAAGTGTTTTCTTGCGCGGTCATCAATCCTCACAACCCATTTCAATTGATCACTGGCTCCTTAGATGGATCCTTGATGGTCTGGGATTTCTTGGATGGTTCATTACTCAGAACAATTGATATTTCTCAACCTGTCTATTACCTCTGCGCACATGAACAATTCAAGGACTACGTTTTTGTCGTTGTGTCTCGTTCAGAAAAGGGTGTGTCGTCTGATCCATGTTATCCATTCATCCGAATTTATTTCTCTTCAAGATCAGAATGCTGCCGTGATGCGTGTGTCTTTGCAGAACAGTGCTTCTGCTAACTCTATGTCCCTGCGATCAGCAGATGAGTTGGTTGTAGGAAAGATCCTGTCTCCCACGGGGTTGGCTATTGCACCTAATGGAGCTTGGCTGGTGGCCACGGCAGGGCACAAAGTCTACGTTGCGAGGACGTCGGCTTTGACGGCGGGCTTCACAAAGTATGTGTCTCCCGAACGTCTTACCTGCTTGGCTTTCCACCCCTTAGAAGAGTATTTTGCAACGGGGGACGACAAAGGTGTTGTTCGGCTCTGGTACTGTCTCAACGAAGAATCTGTCACAAATGTGGAAGGCGTGGAGAAAAAGACACAAACATCGCTCATGCATTGGCATGCACACCCAGTTTCTACGTTGACTTTCACAGTCAATGGTGCTTATCTATTGAGCGGAGGTGAAGAGGCAGTGTTGGTAATATGGCAGCTGCACACTGGCCGTAGGGAGTTTGTTCCTCGAGTGGGATCTGCTATCAATACTGTGTCCGTGACAAGATCGAACAATGGGGAGGAGTATCTATTGGGACTAGCAGATGCGACATATGTATTTGTCAATGCTAATAACCTGAAGATTTCCAGAAGCTATTCGCGACTGAAACTTGGTGTGTATTTTATTGTGCATTCATAATTTTACTTACATTTGTGGGCAGATCCTGGCGTATATGACCACGATCCTTCTCCATCAAAGATACGTTCATCCCCCTTGGCGGTTCACTCTTTGTCTTCAACCCTCCTTTTACCTTCTTCTCATCCCTCCTCTCTTCAAATATACTCCCTCTCAACATCCACTGTGAATTATGAGCTTGAGGTCTCGCCTTCCAACCGGACATCACGAAGAGAGGACAAGCCAATAGAGCCTCCTCGAGTGGAGCAATGTGTTGTTTCCTCTTCAGGACATTGGATGGCAACCGTGGATACACGGGAAAACGATGGCGATTTTCGAGCAGAGATATATTTCAAGCTCTGGGCCTGGAATGACAAGAGTGCTGTTTGGGTACTCAACACCCGGATTGACAAACCTCATATGGACAAGAAGATAACGTCATTGGAGTTCTCTCCTGGGCATGCTGAAGACATGCCGTTGCAGCTGGTCACCACTGGCGAAGATGGTATTGTCAAAGTGTGGCGGCTCAGAGACCAGAAGCTGAAAACGGGGGAGAAAGAAGGTGAGGAAGCAGTTTCTTGAGTGGGTACCTAGGTTTTCTAATTTCAAGTAGAGTTCTGGGTCACCCGAGCCACTCTCAAATATCACTCGGAGAAGCCATGGAGCGCCTCCTGGTCTCACGATGCCTCATTACTCGCTGTCAGTTACGAGTCTTGTGTCAATGTGTACGAGACAACAACATATGCCATGATCCAAACTCTTGCACCTTTTGAATGTCCAAGACCAAAAAACGTTCACTTCATTGGAGGGAGGAATTTGCTGATCTCAGGCAATACTCAGTTTGTTCTTTGGGATGTTCTGGCCCATACAGGTGAGTGACGAATGTATGGTCGGTCATCTTTGTTTTCATCTGAAGTCAATTTCCAGTATGCTGGCATCAATATACTTGTCGTGATATTCAGTCTATATCCTTACACCCTTCTGGATCGTCATTTGCTGTTTTCGAGAACCTTGGTTCCAGTGGTGCACAAACAACGCGGATCTCATTCTTTACCCTGCAATCCCCGGAACCGACTAAAGTTTCGACTCTACCGTTCATTTTGCGGAGTAAAGTTTGGTTTTCCAACGCAGCTGAACCCTCGCATTACTCGTTCCTTGGGATTAACCAAAGCTGGAACCTTGTTGCCTTTGGCGATTCTGTTAATCTCATTGAAGAGGATATCTCGGCGAAAAAACTTGCCACTGGTAATACTGTGAATAAGCAGCCAACTTTGTTGGAGAGCATTTTTGGACCTTTGTCTATCAATCCCATGAATACGACTCCGTTCAAACCAGCATCGCATCAAGTTCCGATCTCATCCGAGTCGTCAAGGGAAGTCCTTGAGACACCAGCATATCTCACCCCGGCCATCAACACGTTCTTCGACTCCTTGATTGACACATTCCTGAAGAAGCGCGTCAGTGAGGTCGAGGCTCAACCACTTGGCGCTTTGCAGATGGAAATTGATGAGGACGATGAGATGGAAGTGGATCAACCTCAGACAATGGCCATTGCCTCTGCTCGGACAGTTGCTGCCTCAGAAATGAATGATCTTGTAGGTTTGTTCAGGAAATACGTTATACAAGGTCAGTTCGGAGCTACAATATCGGTCATGTTGACCTCTTACCTGGTCTACAGATCAAACGCCATCATCACACGTTACAAAACCAATTAGCAGGATGGAAAATGGTCGAGATTCTTCTACAGCTAGCAGATCACCACACAAGCCTCTTTCAAATGGCACTTCACGCCAAACAAAAAAGCCTGCAGTCAAGGCCCACGATGAATTTGATAATTCAAATTTGCCATCATCCCCAACATTGGTAAACGGTAAAAAGCGCAAAAAGCCTTAATTCGGTGTATAGTAGACGTAGTATGTTTGCATGGGTTATATTGACATTTGCATTGTATCGTCATATGGTACATATCTAATCATCGTGCTTAACAAATTAATGAAGACACATTAGAAGCGAGATAGCAACGGGCAGAAAACGAAATAATTTCAAGAATACCGAGATTTGACAACGAAAGCCATCCTAAGTATTCATTCCATGGGTGATTCTTCGTCACTGATTTTCGAAGGATGGTTATGGGTTAAGAGCGTGACGGCGAGCTGCCGAAGGGTATCTCTTTCCTGGGCATCCAGCTCCAACCAATACATTTGGGCGATGTAAACCTTGTCAAGACCATACCCAGCTTGTCTTCGGAATGCAAGGAATTTAGACAGGGAGTCCCAGGAGGTGTCATTGACATCAAGACTGTTCAGGTCGGGGAAAAGGATATGCGAGGGGTCGAGTGCACAACTACTATCGCTGAAGTCCGGGTATTCGAGAAGCGTCTGAGGATTAAAGTGGAGAGCATCCCAGAACGACTCGCTTATTTTGGATACCTGTAAGAATCTAACATCTGGCATGGATGCAAACATACGAACGAGAGCCCTGGTTCCACGTTCTTCTGGTGAAAGATCAATGAACACCATAGTCAATGACCGGACCTTGGGAAAGAGACCAGTCAATCGCTCGAAAAGGGCGGTATAATCCTCTCCGGTGAATCCATACAGTGCTAGTTCCTCCAATCCAGGCGCGACGAAGCTGGAAAGTACGAACTGTACGTAGTTAAGTGCAAAGTCCGCAAGGATCAGGCTCTTGAGATCAGGCAATGTCACAGGTAGATGAAATTCGCCAGGTGGTCTCCACTTCGGCCCTGCGCCGTGTAGGACGAGGTGACCAAGTTTGGGACAGTTGGAGAGAATATCACAAAAACGATCCATATCTGGGGCGGAGTCTAGAGGAATACGACGAATGTCGAGAGTCGTGAGATTTTTAAGGGTTGTGCGTGTCCAATCAACATGAAGGCCGGAAATGGATAGATGACGGAGGCTAGACACCAATGCACCCCCAAAGAGCGGCAAAGGACCATCAAGGGCGGAATTAGAGGAATAGTCTGGTCCCATGTGAATGTATGGAGGTCCTAAACGGTGAACTTCAAGGTGTTTCAGGTTGCACGTCTGTTTCTGGAGGCCAATAACTTGTAACCAGCGTAACAATGTGAGCCCTGCTTCCTTTTTTTGCACCGCTACACTCAGAGTACGCAGTTGGCCTCTCCGAGACGCAAGATGATTCAAAATATCCTCCATTGTCTCCCGACTTAATGGTTTTTCTGCACAGTCCCTGAGATAGATGTCCATGGGTGCCAAACCGCATCTATCGATCACGAGTTTCGAGAAGGAAATCTGGCCAGGAGTTTCGGCTCGGTAATAGAATGTATTCCACAGCGTGGAATCCTGGACGACCACGCTTCGCCATGGTTGACATGTGGCACCGAGTGCCAACCGACGCCCATTACACTCCTGCGGATCTTTTGCAGACCATACGACATAGTGAAAGATAATGCTCATTGTTTCTACTGGAAGCTCATTAATACGGAATAACCTTCCGAATCTAGCGGAATGATCGAGTCTCGCCAGCGTGATCATGTCGGTCACAGGAATTTGAAGCAAAGGAGATTGTCTCTTCAGAACTTCTTCCAATAAATAAATCACTGCCAATCTGCGTTTTGTGTCTTGGCGATGCTGATGCAGCTCCTGAAGAGAGAGAATACGAGGTGACCACGGACGGACAACTTCCGAATAGATTCGCTGGCTGATGCACAACCAGTCCTCTGGCGTATGTATTTTTCTAGATTGGCGGGCCGGAAGACGTCGAAGCAGTTCCTCAAGTTCATCCACAAGTTTTAAGCCAGGAGACGAAGCAAGATATGAACGCATTGCCGAGGGTTCATTGATACACTGGATAAGACGGTCAACAGGCGCGTTGAGTGACGAACGGGAGACTTCTGAGGTTGTTGAGACTGGTTGTAGCTTATAAGGCATGGGATCTGCCGAATTGAAGGATACAGGTCCCACAATGATGGAGGCATATGTATATAACATTGAGCTGGACGTATGCCATGTAAGACTATTATTTGACGTTTAAAAGGACCACATACGATGGGTATTTTTCGCCAAAAAATTATTTTTGTATACCCCTGAAATTCTCTCGCGCGTGTCTAGTGAGCCTGGATGAGGTACGATCAGATTCACAAAAGGTGACCTACGAATGAAAGGATAGACAGTGAGCAGTTCAGCTCGTCAAGTACCTTTTTAAAGGAGTTGAGATGAGCCGACTAGGCAACTACAAAGGGTGTGTCAGGAGCCGAAGTGAAGAGAAGGTTGTGATTTATAGTTACGCACCGAGTCGATGGAGATCCGATGGAGATCGCCGAATATGGAGATTCGTTCACAACTGCAGTGATACCGCATGGTGGTGCACACAACGATATAAATATCTAATGAAACATTCTAGACAGCAATGGTGAAGATAAATTGGACACAAGCAAGTCCAAGTTGTGCGTAAGGAAACAGAATGTAGAATGGAGGTTGTCAACTACATTCTGAAACAATCACAGTTGACACCCACGTGGCGCATTTTCATCTTCTTTACCCATCACACCTCCTACGTAAGAGTCCAGAACATAACAATAACAGTTACGGTCATGAGCAAGAAGGTAGTACGCAATGACAGGATCACCATATCAAATCTGCCTAATGCCAGCTGCCCGGAATATCGCTCCCACCAGAGCCAGATGCAACGGAGCTCTCCGTGAGCATGGCCTCCAAAAGAGTTGTAACGATATCGTCTTCACCGTCTTTCGTTATAGCCCCATCAGTAGGAAGATAGTCCATGATCCTTTGACGTAAATCTGGATAAACATTTTCAGTGAAACCCATCTAATGTGAGAAATCAGTGCTACCCATAAACTGCATCATTTCACGATCATTTCACGTACATCTACTAGCCTTCTGCTGATCCTATTGACCACAGAGGTGAAGGGATTCTCTGCAGGTCTAACACATTGGTAGGGGGAATGACCAAGATATGTATCATATCTCCAGGGACTGGCACTGACTATATCGAAACTATGTCTGGTATTAGCAGCAGTAGCATCGTATCTTCCGCGCGCTCAACACTTACGCTGTACTCTTCACAGGATTTCGGTCCTCCTTCCTCTCGTCTCTCTCCCAGCGATATCGCTCCTCTTCCGCCTTGACCTTCTCCGCCTTGAAGACTCTCTTTACCTCCCCAACTTTGGCTCTTATTTCTTCTGCATATAGCCGCTGTTGACTTTCGATACATTCAGTGCCCAGACCAGAGCTACATTCAAAATTATTGCGGCAGAATGGTGCCGTTCCTATTCCAAATGGTGTATGAGCTACATTGAGGATCCCTGTGCCAAATGGGGAATTTGGTGTAGGCGGCGTGGGAAACCTGCTATTTGCTGCGAAGTTGCGAGAGATTGATGCACCCCATGTAGGCCCAGTACCTTGGCTGGATGGTAGAGGCCTACCCGAGTAAGTAGCAAAACCTGTTGTCATAGAGGCCCCTTGCATAGGAGGGATTTGTTGGCGAAAGAGGTCAGTCGGCTCAGGATTTGCATTGTGCAATGGCGGAATGTCTGCAGCTTTAGGTTGTCGAGTGGCCTTCTCGGTAGTTTGCTTGAGCATTTGGGCGTTTCTATTTGCTTGTGCTTCGGGTGCTTCGTCCCGACTCTGAGAAAAGATGCGGAGCATCCCTGATAATGCCTGAGCAATTCGTCTTCCAGCCTCTTCCTCCACCACTCTCCGACTTTCCTCAGCAAGATTCTCAGTATTTCGTTGTAATCCAGTGGCAGCTTGCGAAAGGGCTTCACGGGATGAGACCCAGTATGTGCCATTCGTAACGTTACGAATGATAGTACGGAAGGAATCGCCGAGTTCAGGGTGGGCTGAAATTATGATTGAAATCGTGTTTAGGAATGATGTTATATCTTGAGCAAGACTGGCGGATGCTTCCGCGGGTTGAGATGGTTGTGGGTCCACTGATTCAACTGACGGAAGTGGTGGATCCTCAAACTCCCGCATCCGGTCGAACTCCTTCTCCAGGACTCTAGGAGTGCTTTCGGCGACGATGGTGTCACCACCTTCGTTGTGAAGGAGGGATGGTCGAGAGTTGATGTCAATGATAGGGTTAGGATATGTGTTGCCGCTATCCACGGCGACCAAAGATCCGTTCGATGACACAGAATGAGCCCTCCTCTTTCCCTTCTGTTTATTCGAAATGCATTTCTCCGCGACTTCACTATGAGCATCCTCCACCTGCATTCCAGATGTATTATCCGCTATACCAGCTGTACTCTCATCACTGGACACGCTCTCCACGAACGCACTTCGAATATTGTTACCAAAAGAGGAATTTCCAACAAATACCACCTGCCAATCATCAAGACCAGGGACCTCCGGATCGATGAATTGACTGGAAGTATTTCGATGTCCCGCGTTTGTACAAGCCAACCGTACTTGGTTCCTTGAGGTCAAGTCGCATATTGAGAATTTGATAGTGTCTCCTGGACGATAAGATGAAAAGTAGTAGTCTTGTAACTCCTCCCTTGTGTTCAATGTAATTTCCTCGTTTTCGGGATCAATGTAGGTTACCCCGACCTGGTGCTGAGGTATACAAAAAAGATCCGAAATTCTGTTGGAGAGCTCTTGCCAGTCTGGCTGTCCAGCGAAGGAGGCCCTCCGTGTAAGATCATTGAACTTGAGTTTGAAGAGAGTTGGCATTGAGGATATCTGGGAGAATGTTTCCCTAATGATACAACACGTGACGGGAGGACTTGAGTGTCGACAAGTGATCATTCTTGCTGCAATGCGGTTTCATGTTCTTGGCCTGGGCTCAATAGGCCAACTTTTTGCTCATCATCTGAGGCGAATCACTCCCACTCAACACTCAGTAACTCTCATACACAAATCTCGTTCCGCTGCGGAGGAATTTCTGGCTCATGGAAACCTCATCCGAGTTGAGAGAAATGGAATTGTTTTAACTTCCGGCGGTTTCAAAGTCGATGCATTCGATATCCCATCATCCGACATTCGCACAGCTAATAAACCAGATCCTAAACATGCTGCTTACAGGAACTTCGATGAGCCTATCGACTCCCTTTTCGTCACAACAAAGGCCCACCAGGCCGTCAGAGCCATCATCAGGCTGGCACCGCGTCTTTCCGCAGATTCTACGACTGTGCTCTTTCAGAATGGTATGGGAATCTACGAAGAACTGTCAAATAGATTATTCCCAACTCCTGAGCTCCGCCCTCATTTCATCCTTGCCTCCAATACGCACAGTGTCTTCATCAAAAATACTTACCATGTCGTTCATACAGGATTAGGAAAATTAGAATTCGGAATTATTCAAAACCCCGCACGAGGTTCAAATTTTGAGGCGAGCTATCACGACGAATCCGTTTCACGACCCGAGCGCCGGCTGCAACTCAACGATATTACGACCTCGCAGGATCCCGAATTCAAGCGATACAGGTCTTTACGAGACACTGTCGCCGTCTTGCTTCTTCTTGATCCTCTCCATTCAACTTGGAAACCAATGCGCGAGATGCAGATCATGCTTCGTCGCAAGCTTGTAGTCGATGCCATCATCAACCCTCTGACTGCCATTATGGGTTGCAGGAATGGTGACCTGTTCGTATCTCCGAATACACGTCGCATCGTGAGGGTCGTTTGCAGAGAGGCGTCACACGCTTTTAGTATGGAATTTCAGTTGGAAAACAAACGGATGTTAGAAGCACTCGCAGCCCAAGGAGTTGACACCAGTACCATCGATTTGGCGCGATTTCCTGAACAACTCACCTGTAATGCTCTAGAAAATGAAGTTCTCGAGGTCGTAAGGGTGACTGGAGGAAACATCTCTCCCATGTTGAGCGACATTCGTACCGGACGCCCAACAGAAATAGATTATATTAACGGGTTTCTTCTAGAATTTGGGAACATATGTAAAGTCAGAATGCCTATTACTAAATCCTTACTACAACTCGTCAAAATGCGGTCTGAAATACCTCTTGACCAACAACTCTGATTCCTCCCGCCTACCAGCATCTCTCTACTCGACCATCACTTGCTCTTCTGTGGGCAGTCCAGAACGATGGATTTCCCTTCTTCAATGTCCTCCATCCGCTCCGAGTCATCCCCATCTAATATCCAACGTGGTCCCCTGAACTTATCATCAGGTGCTCAATCAATACGTCAATTTCACCTGATAACATTCGGCCAAATATCCCTGTCCTTATATGCCTCCTTTTCTCAACCTTGATACCGTACAGTGCTATCCGTGTCAACCATAATGAGGGGGGATACCCAGACTCTTGAATGCAAACCGAAACATTCTTCATGTCCGTAGTTGTGTAGATGGTGCTATAGCATTCTTGTCGACAAGGTGCAAAGCAATGCTCAAATGACATGAGGATCAGGGAAGGTTTTGTTCAAACACGAAGGACAGCATCCGGAGCGCTTGTATGGATCACGCAGTGCGTTACAGACGCTACTCGAGTCCTTTCCACCGCAATATCAGCAATAGGGGTAGCTGCTATCACTGTCAATAGAACCTCCATCCATCATACACCTCAATCTTCAGAATAAATCCGAACACGTCGCCACAGGTTTCTACCAACTCCCAATTAGAAGCTTTCATAATTATCCTTCCAGCCCTGCAAAAGTCAATAAGCACTTGACTCAGCAGCTACGCGAGCACTGCAACAACGTATAACATCAATATATCTCAGAGACTCCCTCCACCAAAAACATCGATCAGATTCGTGATAGTCTTTTTCACACAAAGCTCATTTTCTGTTTTCTCCAAAGCTTCGAAGGTTTACTTGGAGTGGAATTTGACTCGAAAGCGAGATGTAGACGAAGTTGACGTCAGGAGCTCTCAGGTCCTGTACACCTTTCAGAACATCAATATTCCGGGCTTTGTCGTATTCCAGCGCCTTGGAGACCAGGGTGAGTTTCAGCACAGCACGACGCGTTGCCCAGAAAACTTTGCATCCATTTTCTCCTCATTCCTTGTTTTTACATCCATATGGATCTTGAGGATTAGGTGCTTTGCATCTGAACACTGGATCACAGGCTGCGGGCATATATGCAACCTGGATAGTATGTCAGAAAAGTACATTAGATACGTAGAGATTCCTTTGTGTGGTAATGGATTAAGCGACACTGGTTTTCAATGGA
>JAHTMQ010000001.1:0-124341 GCA_019327925.1 Leucocoprinus sp. KB1807203 | reverse complement strand
CTGAGGTTTATTCTTAGACATATAGTTCTTAAATATATGATTATGGTGGTCTATATACTAGGACAGCCTGCCACATGATCACTACCTATTGTTCTATATATACAAGTGTTATTGATCTTGAAATAGAGATAACCTAACTGTCTTAGAGTAGTCTTTTGTTCTATTCAAGGACAGATAATAATTTATGGATAAAAATCAATGTCATATATAAACATTGAGGACCTTGTATCTCCATAGAATCTTATTGCCTTGGGATCTATTTATAGCTGAAAGAAGAGCATTGAAGAGAGCTTCACAATGGTCATTGAAGCAAACAATTATGTTAAGCAGTTCCCAAGATATCAGCGATTTAGTATTTGGTAACTTGGTGATCACTGACCGATTTGCTAATAACTCAGTGAATACTGATTGCTTTGAGACATTTTTGGTACCATTTGAAAGGTCTTCTTAAGGGCTTTTGGTAGCCATTTAGATTGTCAAAATAGATCAAGTATTCCCAGAGTTATGGTCCAAATGAAGTTTGTGACATTACCTTCTCTCTTGGTTCAAGCTCCATTGAGAAATTATCTTGTTTTTGGTAAACTCTGAAGATATTCCTGTAGCTTTTTGCCTGCATTATGTAGATTTTCCTCAGGTTCCCATGTGTTATCTCCTTAACTATATCCTTTCCATCTAACAAGGAATTTGTTTTTCCCATGTCTTTGTTGCGAATCTAGAATCTTTTCTATCTCCTATTTTTCCTGGCCCTGTATCAAGGTTAGTGATGGGGGTGTGGATTTCTGTCCATGGATGGTGGATTTGGAGTACTATGCTAACTTGCTAGTATGAAAAACTAGATACAGTGCTCAGTAGTGAGGTGGCATCCTAAGCCAGAACGTAACCAAGGACAACTTTTCTATTATTTTGAATGGTCCTTTGTACTGGGGTTGTAATGCTTACTCTGTAGTCTGGTAATCCTTCAGATTGGGTAGCAACTTGTCACCAACTTTGAATAGAATACTTTGGACTTTTTGGTTATAGTACTACTTCATTCTTTCTGCTGCAAGAGTAAGAGCTGCTTTTGCCTGCTCCAAGACTTCTTGTTATTTATATATCAGGTCATTCAAGTTTCTTTGCGACGACTCTTTGACTAAAATTGGGCCTGCTCTCGGGTATCTACTATATTCAAGGAAGAATAGACTTTCTTTGATGCCTTCATATGCTTGATTGTTATATGCAAACTTTGCACTAGGGAGTAGATCCAACCAATTACTGAGATTATAATCTACATAGTACTGAAGATATTACTCTAATGCCTGGTTTACTCATTCTGTTTGTCCATCTATTTGTGGATAATATACTGTCAACATTGTAGATTCTATTCCTAAAATCTTGTACCATTCTTGGAATAGCTTAGCTGAGTATTGTACTCCTCTATCTGAAATAATTTGTAGTGGCAGTCCATGCAATGGATAGACCTTGTCATATAGTAACTGTACCATATCTTTGAATAAGAACCAATTGTTAATAGGAATGAAATGGGCCCTTTTGGTAAGCTTGTCAACAATAACACAGATAGTGTTGTAACTGTTTGACTCTGGCAATTGTGTGATTAAGTCTGTTGAGATTATTTCCCAAGGCCCTGTTAGGCACCTTATTAGGCACAAGTGGTCCAAAAGGTTGCTGTGGGTGATTTTTCATCTGCTGACACAATCCATAATATATTTCTTGACAAATTTTGTCATCCCAGGCAACTAGTAATTTCTGGAGACCAACTCATAGATCTTCTACTGACCTAGGTGTCTAGCAGATAGCAAGTCATAGTGCATCTTAACAATCTGTTGTCGTAAGATGTCTTCCACACTATGGGGAATATAAACTTTCCCTCTGCACAGGAGTAGTCCATTCTTATAGTTCCAGTCTTGCAAGGATTTTCCAAATTCTCTTGGACCAGACTTGAGTAATGTCTTATAGTCCTTGGTGACTTTGTCCAATAAGAGTGCTACTTTGACCTCCTTTAGGATTATCTCATCATTTATTGGCATCTCATGAGTAGCCTCTAGTGCATTGATAGCAAAGAACTCAGGTTTTAGCAACACCTGGTTCATATTGTCAAGGTCTGTCCCTATCTCATGGTCTGCTTGTCTAGACAAGAGGTCTTCTGCCTGCATTGTCTTTTCTGGTTTATGATAGAGTACAAAGTCAAAACAAGTTATAAAAAGTGCCCATCTTGCTTGCCTCCTGGTTAGCTTTTGAGCTGTTCTGAAAAATGTAAGGTTCTAATGATCTAACCAGATTTCAACTTTATATGAATATCCCTCCAAATGGTGTCTGTATTTCTCTAGTCCCTGAATTACTGCAAATAGTTCCTTGTTATAGATTTCATAGTTCCTTTCATGGATATCTAATAACTTGGAGAAGAAAGCTACTAGATACCACAGGTTAGTTTGCATATCCTTTTGTAATAAGACAGCTCCTATTGCAAAGTCACTAGCATTGGTAGATAACTTAAAGAGATCTTTGTTATTTGGTATTCTCAGGACTAGAGCTGTAGTAAAGGCCTTTTTCAGCACCTCAAAAGCATTCTGTTGCTCTTTGCCCCAAGTCCAGGTACTATCCTTCTTGGTCAAGTCAGAGAGTGGCTTTGACATCTTGGCAAAGTTCTCAATAAACCTACAATAGAAATTTGCAAAGCCTAAGAATGCTTGTACTTGCTTGACTTTTGTTGGTACTGGCCACTCTAGAACTCCTAAAAGTTTCTCTTCATCTATCTGTACTTTATTTTCTGAAATAATTATGCCTAAATACTTGATACTACTTTGCTCAAAGAAATACTTTTCTGCTTTAGTATAGAGGTCATTAAATTGGAGCTTTTTCAGCACTTCCTTGACCAATTACCTATGTTCCTTCAAACATGTCCCAAATATTAGAATATCATCTAAATACACCATTACTAGTTATATGCAAATCAAGTCTCCCAATATGTCATTCATCATACTTTGGAAGGTCATTGGTACATTGAAAAAACCAAAATATATAACAGTTGCCTCAAAAAGACCTTGCCTTGTAATAAATACTGTCTTCCATTCATTCTCTTCTTTGATACAAGCATTGTTGTATCCCCACCTCAAGTCAATTTTGGTAAAGATTGAGGCTTTGCTGAGTGATTCAATCAAGTCAGCTATTCTAGGAATTGGATAGCAGTTTTTGATGGTAATTTCATTGAGGGCTCTATAGTCCATGACAGGTCATAAGTTTCCATTGTGCTTCTTTACAAAGAAGAATAGAGCTGCTATTGAACTAGTAGATGGTCAGATATATCCCTTTCTGAGTTCCTTATTGATCCATATGTCAAGAGAGTTTCTTTCTGCTAGAGAAAATAGATAGACCTTAGCTGGTTTGGAAAATGTTGCATCTTCCACAAAGTCAATTGCATAGTCATACAGTTTCCATACTGGTATTCTCTCTGACTTATTCTTTGAAAACACATTCCCATACTCATATAGCCATTCTGGTACATGAGCCTTCTAGGTCTTTGTGTCTTTGCAATCTGAGTCTCCATATTGGTCTCAATTGTTGAGTATAGCTGCAATTATCATCACCTGCTAATAATTGCCTAGGTCAGTCATGTCTGCCCAGCTAAGAATATGGTTTTTGGGGTCCTCATCTCCTATGTTGTCCAATGAGGGAGATCCGCTGACATCCAGTTTAAGATGAAGTTCATTAGCTTCTGCTTTTACATATCGTATTTTACAGGCTTTACTAGCACATGTATCTGGGTACCTAGTGAACTCCCATTGATCTTTTTGCCAATCAATATTTGGATTATGCTTATACAAGTACAAATACCTAATCATCATCTCTTTATTCCCTAAGTTGGTGACAAAGATATACTGGATTGTCCTGTATAATCCAATTTCTACATAAGCTCAGATATACTCATTTATATATCTTGCCTTGTTGGGAGTACCATCTACATTGATTACACAATATGGATTTGCCAGTTTATAAGTTACCAGGTTATTATTTTCTATGACAACTCTGTCGATGAAGTTCGTGGTGGCTCCCGAATCAACTAAAGCCTTGGTCTGTACTTTCTTTCCATATACCCAAAGTGTAACTGGAATTTTAAAGAAGATAGTCTTGTTGTGTGCTATATTATTACAAGATTCCAGTACTACTTCCAACTTTTGCAAGCTAATAGAGAGTACACTTTTCTCTGACTATAGATCACAGACATTATACTCTACAGTCCTAAGAGAAAATCCAATTTGGGTATTCCCTTTCCCTTCCTACTTGGGGGAACAAGATCAGAGATTTCCTCAATTGATGTACTATTAATTTTGATGTTCTCAGGAGAGAAATCTGGGTCGTCACTATCTTTCTCCAATATCTTTATTAGCTGTGCTCTAAATGACTGATTTTTATTCTTGCTTGGACCTGGTAGAAATGGTTTCTGGAAAGAGGTCTTATAAGGATGCTTGTTCTCATTACCAGGCTTGTCATAACAGTCTACTATATTGTGTGTCTTTGACTTATTCTTAAAGCCTTTTCTAGCATATATCTGACAGTATCACAAGCTCTTCTCTTCCTTTCTCTGAATCTCATCTATTTCTATTGTATCTGGGTCCTTCTTTCCTCCACTCTTCTCTCCAATTGCCTCTGGACCAAATATTGCGCTCTAGGCCTTGTCCGGATATAAGGCCTTATATACTTGTATCAACAATTTGAGGTAGTTATTCCATGTTTTTGGAGACTAATTTGTAATTTCATAGATAACAAGCGCATTTTGTAGCTCATTGGGAATGACCTCTTTCATTTTGTTAATGTGAACTTCATTACTATAGTTGACGATTCTTGCCAATATTCTATATTGTTCTGCATACTTGACAAAGTTCTTTCTTGCTAGGTTCTTGTTGACCCAGAGTACCATTAATTCTTTCTTTGCTCTCTCCTTGTCATCTCATTGTCCATAAATATTTTTGAGTTCTTGGGCAAAGTCACTCCAAGAACCAACACTTAATCCTGCCTGAACCTTGTCATAATATAATTTTATATATATGCTGGCAGGAGCACATAAACAGATGAGAGCACATATGATTTTCTGATCATCTAATATAATACCAGATGCCAAACAATAGAGAGCAATCTGGCTCAACCAATCATACAAATGCATCTTATTTTCAGAGCCTGCAAACATTGGTGGCTCTGGCACCTTGGTTTCAGAGGCAATGTTTCCTCTAGGGAGCCTTGTCAGCTCTCCCCAAAGACGGATGACTTCTGCCTCCAAAGTTGCAATCCTGTTGTATGTAGTAGTCAAGGTACCATTATAATGGTTGATTGCTCTATTGAGCACCTGGTCAATGTAGTTCTTGAGAAGGAAAGAAGTTCCTTGATGTGCATTTCACAGTATCTGTATCTCAGTCTTATTCCAGGGCATGTACTCAGTGTTTATGCCATCTTTGACAAGTGCATCCCAATTTTCAGCACTGAAATCAGAAAAGGAAACAGTAGTGGTAAAGTTGTTAAAATTTAACATATCTATTTAAGTAATTAATTACAGTTCTTGAGTATGTTTTCAAGGGGGTAAAAGGAAAAAATGCCCAAATTTAGCCTTTTAATACTATTATATTATACCAAATACCATTCCAATAATATTATATCTATGGAATAGTAATATTGAGCTCTAGAAGAGCTTTACAAATCTCTGGTACTCTAGTAGCTGGTTTGGAAAAATCTACATCCTTCAGACACTTACAAGCACCTTTTAGTATTCTCCACTTCTTAGCTGTAAGCTTGTGACCAATTTTGTCCAGCTCTATAATTACATCCTGTAGTCAATTGAACCATTTCCACAGAGAGTCATACTGTGGATCCTCAGCCCAGGTCTTGTTTTTACTTATTTTAGTAAAAAATAGTAATATGCGGTCCAAGGTGGGTTCTAGAAGTTCTTTGTACTCCTTTATGCATAATAACTTCTTGGTTTTGTGAAAATGTAATTCTGGGGACAGGATGCAAAGTAGAAATCATCTACTTTGTACCAGCAAGAGTCTGCTTTAACGAGTCTATTGTAGAGTTTGGTAGATAGAGTGGGTTCCATTCCTATTCTTTCCAGCAATGACTTCTCTGTTGCACTCTTCTTTTTTAGTGAGAGGTATTTAGCAAGAGTCTTGGTATTTCTAATGGTGGGCATGGCTTGGGGGAAAAAGTAAGCACAATATCTCTAGTTCAGCAGATGAAGTGTAGTAGGCAGAAACTATACTATAACTATACTAAAAGTGTCCTTCCAATGACATAGGTCCTGTCTTGAGAGGAGAGTTTGACGTCATGTCAGTTTCTCACACTGGCTCATGGAGAAGGAATAGGGGTCTCAGAGTGGTTCCAGCCACCTGCAAGGGTTTTTTGGAAATGTTTACATAAATCCAAAGTCTTTTAGGACTAGCTATGATACACAAGCTAGTCTGCTCTTAATAGTTTGGAGAGACAGACCTTCCCCTTTACACCTGGGGTCCAGCCTACTATAGAGATAGGTCCTTGACAGAAACCCACTCTGAGCCCTCAGTAAGTCATCTGTCCTGTAACAGAAACAGAGACACTCTTAGGAAAGTCATCTTATCCTGTAACAGAGACAAAAAGACCCCCTTATAGCCCCCTGGACCCACATCTGGAATGAACACAACCCCATGTTCTTTGTAGAGACAATGGGGACAGAAAACAGTAGACTTAACAAACTATTACAAATGGCTACTTACTAATTTGTGATTGCTTGATTTGATAATCAAAGTATTCAAAAAAGCGAAGTTAGACAAGCAGCAAAAGATGTTGTTAAGTCTGAGGTTTATCCTCAGATATACAGTTCTTAAATACATGATTGTGGTGGTCTGTGTACCAGAACAGCCTACTATATGATCACTATCTATTGTTCTATATATAGGAGTACTATTGTTCTTGAAATAGAGATAACCTAACTATCTTAGAGTAGTCCTTTGTCCTATTCAAGGACAGATGATAATCTATGAATAAAGATCAATTGTCATGTACAAATATTGAGGACCTTGTATCTCCATGGGATCTTATTGCCTCGGGATCTATTAATAGCCAAAAGAAGCGCATTGAAGAGAGCTTCATGATAGTCATTGAAGCAAACAATTATGTTAAGTGGTTCCCGAGATATCAGCAATTTAGTATCTGGTGACTTAGTGATCACTAACTGATCTGCTGATAACTTGGTGAATACTGATTTCTTTGAGACGTTTTTGGTACTGTTTGAAAGGTCTTCTTAAGGGCTTTTGGTGGCCATTTAGATTGTTGAAATTGATTAAGTATACCTGAAGTTATGGTCCAAATGAAGTTTGTGACATACTTATTTTTCTTTTTATTTTACTAATCATCTTTCCAAACAAAAATCCAACAATGTTCTATTATGATATATATAGTTTTTTTTCATAGATACTCCCATTTTTGTTGTTGTCTATTTACTCTGCTTTTAGCTGTAAACTTAGATCTTGTTTCTAAGATAAAGTTAAAGAATATAGTTTAATTTTTATTATTATTTTCTCTTTTTTCTAGAACTCTTTGTTCAAAATGGGCTATTAAGTACCCTTTTTTTACTGATTTCTCTTTTGCTATTAGTATTTCTTTAAAAAAATCCAAGTCTTCTATTATTGGTTTAAGCCATTATTAGGCCTTTTTAAACTGGCTACTACTAATAAATACTTTTTGTTTGCTTTCTTTCTTTTTATGCTTTACTAACTATTTCTTGTTTCCAGCTCATAATATTGTTTTGTTTTATAATTTTTTTACTAATTATTTTTATCTTAATCTTATTTTTATGTTATTTTTTTTCTCTTTACAAGAAAATTTTGTATGTTTCTTTTTTATTTGTAATAGTATTGTTATTTACTCTTTTTTTTTGTTTTAGAGCTCTACAAAATATCTAAAGTGTCTGATTTATTTTTCTTTTGGTCATTTAACTTATTATCTATAGTCTTCTGTTTTTTTATATAGCTTGTTCTTTTTCTATTGCTTTTTGATTTTATTTTATTGACAGTTTTAAGTCTTATGAAAAGTGCTCAATCTTTAATAGCCTGTGTTTATTTATTAGTTTTGGACTGAACAAATATATACTCCTAGTTTTACTAGTACTCAGTATATGTCTTAGATTCTCTAATTTTTCTTGATTTTTTATCTAAAATGTTTATTTCTACTATTTAAATATTGGTTTTTGTCTTTATAATCTCACTTTAGCTTGAAACTGTATTTTTGTTGCTTATAACACTCTTGAGATAACCTTGTTATTCTATCATTGTTAAGTTTTTGAATTTGCTAATGAGTTACTTGTTATTTGTTCTTATTTTGAAAATAATCTGAAATATTGGATTAAAAGTGGTCTTATCTCTAATCTTATAGCTGAGAATCTTGTATTTGATATTGTCTAAGCTATCTATGATCTGTTGAAAGATTTCTCTTTTCAAGTTATTACCTTTCTTTTTTTTAGTTTTATCTTTTTTTTTATTTCTTTTTGCAATAGTTTTAACAAATAACTTTTCAATTCTTTAACTTTTGAAAAGTATTATTAACATATTTTTGCTAAATTTGGCCTTGGTTTTTCTATTCATTTCTAGTCTTAAATATCAAATAGAAATAAAGGAAACATTAAAGGTAAAAGTAAGAAAAAAGAGAAAGATTATAGTAACTGGTATTTTTTTATTTTTAAAATCTAAAAATTTAAATATCTATATTTTTTTGTTGTTATTTAGTTATATTTTTGTTTTCTTTATTTTTGTTTTTCTATATCTAAATTGACTAAAAAATTTATATGTTCTATGTTTTTTAGGTTTACTACTTATATGACTAAGTTTAATTATTTGTTTAATATGCTCTACTTTATTTTTGGTTTGTTTAAATTTTTGTAAATTTTTGTAAAGTTCTTTTTTTTTGTTTTATTTTGAAATAAAGATACCATTATCTTTTCTCTGCTACTAAAAATTAATATTCTTACCATTATTCTGTTTTTTTCTATGTGTTCTCTAAAATGTTCTTTTACTTTACTAGTTATAGTTTTTTGTTTTATTAATTGTTTTTATTAGTATATTTTGTTTTTTATTTTTCTCTTTTTTATTAAGTTTTTTTCTGTTCTTTTTTAAGTTTTACATATAAAGTGGCTTATATGTTTTTTATATAATCTACTTTGGTTTTTTTTATTTTTTTTATTTTTACTTTTACTATTATACTTAACATTACTCTTGTAAAAAGACTATTTTAGGCTCTATTAAAATAGCTGTTAACAGTTTAATTATATACTTATTATAAGTATTTTTTGGTTTTTTGATTTTCCTTCTTGTATTTTAATATATTCTTTTTATAAATTTTATTTAGATTATTTTCAAGCTGATACTATTGCTTTTGGCCAATTTAATTATACCAAAATCTTAGGTTGTACCAAGTACTCTTTTAAAATCTTTTGCAAGAACCAAAATTTTATTTTTATTTTTTCTTTTATCTTTAAGCAATTATTCTCTTTTATTAGTTAATGTAAAAAGGGTAGTTCTATATTGAATATTTCTTTTGGCAATCTTGGTTCTTGCATTGTTGCTACTGCTACTAGTAGTACTTCAACCATTGACAAGATATTTTTTTAGTTTTCAGCCTAAATTGTATTTTATATTCTTTTTTCTCTGTAGTGTTACAAAATTAAGCAAGCTTCTACTTTCTCTTTGAGTAGTAATGCTAATAATAACTCTAAAAAGGAGCATAAGATAGAGATAAGGTTTTTATCTAGATCTCTAGCCTAACTTAAATCCTCTACTAATTCTGAGTCTAGTTGACATTGTATTGTCTGGTAGGTTGCTATGCTTTCTGCCTCTAACAGTCTGTATAATAGTATATAGTGTTATCTGTCAGGTTGCTATACTTCCTTCTTTTAATAGTCTATATAAGCATAACAGTGAATAGTCTTGTATATGTATTGTAGTATGCTATACTCTCTTCCTCTAGTAGTGTTGTTTACAGTATAACTCAAAATAAATTATCTATTGCCAATGCTTATTATACTGTCAGATGCTTGTTCCTCTAGAAGTGTTTTCTGGGATAGTTTCTACCCCCCAGGCCCCTATATTAACTGGTTTGATGCCTCATAGCACAAACTATAGAATAGCTGAGTTATCATTTCAGTTAGGAGATGGTAGTATAGGATCAGGTACCTGTGATGTAACAGATAAATGTGACATGTGACAGTAATAGCTTATTTTAGATATCACAACCAATGACAAGTGATATTGTTATATCTGATATTATATATGATAGTAACTTCTGGGATAGTAAACATTATATTATATCTTTTTCTAGTCACCCTGGTTATTTAAAGACTGATGCCAAAGTTCTTGCTTCATTTGTTTTGTATATTGTATACTTCATTCAGAAGTATATTATTGGGAGTTGTTTAATTGAATAGTTCTCTTCTATCATAAAAGCAAGTTCTCTTATATAGTATTTGTTTTAGGCTGTATCTGCAATGGGATGGGATTGGTTCAAGATCTTACCTTAGACTAATACTTCCTCTCTTGTAGAGGCAATAAAGACCCTTTATGGTCCCAATTTATCTTAGAAGCTGTCTCCAGATATAGAAATGGCAGCTGATAAACTGCTAGTAGTAGAGAAAGTTCTCTTTACTACTATAACTAACAAGAAAGGCAAGGGCAAAGAAAGGCCTTTTTCTTCTACTAACACTTCTGTACCTTTTCAGAATGTGTTCCCAGCAACAGTGGTCTTAAAAGTGTCTTCTCTTTCTTAGCCAGCTAGAACAGCTACTGTCAAGCCCACCCCTATGAAGGTAGCTACCACTCTCTAGATGTCCAAGCAGGTACTCAAGTTTTTTTGCCCAAGTGGCATACAGTGGGAATTTCTAGCCCATTCTAAGGTTTACTCTGGCCTTTGCTCATCCAGAGTATGAGGGCCTTCTTCATCTCTATAATATGTTCTCTGATCTTCTATGGAGAAAATCCTAGCTATACATTAGTCTAGATTTGATGCAAGTACTTTTCCTAACAGAGAAGGTACTGTTTATTCTAGTGCTTCAATATAAGATGATAATACATGGGCCTACAAGGTACCAAGTGTTAATTTCACTTGACACTCTCACTGTAGAGGTTGCTGTAGCTAATACTGGTACTATAGTTGAGTCCTATAATAGGGGCTTAGTTGAGGCTCACTCTAAGTTTCTACTACAGTTTAAGTCATTCTTGAAGATCTTGGGTGTTTCTTATTGGGGCAATAACTCTTCTCTTTCTATTACATAGGCTCAAGTTGAGACTATTATTGCTAACACTCTTGTCTATGCATTCTGGAGTTGTCCAATGTCATAACTGCTGGTGCTAGAGACATCCATATCATACTTAAGGTGCTAAGTGTCAGAAGTGTGGCAGACCATACAAAGTGAAAAACCACAGATCTATAGCTTGATGCTGTAAAGTCAACCCCAAGTCCAACCTTCCTAGAGAGGCAACTGTAGATAGAGCTCTATGCTCTTATATCTTCAAGTGTATAAACTACAAGGGTGAACACTCTACTGATGACACCAAGTGTCTTTTCTAGCACCACCACTTTGATAGGTAGTGGAACTCTAATAAGGCTGCTGAGCTGTACACAAGTTATGCTAGCAACAGCAACGTCCAATGTCCTAGAGTAGGCAACCTCTAATCATATGTAGTACAACCAAACTATGTATTTATTTACAGAATGTTTACAAGAACTATGTGCTGGTTGATACTTTTTTAGAGTCTCAAAAGGACTATTATGATATCTTCTTTATCCAGGAGCCACTCTGGGACTTTATCTATTATGCACTATCTACTACTCTTCTAGAAGGAAACAAAGTAGTAAGTATTCCTATTTATCTAGACTGGATCCAGGTGGTCCAGCCTCCCAAGGACTCTGAGGATGTTCCTTGGATCATGACTTTTATTTACTCTTGTCTGTCTAGACTTAGGTTTAGTTTAAGGAGAGATGTGATTGATTACTGTGATATTCTACTACTGTCTTTCTTTAATAGAGGAAAGTGTTACTTTTTTTATAAACATCTACTCAGATGACTACCAATCAGCTATCAAGTTTATGCTGGATCAAGTTATTGACATTTCCAACTTGTTATACATAAATGGAGACTTCAACATTAGAGATGCAGAATGAAAGATTATGATCCAAAGAACATCCTTAGAGTCTTTGGAAGGCTGGACCACCTGGGTCCAGTCTAGATAAATAGGAATACTTACTACTTTGTTTCCTTCTAGAAGAGTGGTAGATAGTACATAATAGATAAAGTCCCAGAGTGGCTCCTGGATAAAGAAGATATCATAATAGTCCTTTTGAGACTCTAAAAAAGTATCAACCAGCACATAGTTCTTGTAAACATTCTGTAAATAAATACATAGTTTGGTTGTACTACATATGATTAGAGGTTGCCTACTCTAGGACATTGGACGTTGCTGTTGCTAGCATAACTTGTGTACAGCTCAGTAGCCTTATTAGAGTTCCACTACCTATCAAAGTAGTGGTGCTAGAAAAGACACTTGGTGTCATCAGTAGAGTGTTCACCCTTGTAGTTTATACACTTGAAGATATAAGAGCATAGAGCTTTATCTACAGTTGCCTCTCTAGAAGGGTTGGACTTGGGGTTGACTTTACAGCATCAAGCTATAGATCTGTGGTTTTTCACTTTGTATGGTCTGCCACACTTCTGACACTTAGCACCTTAAGTATGATATGGATGTCTCCAGTACTAGCAGTTATGACATTGGACAACTCCAGAATGCATAGACAAGAGTGTTAGCAATAATAGTCTCAACTTGAGCCTGTGTAATAGGAAGAGAAGAGTTATTGCCCCAATAAGAAACACCCAAGATCTTCAAGAATGACTTAAACTGTAGTAGATAAGGCTCCACTACAGTATTGACAATCAAGCCAGCAACTTTCTTAAGCCACTGCTTGATAACCTCCAGCTCTGTTGCTGACACAACAAAGTTGGTAGATATAGAGACACTATTCCATACCTTACAAACTGACTTAACTCTTAACTTAGAGTAAGCCTCAACTAAGCCCCTATTATAGGACTCAACTATAGTACCAGCATTAGCCATAGCAACCTCTACAATGAGAGTGTCAAGTGAAATTAACACTTGGCACCTTATAGGCCCATGTATTGTTATCTTATATTGAGGTACTAGAATAAACAGTACCTCCTCTGTTAGAAGAAGTGCTTGCACCAAATCTAAACTAATACATAGTTAGGACCTTCTCTATAGGAAGGTCAGGGAATATATCACAGAAACAAAAAAGGCTCTCATACTCTAGATGAACAGAGGCTGGAGCAAACCTTGGAGTGGGCTAGGAGTTTCCACTGTGTATTGCTTAGGCAAAGGACTTGGGTATCTGCTTGGATACCTAGGGGTTAGTGGCTACCTTCATGGGAGTAAGCTTGACATTAGCTGTTCTAGCTGGCTGAGAAAGAAGAGGTACTCTTGAGACCACTGTTGCTGGTGGAGATATATTTTGAGAAGATACAGGAGTGTTAGTAGAGGGAAAAGGCCTTTTTTTGCCCTTGCTCTTCTTGTTAGTTACAGTAGTAAAGAGAGCTTCCTCTACTAGTGGTTCATCAGCTGCCATTTCTATATCTGGAGATAGCTCCTAAGATAAGTTAGGACCATAAAGGATCCTTATTGCCTCTACAAGAGAGAGAGCATCAGCCTGAGATAAAATCTTAAAGTGATCCCACTCTGCTGCAGATATAGCCTAGAACTGTTCAATTGGACAGCTCCTAATAACATGCTTTTGAATAAAGCATACAATACACAAAACAAACAAAACAAGAACTCTAGCATTAGTTTCTAAATAGCCAGGACAACCAAAGAGAGATATGACATAATGGTCACCATCCTAAAAGTCACTATCATATATGATATTAGATATGACAATGTTACTTGTTACTGGTTATGATACCTGAGATAAGCTATCATTATCATGGGTAACTAATGTGTCATGGTCACCTGTGACATGACAGGTATCTGACCCTATACTACCATCTTCCAATTGGGACAATGACTCAGCTGTTCTATAGTCTGTGCTATAAGGCATCAAACCAGTTAATATGGAGACCTGGAGGACAGAGACCACTCTAGAAGCAATATTTCTGCTTTCCTCAGATACAACCTGGTCATTCCAACTCATAGAATGTGTTCTCTCTTCAGAAGCAGAAGAAAAGAGAGCAACAGGAAACTGGAGAGGGACAACTCTGTAAGAGAGCTTGCTTGTAGTAACTCTTGAGGCAATAGATATCCTGGAGCCAGAACTAACCTTTTTCTTATCACTTTTTTCCTCTTCAGAGGTAGAAGAGGGCTTAGGAGATACTTTTCTAGAATCCTCAGTAGTAGAGACACTTCTGGAGGAGTACTTGATAGTGCAATGAGTATATGAGTGTTTTCTGGAATAAATGAATTTTCCAGCTCTAGAACTGGTATAAGAGATAATATTGAGTAAGTCTAGAAACTCACCAGTGCTAGAAGAGATGGCCTAAGGGCCAATAGGATAAGCATTAGCAGAAGACAATTTATTTTGAGTATCTGGTTTAACTATAATGGCAGTTATAGAAAAAGAAGGATTTATTGTTTATCATTATCTAGAGGATAGCTGGACTATTGGTCATCCTAAAGAATACCACTAGGGGTTCAAACAGACTACAGTTAGTGTAGAAGGTGGCCTTCTATTTATCTTCAGGCTTAATACATATATTGTTGAATCTCCAGCAGACATTTAACTTTGTGAAATACTTAGTTCTGTGAAGCTGAGAAACAAGTTTGGAAATGAGAGAGAGAAGATACTTGTTCTTCACTATCATAGAGTTGAGTACTTAGTGATCCTACACCAATCAAAGAGAGCTGTTCTTTTTTTTTAATAAAAAACACTAGAGCAGCCATAGACAACTTGAATAAATAAATGCATTTGGTATACAGGTTCTCTTCTAGAAAGATATTCAGTTTCTTTTGTTCAACTAGAGATAGGGGATAAACCTTGAAGGATTTAAAGTTCAAGCCAAAAAGGAGTTCTATAATATGATTCTATTTGTAGTACTTTTTTTTTGTTTAAAAATTTATAATGTAGTACTCAATTGCAGTTTATAGCAAACTATCTATAACAAGTAACCTACTTAAGCCTCAGAAACCACAGCTGTCCTATCACTAGTAAAAGACACTATCAGTATCAGAAAAGAAATCTAACCTAAGAAAGAAGAGAAAACTCAATCTAGGTTGCTTGTAACCAACCTTTGAATAACACGTTCAGGTCTAATAACCTATTATACCTAGAATACAGAGTCAAGAGAAACTGTAAGAGATAAAACTGAGAAACTATCTACAGAAACAGAAAAGAAAAACTAAGAAGACTCATAGAAGCTTAAAAGGCAAGCAATCCTAGAAAGCAAAGGCAAATACACTGGAATACTTCTTTAGAAACTTAACAAAGTCTTTGACCAATGGTAATGGATCAGTCAAGGGAGTATGAGTAAACTAACAACAGTTGGCAAAGATATGTTGATATATTTTTATCTAGTAATGGCTATACAGACATTGAGTGCACTTTGCAGGGAAAAAGCACTGTCTGAACTCTCCAATAGGAGTATGGTTGAGAATAGCTCGAGTTGTCCTGGTATACAATATAACTGACTTGCCAATAAATAGAAGCCAGCTACCACCTTTGGTATAGGAGGGCTAGAGGAGCTTATAATTACCATCTTTAAGAGAAAAGAAGTAGTAACCTTGATATAAGAAATGGCTAAAGAAAGTTCTCCAGGCATCCAAATATGAAGCAGCACTCTTAGAATAAAGAGCATCTAGGGAAATAGATAGATGTCAACCAATAGCAATTCAAGTGTTGGTAATATCTTCATGTACCAAGAAGTAAAAAGGCCATTGGGCCCTATCTGTAGTACTTTGGAAGGATGTTAAAGTTGTTTTTGGTAAATATAAACTTAAAGCCTTTGATATAAGAGAGTAGAAGGACAGAGGTGGTCTGCATTTCCATACTCTATTGAGCCAGGTGTTAGAAAGTAGTGGTAGAGACCTGGATAGTTTCTTTAGAGGGTCTAGGAAACAACTAAGTTATAAACAGTTGGTCTCCAAGCTTCTAGTCTTGTTCACTGGTTCCACACAAAGTTTTGAGTTCTTCTTTGTTGTTGTCCAAAAGGGGAAAGGGTCTAGTCCAACAATACTATATAGCTTGAATTTCTTGTTTCTTCTTTAGAGTTTGTTTTTTCTGCAGTATATAGCATCTTTCACAGTAGAGTGAACATCAAGTCATATAGACTTTTTCTTTCTTCCAGTTGACTTTTTGTAAAAGAAACACTTGGAGGTAGTCACTCAATAAACTAGGAGAAGGTCCTAGAAACTAGTATAATATTTGAGTAATGATAGATCTACCTATACAAGCTGTTATATACACTATAACAGATGGTCTGTTCACAGTCATGTAAACACTAACCAATAATACCATAATGTTTTTATATAGTTAAACAAGCATTGCCATAATAACACAAGATAGGAGAAGTATAAGAGAAAATAGAAACATAATATAGAAAAATATTCTTAGTCCATAGATACTGAGCTTACCTAATAACTAAGTGTGCTCCTAGGATATCCTCTTATACTTTTGGGTTATGGTCCTTAAGCCAAGTATAACCAAAGATCAACTTTAGCTTCCTTAAATTAAAGACAACTAGGAGTATCTGCTCTAAGTTCTGTAATAAAGAACTATATCTATTACCTTTGATATTTGTCCAGCTTTGTTGGAAAAGCTATTTACATTGAAGACTAGTATAGAATACAAAATAGTTTGAGTATTGATTTTCTTAAAGTGGACAAAGTCATAGTTCATGAAGCTGCTAGTGGCTCCATAGTCTAAGAGCACATTGACAAAATAGAGTTGACTATTGTTGGTCATGCTAAGTTTCACTATGAGAACCAGAGACATTCTATAAGTATTAAAAGCATTGGCAGAGAGTTCTTTGGGAAGTTGTTTCTTCTACTTTGGTCTCTAAACAGAAGTGTTGACAGTTGAGGTAAAAAGGAGGAATATGTCTTTTGGTTTACTGTTACTTGAATTAATATCTTCTATCTCAAGTACAGTGAACCTATTTTCTGAAGCAACCAAAGCACATCTTTTACTGGTTGCTCTATACAAAATCCTTTTCTAAGAGGCTATCCAGCTAATATTCTGCTAGTATATTAAACACAAATAGAATATTCTTATACCTTCAAGTCAAGATTGGTATTACTAATACCAGCAAGCTCTATTCTGTTAAGATGTTACTAAATAGTAGAACCACAGAAAGTTTTATAGATCAAGACTTTGTTTGTTCCAAAGACATGAACACTTAGACAATCTTTTGTCCTATCCTGGTCTTCAATATAGACAGCTCTCCTAATGAAGTAGGTTAGATTTCAGAAGTGGTTAACATAGTACTCTGGTATAAATCCCATTTAAAGAGGATGCTCTTAGCTATCTCTAGACTTAAAAAGTAAAGCATGATCTTAGACTATAACTGGCTCAAGGATTATAATCCTAAGATTGACTAAGAGATAGAAGAAGTTCAGATGTCCCACTGCTCTCTCTATTACAAAGGTAGACATGTCCTATATAAGAAACAAGCTTGCCAGAAGTACCCTAAAGTTTAAGCCCTGCAGACATATTGCACTGGACTATTTTCCTTACTGCTAAAAGAAAAAGAAGCTAACTACTGCCCTTCTAAAACCAACAGTAGAAATAGAAAACTGAACAATTGCTTATTCATTACTAGAATGCTCTCCAAAACTCTTCCAAGCTAATATCCAAGCTATGACCACCATCTTACAATATCTAGCTAAAAAATCCCAATATAATACAGAAATGCAAGTTTATCTTTCTTTTTTACTCACTTATATTTAAGGTTTTAAGGCCATATTCATAAAAAAGGACTTTGACACTCTTCCAGAATATTGCAAATAGAACCATACTATAGAGTTGACTCTAGACTCTAGACCTGAATCATTAAAGATATACTCTTTATTTCTAGCCAAGCAAACCAAGCTAGATATATTCTTGGAAAAGAACTTATACACTAGTTGTATTTATCTTTTGAGATCTTCTATAGCAGCATCTATCTTTTCCATCAAGAAAAAAAAGTTCTTTCTATTTGGTCTAAAACTATCAGATATTGAACTCAATAACTATTAAAAATAAGTATTCTCTGTTTCTTATTTCTAAGTTTATCTCTCAGCTATGCAAAATAAAGTACTTTATCAAGTTGAACATTTACTGGAGCTTTAACAATGTATATATTAAGCCTAAAGATGAGTGGAAAGCTATTTTTTAGATTAATTATAGTCTCTTTAAACCCTTGGTAATATTTTTCAGTATAACCAACAGCCCTGCTACCTTTTAGACTATAATAAATAATATATTTTATAAACTGATAGTGGAAAAAATGGTAGTGGTATACCTAAACAATGTACTAATCTTCACCAGAACTATAGAAGAACATGTTTAAGCTATATAGAGAGTTTTGAAGATACTTGTAGAGCATAAGTTATTCTTCTATTAGAAAAAGTATAAGTTCTAGAAGATACAGGTTAAGTATTTGGGTCTAGTAATATTTGAAAACAAAGTCTTTATAGATCCAGTACTATAGCTAGACCTCTCTTTAATATCATAAAGATAGACAAGGTATAGACATAGAACTAGAAGGAGTGCAAAATCTCTAATACATTGAAGATGGTAGTTACTACTATACTAGTCTTGGCATTTTCACAGAATACAGAACCCTTCTATATCAAGACAAATAACTTGGACTATGCTACTAAAGCTATTTTATCACAAAAAGTAGTATTCTATTGCCTTCTATAGTAAGTTGTTGTCTCTAGTGAAAAGAAATTATTGTCATAACTTGGCAAAATAGCTAAGTTATTATTTATATTTATTTTCCTTTATTTTTTTTATTTTCTTAGTTGGACTTACTATACAAGGAAGGAGTGCAGAAAAGTGTTATATGACTAATGTTATATATTAGGATATTACATCACATAATAAGTGTGGAAGAGTAGTACACAGACTATATAGTAGTTGTATAAATAGTATATAGAATCCAATAGAAACTTCATCAAGTTCTTCTTGTCAACTTAAACTTAGAGGGTGATTAAGTCATCTTAGGCTAAGTTACTACAATTATAAGATCCATGACAAAAAGATACTAGCTATTATTTGAGTACTAGAAGAATAGAGATATTTCTTGAAAAGAGCAAGACATCCAGTAGAGATATAAACTGACCACAAGAACCTAGAGTATTTCATAACAGCTAAGAAATTCAACTACTACTAGATCTACTGATCTCTTTACTTGGCTTAATTTGACTTTTTCTTGGTTTACTGCCCCAGATATTTTATAGAAAAGCCAAACACTTTGTTCAGATGGTTAAACCATAGAGATAGGTCCTTTGATAATGAGAACATTGTTCTTTTTTGTTCTGAACTTCTGGCAATCTATACTCTAAAAGGAGTAGAGCTTAAAGAGCTCAAAAGAGACTTATTCTCTGAAATACAATATGGTAATAAGACTAGAGACCAAAAAAAGCCTATAGTGAAGGTAGTACATAAACTCTGATAGTTGCCTACCTGAATGATGTATTTAATAGAATAGTCTAATGTTGACAGTTTGCTTTGTTTTTGAGAAAGAATATATGTTCTATAGAACCCAGACTTGAAAAAATATATTGTTACTCTGTGCTATAACACAAAAATTGCAAAGCACTCTAGATACTAGAAGACCTTGGAACTAGTTTCCTAGAACTATTGGTAGTCTCAGATGTCTAGGTATATAGAACAGTACATTAGCATCTACAATTTTTGTCTCCAAACCAAGCTTGTAAAATCCTCTCTGATAGAAGAACTCTATCTATTACAGATTCTAGATAGACAATAGGACATTTTTAGTATAAACTTTATGGTTGAACTTCTTGTATTCTCTGAATATGATACTGTAATGACTATAGTAGACTTGGTATCAAAACAAGCTCAATTTCTTCTAATACACACAATAGTAACTGTAGAAAGAGTGGCAAGACTTTTTCTCCACTATATCTGGAAACTGTACAGACTTTTTAGAAAGGTAGTTTTGGATTAAGATCTTTAGTTTATAGCCCTTTTCACTCAGAAACTTTACCAGCTATTTATTATAATACAGTCAAAACAACTAAGTTATTACTTATTTTCTTTTAATTAGGTAATTGGTGAACATGTAAGCAAGAATGACTTAGAAAGGATGCATGGAACTTTGTAAACAAGGGTAAATACAGAATATATATAAGTAGTGTACAACAATCAAATGGGAACTCTATTGAGTTCTCTTTGTTAACTTAGACTAGAAGTATAATTAAGTTATCTCAGACTAAGTCATTACACTGCTTGGAGTTAAACTAGTCTTTTTTACTATATGACACTCTTAGATAAATAGACAAATAGAGCATATAAATCAGGAACTAGATTAGTATCTACAGATCTTTGTGAATAAATGACAGAACAACTAATACAATCTCTTGTCTATAGCAAAGTTTTAGCACAACAATTATGTTTACTTTTCTACTCAGCAGACTTTGTTTTTGTTAGGTACCAGACAAATTCCCTATATATGCTTTGAACCCAGGCAACCTTTCTCTAGTCTAGAAATAGTAAACAAATTCATAAACAGAATGAAGGTAGCTACAGAGAAAGCAAAATCTGCAATATACAAGATCTAGAAAGATATAGTGAGATACTATAACCAAAGAAGGTTTCTAGCCCTCTTATTTAAACTTAGTAACAAAGTATTCCTTAATGTCTCAGATATTTGGACTACTAGGCTCTCCTAAAACTCTTGTATTAGAAGCTGGGTCCCTTTGTAGTAAAAAGGCAAGTTGGATCAATGGTGTATTGTCTAAAGCTACTACACTTAATAAAACAACTTTATCTGGTATTTAATATAATAAAACTGATAGCTATCTCTAAGAATCTTATACCAGGTTAGAGAATGGAGGTTCCACCACTATCTGTAGTTATTGATGGAGAAAAGGAGTAGATGTAAGAGTAATGTCAGACAAATAGCTGAAGGTCATATCAGAAAACTAAATAAGGATTCCAGAAGCTAGAGTAATATTCAAGTAAAGGTAAATCAATCTACCAATACAGGCTCCTATATATACTATAAGAGATGGTCTGTATACAGTCATATAAGCTACAGTCCAATAATAGCACTTCCTAATTAAGATAAATAGAATAATTGAGATGGTATACAAATAGAGAGATAAGAGAGTAGATAGATATATATTATAAGATAAGATCCACTAGATAGATTATAAATCAGATACTTAGCTAAGCTCTATCCTAGAGTGACTACTGTTTTTTTACAGTAGAAAGTAGAAGAAATCCTAGACAGTTATTGGTACCAGAGACATTTCTAATACTTTATCAAGTAAAAGGGTTATAACTGAGAACATAATTTCTAAAAGTTCACTTTTGAAGTTTCTGTACTAGACCTCATAGCAGAATTCTACTATAGATATCCTGGAGTACCAAAACACATCTATAGAACTGAGTTTCACAAAATTTTCTACTCTGGACCTGTTATGACTTGGCAAAATGGCTAAGTCATTATTTATATTTCTTTTCTTTTCTTTTTATATTTGGACTTACTACACAAGAAAGGAATATAGGAAAGTATCATATGATATGTTATATGTCATAAGTCAGGGTGATGTCACATGATGAGTTATATAATGAGTGTAGAAAAGTAGTATATAGACCATGTAGTAGATGTATAAGTAGTGTACAGAAATTGAATAAGAACTCTATTGAGTTCTCCTCATCAACTTGGACCAAGAGTAAGGTTAAGTCATCTCAGGCTAAGTTACTACAAGACCTATTGCTTTGAGACATAGCAATCTTGGAGAGGGGGGTAAATGTAAGGGAACTGTAAGAGGACTGCACAAAAGTTTACTCCTAATATATCAGTAGTAGTCTACTGGAGTAATCCTATACTAATTAAATAACAATTACTCAATATTTAGTTGTCTCTTCCTCTACATTTCTGACCTTAACTACTGAGACATTCCATAACTAGAGATCTTGTATATATAGTATAGATTATCCTTTAGTAGCCTTATTCTATTCTCTGAGAATTCTTCTAGAGGTAAGTTGTAATATACTCTGGACTTAATTATAGACTGAGAATTCTCCTGGAGTTACTTTGCTTTGGTTGCCCTTATAGAATCATGTAATATTAATAAAGAAGACAATATTCTGAAGTTTAATAACAAAGCTTTTTCAGTTACTTAAACTATTACTACTGTTCCTTGTCTTTGCTACTCTGTCTCTGAGATTACTTGCTTCAAATGTGAAAAAAGGGGCCATTACCAATTCAATTGTGCTAATACTATACTAGTGTTTTACAAAAATGAAGCCACAAATGTTATTATTGAGGAGAAAGATGATAATAGCTTTTAATTGCAGAGGTACATTGGTGAATTTAGTATATTGTTTGCAGGGGTGTATTAGAATATCAAAGACTATACTAAAATTAGTCTTTTATTGCTTCTTATTGTTTCACTTTCTATTGTTCTAGATAGGTATATAAGTAAAATAAGTTTGTACTCATCATCCATTTGTACCCTTCCATGTTTCAACATATTCCACTTCTTCATCATTACTAACATTCCCTCCAGACTAGCTGTAAAACCACAGGACTGGAGAGCAACATCTCTTATTTCACTTAGTAGTATGTTCCTCATTCTGACTCTGTCCTTTGCATTACTTTCTGGAAACTGGAGTGCACTTTCCACAGTATATTCACAGTAATTTCATAGTATATTCACAGCCTTTCCATGCTACTCCCCACATTCCTGGCATGGGATCACTTTAAGATCTCACCTCACTCTGATGCCCCCTCTCTTGTGGAGGCAATGAGGACCCTCTATAGTCCCAACCTACCTCAGGAACCATCTTCAGATGTGGAGATGGCAGTTGATGAACCACCAGTAGTGGAGGAAGCTCCCTTTACTTCTGTGACTAACAAGAAGTGCAAGGGCAAGGGAAAAGTCCTTCCTCCTACTAACTCTTCTGCACCTCCCCAGACTCTACCCTTGGCTTAAAAGCAAGGGTAAAGTATACCTTTGAGGATAGAGTATAACTCTTTTAATGAGATGATGACTAGAAGGTTCTTCTTGCATACTTACTAGAAGAGAAGATATATAAAATTATTGCTCTCAGAAGTGACTTCTATGTTATTATCTTCCAGAACACCTTGAGTGGCTATGCAGTACCCTGAAAGTGGTCAAAACCACTGCAAGGGATAGTATATCGGGGACTGTGGGTAATATAAGTGAGTCCCATCAATCGAAGAAGGCTTTGATTGGAATGGCTCTTCCCTCAGGTTGATAGTCTCTCTCTTACCCACCCAAATTCATGGGCTTCAGGCAAGCAGCTGTTCTAGCACCCGTCTCCTTCTTTCTAGGTGAGAATTTACTTCACAATATAACTGGGATTGCTACTTATCAATGTTCCGCCCTATGTCATCTGCTTTGTTGTATGTTGCTCAATAGGTGTCTTGTTCATCTCCTTTAATGTTGATCATCGGATCTTATGGGGAGCTGCAGGCTTGACTGAAGAAGTAGTCATGGACGGATTTCAGTTCTATGCCACGTTTTTCAATGCTCCACCTGCAATCAAGGTACAAGAGAACCAGCGAATTCTTGCGGTGGTTGACCTTTGTGTTCCTGTCACCCAGGCTCTCCTTCATGGAATGATCGGTATAGGCCTCATCGGCACACTTTCCAAGCTACACAAATGGGATGAGAGTGCTGTGTTCTTTGATGGGTCAAGTCTTGGTACGATACCATGACACGTCGCTCTGAATCGTGTGCTCTGTACTCATGTTATGTTGATGTTGGCATCCTTCATTTTGATCGACAGTTGCTTATGTCTTCAGCATTGTGCTCTACGTAACGGTTACAATCCCATCACTGCGAACAGTCGTGACTCCACTTCAGGAGGAGACGAAACAAAACCAAGTACAAGCTTTGTGCGTCCTTTGCGCAGGAAATGTGATCATCATAGTTTGCCTGCTGGCCGTGTTGGCACTTCAGGTACAACCTATTGCCGCTTTCTCTCGGTTATTTATTTAGTTGGTTTTCCATTCTTACACTTGTCTCCAGGCCGGGCAGGAGTATGCACATCGACAAGACGTCCGTCAGTTTGCCAGGATGGAGAAGGGCACAAAAGCTGGTCTCAAGAAGGATCAATAATAACACTTTCCGGTAGCTCTGGTTCTGCTCCTATCTACTACTGTCGTGAAAAATCTTGGATATATTCTTGCGATTTACTAATCTATCTCAACGTCATTAGACAGATAAACATGACATAAAAACCTAGTGAAGCAGCTGGTCTCAAATGGGGCGACTGGCATCACTTGGTGATTCGACTTGCTCACCGTGTCAATGAATATAGGATTTCCTTCGCTGGGCACCCATCATTCCCTCTTGTCCGCCACTACTGTGGAATCGTCAGCCAATTATCTAGCGCCACAAAATCCGAAACCTTGCTCTTAAGGCCCCAAGAAAATCAAACAATATTTTACAGACATCCACGGTTCTATTCTTGTGTATCTACTAAACCAGTGGATCAAACATCAGAGATTGTGCCATCTCTAGCGATGATGATTCGTGAAGTGATTTCTTCTGGTCTATGAAACATCTCAGGACCGACTGCCACTAGGTTGGAATGCACCTCCGTGTTTAGCCATTCATAATACAGCTTTTAGTGTTCGGTCGTTTCATCAGACATTCTGTTGACAAATACCAGCGTGCAGATTGCACATTGCAACGCTATAAGCAACATTAGTGTACACTGCATATCACATTATCCATTCTTATAGACGCCCAGTGGAAGTATTCATATCTTATCTGTTGAGTACTACTGTTAGTCAAAACAAGCAAACATTTGGGCAGTATGGCTAACAAGTACTGGTTAGCCACTAGTCATAGTTAGCCACTGAAAGTAGGAGATCCTCAGAAAATTGAATAATGTAATGGAAAAGAATTTAGTAAAAATAAAATAAGATAGAGAAAATTGGATCTCTATTAGAACATTAGAAGACCATTGGAAATGGTATATGACACATTTATCCCTGCCTTTTTTCTAATATGTAGCAAACCATATCAACTTTCTTGTTTCTCCCTCGAGCTACTAATCATCATTATGACCTCTATCCCCTCGAACAAGTAGTCATCAGCTAAAAAGGGACCACAGTTTACATCAGCACTAGATCAGTGTTGTAGTAAGGGTAGACAATAAGAGTATCTTGGTCATGGTTCCAAAAAGCTGATAACGTACCAGGCAGGAACAGTCAAAGGGATCTTTACAGTCATCTGTAACATTTAAACCAATGCAAAGATGGAGTCAGATCAAGTTGTCTCAGATTGGCGCAGGATCCACCACTGCCAAAATGCAGGGAAAGAATTGGGTGTCAGCAACAAAAAGATACCCAAGGGTATAGTTGAAAGATGCACTATTCTATTGCATGTGCTGCAACTGAGGCAGGATCATCATTGGCTATATGACCATGGCACTCCATGGCACAGATGCTGACCTGGCGCACCCATTGCGAACCTAGTGAAATGATGACCCACCGCAAGTCCCTAGATTTATTTTTGTTTCAGCGAAAATTGATGAGATGCAGTGAGATTGAGCCAATATGAAAAAGGATTATTGGAATCAGCAGTCCAGCAAATCGATAAGAATGGAAAATTAGCGCTTACAGAAAGGCTCGTCTCTTTATATTTGGTACTCATGTCTGCCGCCGTAAGCTGCATTGCCTCGATAGCTTCGTCAAGAGTAACGCTATGAATCCCGAGGCTTGCTATAGCAAGCTGAGCGGCCGTGACTGCTTTCACAGCTGTTTTCACCAATGACGATACAAATCAAAGGTAGAGTTCCAGGGACCATCGGGTCAAATAGTCCGGCCGCAATTTGAAAATCAGAAGCCAATATTCCACGAGAGAACCATGTGAGGTATATAAAAGGTAAGAAGGTAACAGAAACAACAGATTCAGCGGGACAAGAACACATGTCGTTGTTCAAGAAGCAAGGTTGCAAGGTTGCAATAAAGACCACAGTGAGCTCCATGGAAGTAGCACTAAGAAACGTCTACTTGCCTCCCAAACTGTTTCTTTCCTAAGGCCCCACCGAAAACCATAGCCCATGTCCATTCATGCGACATCCATCGACGAAGATTGAATCATGCACCACATTAAAGAACATCCCGAGAGCATGCAGTTTGGTGTGTAACGCCGGTAAATGCATTCAGATAGATACAGAACCAATGGGAACCACGTAGAAAATTGTGGAAATACAGTCAAATTCAGCATCTACCAAGGAAAGGAATCACGCACTATACAAGGCACCTGGACTAGTCCATCTATAGGGTCGCAAGTGAGACCGAGATTGTGTTCTAAGTATGACGGGGGTAGAAATGTAAGGTTCGTGGACCAGGTTGGTAACCCGATTACCGGACAAAAGTATGAGACCGAGGAAAAGGTTGTTGTTACCCGTGTGTCCAAGGGGCAGGTTGATATAGGTCGTCCAATGTTACATTGTGTGAGTGCATAGGCGCGGATACGAGATAGGGAGTTCCAGTTAGTTCAAGTAAAGATGAACACTAATAGGTATACTCACCTATCCCGATTTCAGCCGCCTGAGTGAAGAACAATCGTTGCAATTCAGCTATCTCTGGAATAATAAAACTCGTGGGATGAACCTACCTGAAGCACCGTCTCTGGCGAGGCTGTATAAGTGGCAACATGATTGAGTCAATATTCAGCACAAATTTTTGAAGGTGCGTACCACCCATACAAGCAGCAAATCCCGCACTGGCCAGGCTTTGTTTAAAGAAGTCCTAAAACTTATGAACAATAAAGCTCATCTTTCATGGAACAGGCAACTATTCACCCAGACAGCACAGTCAAGATCAAGATACCGGAAATAACGAAAATGACCCACCGCCAACTTCTGCCTGACAGCCGCCCTCTGCAGCAGAGATAGTACTTCCTCGCTTAAACAGCATCCCAATGGCCTTTATAAGATGGAAGAAAACAAGGTATCAGAAACATGCTCCAACATCAAAACTCCATCAGTTGAAAATAACAGTATGACTGGTCATATCAAACCGTCTAGCTGGAAACAGAACAGAGGCACATGGATTACCGACACCCAGGATCCAGGCAGGAGAGAGGAAGGGAGCATGAGGCAGGAAGGAGCTGGGGATGCCGTGAAAAGATATAGGTGCCGCGCATGAATGAACCGACATAACAACGATACATTCAAAAGAACCGAAAGGAAGAGAAGTCCACTTACAGCGGCCGTCAACAAGAATGTCTCAATACTCCTGATAGGGTCATCACTGGCAAACTTGGAACGACCAGCCACCCAATCAATCACGGATCGATCAGATGAAAATGGCGGAGGCAATTATGATTCAGCCGGAAACACATAAGCGCCACAATAACATATCGGTCGTCCAAGTGCAGTCAAAACCACGAGCATAAAATGACGAGTTTTCCGATACAAGACACCAATCAGCACATCCTGTGCGTCGAGTCACAGACGGAGCTACGCACCTCGACGATGTATTTCAGAACGGCAGGTATAACCCCCGCAGCACCGTTCGTCGGAGAAGTGACAATTCTCCCTCCGGAAGCGTTAACTTCATTGACCGCAATAGCGTAACATGACAAAAAATCCATAGCCGGAATAACTGTCTTTCTCTAGAATGATGAATTTGGATGTTGTTCCGGTACCGAGCGACGAGAGTGTAAGAGAACAGTTCGAGGTATTTAAGAACAATTGTTGAGGAAGCAGTGAAGAGAGGAATGTCCAGGATCATCAGATATCAATGAATGTAACCCGATAACATAACATCAGCGAGTGAGTGACCAAAATGTAAAACCGGCCGGTAATGATGGTGAAGTGAAACAGCATAGATAGGATACTTAACAACAAGCCGAAGACAGCGCAATGCAAAAGCACAAAATGACTCACGGGAGGCATAGGTATGATAGCATGATTCACAGACCCAACAATCTTGGGTACGCGTTTTAACTTCGCAAAATTTGCTGTTCTCATTGCAGCTTGACTTTCTGCTCGACTCCGTTCCGTCTCAAGATTGGTGAAAGACAAATCTTGCTCTTCATCAAGCTCATAAAAACTCTTATGGGTTTCCTCTGAGACTGCTGTAGACGTCGTTGATGGTGTTGGCAGCTTGGGATCAAAGCGTAGGCCGGAGAAAGCATCAGCCACCAGACCATATTCTGGACCTATAGCCGGTATATCGGACGAGGAAGTAACTCCAGGATAAAATCTATACCAATATAGGGATTGGTCAGCGTGTGTCATAACAAGAACACGTCATGAGCTGCAATGAGAAAGCATGGAAAGACAGAAAAAATGATCAGTGATCATCAGCGTCCAAGAGCCTGCACAGGAACATTCAAGACTCAGGGCTCAGGTGAGTAAAGAGCAAAGGACAAAGGACAAGGTGACGCATTTCATTGTCATCATCATCAGTTCGTAGATGCATCTAAACACTTTTTGATACGACTATTAGGGCAGGAGAAGTGGGGCAGGAGAAGTGTGGCAGGAAGAATGATCAAATGTCTTCAGGTGTGGGAGAGAAGTATCTCGATCAGAGTTCTGAAAAAAAGCAGGAAAAAAGCATAATCCGTATAAAACAATATTTGACAATAAATATTGTTGAGAAACCAGAGCCAAAATTTGGCAGAGGAGAATGTCTGAATCACAGTGCGGAGAAGAAAGATGAACCAGAAAAACAGGAAGTAGAAATGGATATGGTGCTCGTTGAAGCTTACAGCTTGATGAATGAACCAGTCGTGCAGCAAGAAGGGTTCGGGTGGAAAAAATAGACAGGACTCAGAATAGAATATACTATACTCACCCACGCATCAATCGTCTATACAGTACTGGTGCTCTTCTTCTTAATTTAAGTCGTCCAGGAAGTATACGTTCTGTCGAGGAAACACCTGCTCGAATACATCCATCCATGATTTGCCAGATTTTCATCAGCTATTCAAGAACAGGGCATCTAATTAAGTCCTGATATTATGAGATGCATACATACTTTCTTGTGAACCTCTTCCTCTGTATAACCAAAAAATTTCTGTGGATCAAATAACATCAGCATACCTCATATGTACATGTTTGGTGCTAGTGCGTGCAAATTTCATATTCTACGACTCACCTCATTGTCGTGCACGATCTGCGCTATGCTTAGCTATTCAGAGAGTCAAGAATAAATTTGAGCAAAGGGTTTATGTCAGCAAAGTGACCTGATTAAGTTTCAATACTTTACTCACATTATATTTCTCAGTGAGAGCGAGAAGACTGGCACCTGTATCGAATGGGTATGGCGGTTCTAGGTTGTTGGCATACTGTATATTGTCTTCTATAATTGGTTTAGAGACCCCACTATTGGTCTATATCATTTGAGAACCGTATTGAGGTCTGGACATCGGAGAAGGTAAAACTAGAGGGACACACTGCTGATGTTAGTGTTGTAGCCTTGGATTTTATGCGATCAGAAAAGTACCCAATGAAGAATCGCTAGGCAAATGACTTTGGTGTAACCTAGCTCCGTGAACAGTTTTCTTGTCAACCCCTTTATAGAACAGATTCTCGTCGACTATATGCACAAGCCCAGAATCAATCAGAAATTAAGTTCCTCACTTACTCGCATAAACCCACCTTCAGTCTTCTCATTAACGACAAATCCACCTCCGACGCTAAAATACTCATTTGTAGCCAATAGACCCCCACTTTCATCAAACACACTGAATCTCATTCCATTAGGATGAGTTTTCAATACGATATCGTAGCGCCACAGCATATCTCGGTCCATATCGTAGTGAATCCTGTGAGTACCGCCTAGCATCAATTTTTTAGTTTGGAGGATGTCGGTGTATCGTGACGGAATAGTTCCTGTATCTACCGTTTCTGGATCGGAACCTGCGGATGGTGACATATTTTTAGGGGCGGCAGGATGGTCAGACCGGTACTTATCGCGTGATCCGGAAGTGATGGATTCACCTTCAAGACCTAAGAGGATGGCCTGTGGAGTATGATGCCTATGTAGAACGGGGTGAGAAGGGGCATGGTATGTGTGTTACGGAAAGCAATGCACACCCTTTTCCTGTTTTGCGTTGGCACAAGTCCAACATGTTAATAAAACAGAGATTTCGTTCAAAATCAATCCTTTCGAGTCTTAACAATATAGTTAAGGAAGTTTTACCAGTCGCAGCTAATGATCCATATCTGCAGTCAGAGACCGTGTCAGCAAGGAAACCAGATACTATGAAAGGTGACTAACAGGTTTATCTTGACAGTGGCCACCTTTCAACCAGTTCACTGTTCAATGTATTATCAGGACTCAGGGAGTGAGTACAGATACCTTTGCCAGCAGATTGAGTTCTTTCAAGTCCATGATGAAAATCCTGGCAGCACGCATAGGACCGACAGTATGCGACGAGGATGGACCGACTATATCATAAGCTTCAATCCCTCAGTAATATCGAATATAGAGAGTGAGGCAAACCTCCAATGCTAAATAAATCAAACGTCGAAATGACGGCATGCTCAGGGGCGATTTTCTGCTGCTGAACCTCGTTGCGGGATTCTTGACGGAGATCCATACTAAGGCATCTCCTGGCTACAGGAGAAAATGTTGCCAAAATTCCATTGCTGCCACTGGCGCTTGGAAAATGAGTAAAAGAATTTAGTGGTAGTGGACGTCTTGATGATGGTGACATAACAAGTGACTTGAAGACTTTGACAAGCATAGCCAATAAGTAAATACGGGAGCTCAAAATGAAAGAGAAAAACAGGGCGAGTAAGAACTGTGAAAGACGCCTGAGGTGGAAGATAGTCCAAAAGTAATGTATATAAGAGAGGAGTCAAGATAAGGATATTAGCGGAATGTCACGTGTTAGATATGATGGGGTGTTGTCAGCAGATTTAATTGCAATTTGGTTCTATATGGCCTCAGCCACACCCTCCCGCGAAAAAGACAAATTTCCCCAGATGGCTAGTCATAAAGACAAAAAAGGCTCCCACAGACCCTCCACCTCTGCGTCGGACTCCCAGTCCAGTTTTCAGACAACGGGATCTACTTCTCTTTCATCTTCTCAGGTCATCTCAGTCGATGTCCTACTCAGAAACCACGAAGCTGCCCAAGATCCCAAAAGTGCTGCACTGGATCAGGCCGTCAACGACAGAAATAATTCTGTCTCTCAGAATGCTCAGCTATGGAAGATCATTGAAAAGCAGCGGTCGGGCTACAACCAGATTCTCAAGGAACTTGAGAGGGTCAGAGCAGAACGTGACTCGTACAAGAACAAGGTGCTCGCTCTTGAAGGGATCACAGACACGCTTGTGAAGTCCAGCGATCGGACCGTAACATCCATCATCGATGCAGCCGATGCCTCGACAAATACACGACTCACAGTTTCACGCCACCATTCATCAGACGATAATGGTTAGCTCCTCGTGCCTTTCCAGATCATTAGTTGACTCTATATGCAGAAAAACCACGATTGCAGTTATTTAATTCGCGCACTTCTCACCCCCACGAGCCACTGTCTCAACGGACCATTGACAATTCACTCCAAAGTAACGCTAGCTTAGCCTCTATGTCAACCCCTCATGCGAATGCGCCTCCTTTTGCTGCTTCACCTGGCTCTCCCATCACTTCAAAGCGTCAAAAGCCAACTCTCACTTGCCTCATCGTTTCACAACGCCCGGAATCTCAGTCCATGCCGGTAGCAGTCTCTTCAAGGACACTTAGTCCAGAGGAATCAGCCTCCGTTGCTGTAGATACACATTATCACAACCCCATCGAGAGTAGCAGCAGCGTTTCATCGGGTAATCCCATCCCCATGGTCTCCATAGACCACTACAATCCACCTCAGCAGCCAAGTGCGCCTGCTGTGTTGTCTGATACCATATCATCTGCCGTACCAGAAATTACTGCTTTACAGTCGCAAGCTCCCAGTTCGCCAGTTGTTTCTGAATCTCAGGCTGATTCTCATGTCTCCCGGATAGCACTACCAGATGAAGCCAGCAGATATATCGTCAACCCAGTTGGTTCACCTGTTCCTAGTCCTAGACATGACGCTACATTCGTAACCTCCACTGTGGGCCCGAAACCTCGAGTTTCTTCAAATCTTGTCCCCCAACGACGACGTATGGGCGAATTTTCGTATCCTGGCAGCGAAGGTGATGGCGGTGATGACGAGGTGAAAGAAGACTCAGAAAGAGATGAGGATGGAAATTTGTTGTATGACGAGGATGAAGACGAGACGGACCTTGGATCCGTTCAAGAACAGACTAAATTATTTGAATTTGGTAGACTCAATTCATCCATTTTGACTAACAGTAATTCTAGTACCACCGCCCCTTTGGTTTCAGACCACCAATCCCTATCTGGCCTTTCCTCCCATAATAGTCCATCCTCCGATCTTAGGCGGCAGATACAAATACCCGAGACATCTTCCTACTCTCAAATGCAGCAAAAATCGACTTTGAAAGAGGGTTTAGTTGGAATAGTTGGCGTTGATAGTGGTGGTCAAGTTTCACCTGGGATCCGATCTCATCAATCGTCGTTGATCAACAAGGATTCTACATTATCTCCGTCCTCACAGCACCCTTCCGCCAGGCTTCAGTCTCATATGCAGCCTCAAATGCAGCCTCAAATGCAATTATTTCAGCACCAGCAACAGCACCCACAAGCACAGCAGCGAGGAGTTGTGCCTATACTTGCACAGACGCCACCTGGTGGCGAGTTCTCGCTATCAAATCCTGCAGATGTGTCGAGTAGCACTATCTCCTCTTTTACCGATATACATATCCTCCAACAGCGTGACCCACAATATCGGGCTTTGCCCCTCCTATCCTCCGATCTCCCGACGACGCTCATCCAAGTCTCTCAATCCCTCGTACGTCCGAACGACCGAGGCAAAGAAGTATTATCCTTCGTTATAATTGTGCACCCTGATCCTGCTAATCCGACAAAAGAATCTTGGAAGGTGGAAAAGATGTATTCAGATGTCGTTGCACTTGATGCGAGAGTAAGAGGAACTGTCGGGAAAGCCATCGCCAAAAAGATTGTGAGTCTTCCAGAAGGGAAGCTGTGGAAGGACCACGCACCTGCAAAAGTTGATCATCGAAAGGTGTGCCTCTCATGCTTCAGCTCCTGAGCCACTCATCAAACCGTTCAATAGGCGATACTGGAATCGTACCTGCAATCACTTGTCAAATTATCATCTCATAAATCTAATGACGATGTTATCGCTTTCTTGACCTCTGATATTGTCCGTGAAACTCGCCAACCAGTGATGCAAGCCGGACATAAAGAGGGGTATTTGACGAAACGAGGAAAGAATTTCGGAGGATGGAAGACACGGTATTTTGTGTTAAGTGGACCTGTATTGGAATATTATGAATCTGTGAGTTATCTATTCTGCGGATTATTCAGTTAAGGGATATTTACCTGATTGCTTCATCTACTTCGTCTCGTTGACACAAATTCATGTGCGCTCCGCCTGTCGACATGGTACCTTTCCATCAGCGCGGCGGAGCACATCTTGGTTCTATAACCATTACGGGCGCTCAGATTGGTCGCCAACAGCGTTCTAACCACCACTCGCCTTCCAACCATCTCAATGACCTGGGAGGTGGAAATAGTACGGATGAGAAAGAATACCGTCATGCGTTTCTCATTGTTGAAGCGAGGAAAGGTACTGGGGGATCACATCCAAGGCATGTGTTGTGTGCAGAGAGCGACGAAGAGAGAGATGCATGGGTTGATATGCTTGTAAGGTACTTTACGGGGAAGTACAGTGAAGAGTCATTGAGCGTTCCTGCCTCACAATCTCCTGTTGCTGTATCTTCATCTTACCAGCTAGGTTCTGCTACCGGCCCCGGTGGAGGACAGGGAGGAGGATTGTTCAGCCCGGTGCAATATAGCATGGACGAGTACAACTTCAACTCCAACTCAAATTCGAATAGAAGTGCCAGCCCGGTCAAAGGGACCGACCCCTCACCCGTTGAAAAGTCTGCTTCCTTTCAAAATAGCCATCCTAATGCCACCTCTGCGAATAACAGCAATGTCAGTCTCAATGGTCCTAGTAACAACGTCGGTACTAGGAAAATATTGGACCGACTCGCTGGTCTTCCATCAAGTTTACCAGATCCATCGTCATCCCCTTTATCCGCTATTGCTTCTTCCGGTGCAGCAGCAGGAGTTTTGGATAGGCCCAACTCAGATTTGGGGCATTATTCGCTTTCTCAAGAAAAGTTAAGGAAGACTCAGTCTCCTGAACGATATCGCAAGTCTATGCATCCACCTATGTCGTCCAGCCAAAATGATACCTTATCTGTGAGTGGCAGTGCTGAAGGAGCTGTTGACAGGTCTACTTCGCCTAGTAAAGTGGGCAGTAGTAACAAGGTGAAGATATCGGGACCTATGAATGGGATGCCTATTCCTTTTGGTTGCGATTTTGGTGGTGGAAGGGATAGAGAGAAGGAGAAGGACAAAGAGAAGGAAGAAAGGGATGGGACCGGGGGCATGACAGGTGGAAATGAGAGGAGAGAAAAGGCGAGGTCTAGATTTTGGCCTGGGTGGAACAGCAAGACTGGTAATGGTAAGCTACTCTATCTTCTCCCAGTTTCGGAGCTGAATCATGCTCATTCCAGTTGGTGAAAAACACATAGCAACTCTGGCTATCCCTCGTGCTGTGTTCGGCGTCCCACTTAATGAATCACTCGAAGTCTCGCAGATCTGCAACTTACCATCGATAGTGTTTCGCTGCATTGAGTACCTAGAGGTGAAGAAGGCAGATCAAGAAGAGGGAATATACAGGTTGAGTGGAAGTACGGCTGTGATCAAAAGCTTGAAAGATCGTTTTAATGCAGAAGGGGATGTGAATTTGTTGGCGAGTGACGAGTACTGGGACCCTCATGCAATTGCAGGACTATTGAAGAGTTATTTGAGGGACTTGCCTGCGAGTATCTTGACAAAAGATTTACATTACAGGTTTTTGATGGTGATTGGTATGCCATACACGTCTCTTTCTAGTATGCATATTAAACCATAAACAGACTTAATTGACGCCCAAGATCGCATCCGAGAACTATCACAACTGATATCGTTGCTTCCTCTCGCCAACTATAGTCTCCTACGCGCCCTGACGGCCCATCTGATTTCCATCGTACAAAATGCAGCCACGAATAAGATGACGATGCGGAACGTTGGCATTGTTTTCTCTCCGACACTTGGTATCCCTGCTGGGGTGTTAAGTTTGATGCTAGGGGAATTCAATCGTGTATTTAACGTTGATGCTGGAAAGGGACTACCGGACGGTGGCGAGGAGACGATTGAGGGAAATTTGGCAGTTGATGACACGTTGAGGAGGAACAGCCGACAGTACTTTGATACTGCTGCTGATCAAATTCTCGGGCTTGTTGGACGTAGTCTCAATGGTATGTTCTATTTATTCTACATAGAAAGAAGCTCTCCTTCGGAGAAAAAAGGTTCTTTTCGGGACATTTTGACCGACTTGGTTCAAGGGGAGCTCCATGTTTTGAGATGCCTCCTTGATTTTTTTTCTGATGATTATCAATCTGACTAACTTATCATAAAATGCCAATCTATTTCTAGCTCCTGTGGAAGATATACAGTCCGAAGCAGACGATTACTCTGTGCAAGACAATGAGAGCGAGACCGGAACGGCCGAATCGATGCCGGGATCTGGAACTGCTACTATGTTCTCGATACCTATACGTGATAGCGATCAGTCTCAGCAGCAACATACTTGGGCCAGCGCGACTGATACACCACCTGCGTCAGGCTCAAAGTCATCTAAAGCAGGATGTGCGGTAAATAGTAAACTGGTAATTGTACCTACGAGGTGGGTGCCTGGGTTGCCTATGTCTCCGAGGCCACCGCCTTCGCCGACGACAAGACTACGGAGACGACTATGCCCCCTGTCGAGTAATCTTTCCTGGTCTCTCCAATTGCATGTCCTGATGGATACTTCTTGACAATCTTGGGACTGAGTGGTTTGAAATGAGTTAAATGATTAGTTTATATGTTTATTTTATTCCCCATCAGTTTCTGAATTGACATATACCATTTCTTGATACCTCTCATTTCTTTTGAATTGTAGGTTGGATTTTAGTGAATGATTTACATCCCTCCTGTGTATCTATCATCTTGCACATGCTTTCTAGTGGACACAAATCACAGCCTCTTCTTCTGCTCATTTTCTTGTGCTAGTAATTCAACATACAGATTGATGATATGGGTCCATCATTTAGTAGATTGATCAGTTCCCAAATTTACCCTATGTTGAGAAGTGTGTCTAGGGCAAGAGTACATCTTGGAAGCAAAGTATACTTTTTTTGAATTCATCAATTTATTACACAGGGCATAGTGGCAGGCCATGACAGTACACAACATAACTACTTAAAATCTAGTGTAAAATCACCCAAATTAAAGAGAAATATTGATAAGCTACAAAAGGAGTTAATATTAAATATTAAAGATCAAATTAATACTAAAACTAAAAAGGTTTATTCACACTGTTATAAAACTGAAAATAGAAGTCTATCTGAAATAGAAAAAGTGGAAAGTGGAAACAAAAAAAAGACAGTACATGAACTGTGTTTGAGCACCTGTTAGAAAGGTAGGGTGTAGCATGGAAAAGACTAGGAATATACTGTGAATTACTATGAATATACTGTGAATGTACACTCCAGGTTCTGGAAGGTAACACAAAGGATGGAGTTAGAATAAGGAACATGCTACTAAGTAAAATAAGAGATATTACTCTCTGGTCCCATAGTTTTACAGCTAACCTGGAGGGAACATTGGTGACAACAAAGGAGTAAAATGACCTTGGTCTGTCATATACCAGAAATTTGGTATTAATTAATTTTAATTTTATTTTCTTTCTAATTCTAGCTCCTAAACTCCTAATTCATCTACTCCTATAGGATTACAATGTAGACTAAAACATTTGTACCACTACTCCTATTCTGAGATTAGTATAAGTACTCTACCAGTATATTGTAGTTCTCTAGTTTGTAGATTAAAGTCATATTCTCCAATCCTTGTAGTGCTCTTTTTTTCTGCTTTATACCTCTTTACTCCACTACTCCTAAATTTACTCTTCTTTGGACAATCTTCTACTACTCTGAAATATACAACTATACATACAATAGGAGATTGAGGTACAGGACATAAGCTAAGACCAAGGTTGTTCCACTCTTGCATTATCATTGCATTTTCTCTGGACCAGCTGTAAAACCATGGAACCAGAGAGCAATATCTTTTATTTTACCTAGTAGTATGTTTTATTCTCTAACTCTACTCTTTACGTCACTTCCTGAAACCTAGAGTATACATTTATAGTTTATTCATAGTAATTCACAGTATATTCCTAGCCTTTTTATACTGCTATCCCTATCAACCTGACATGATCTCAGTCTCAGCTTGTGTACTGTGCCTTGATCTTCTATTGCTTGTTATAGTCATATATTTTAGAGTAGTCAAATGTTATCTAAAGAAGAGGTAAATTCAGGAGTAATGGAGTTAAGAGGTATATAGCAGGAAAGAATAATGCTATATCATATACTAAATTTTTGGTTATATTTTATTATTTTTTTCTTTCTTATTTATTTCCTAAATAATTACTCCTAGATATATAAGAGTATTGTAGTTGTCATATACTGAAAATTTGGTATTAATTATTATTTATATTTATTTTCTTTTTATTTTCTTTATAATTTCCACTGAACTCCTAAACTGTCTACTCTTATAGAATTATAATATAGACCAAACATTTATACAATGACTTCTATTCAGATTTTATATAAGTACTCTATTAGTACATTATAGTTCTCTAGTTCATAGATTGAGGTCACAAAGTCATCAGTCTCTGTAGTGTTACTCTCTCTATTATATATCTCTTAAGTCCATTACTTCTGAGTTTATCTCTCTTTTAGACAACATTACACTACTCTAAAATATGCAACTACAACAAGCGACAGAAGATCAAGACATAGTGCATGAGTTAAGGCCAAGGTTATTCCACTTTTTTGTCATTACTAATATTCTCTCTGGACTAGCTATAGAACCATAGGACTAGGAAGCAATATCTTTTATTCCTTCCAATAGTATATTCTACACTCTAACTTTATCCTTTGCATCTCTCCAGAACCTGGAGTATATATGTATAGTATTGTAGTGCAACCATTAGATTGAGCTAACCCTAGGACTGAGTTGTCTTTTATTCAGGGTAAACAAAGAGAACTCAACAGAGTTTCTCTTAGATTTGGACTACTACTTATACCTTTTATACATGGTCTGTACTACTAACTCTAACCTACTAATGATCTAATAGAATCTACTAGAATGTTCTTTGATATGTGACCTGTGTAATATGACTGATCTTGTGACTGACATGTTACAGGATGTGATGGATTGTAACAAATATAACAGATTATGTGGTTTTGATCATATGACTTCCCTATTATTTAATTAAAAGAAAAAAAAAGTAAAAGATAAAATATTAAAGAAATAAAAGTTATTATGGCCAAGGCAGCTTATAACAAGTATTTTCACAAGTAATTCATAGTATATTTCTAGCTTTTCCTATACTGCTCCCTATCTATTTGACAATAGTGCAGACTAGCTCTCTTCTATTCTAACTATAGTATATATATGAAGTAGATACATAATAGTAAGTTAGTCTATAGATTAATGTCTATTTATATCTTTGTTCTTATTTCTTTTCTCTTTCTTATAATACTTTTCAACTTGGACTCTAGAACTCTATTTAGTTATCTAGATAACAACTTCTTACTTCCAAAATCAATGATCACTTGTAATAGAAGATTGGGATATAATATCAGAAGTGTGAAGCAGAGTAGGGGTTAGCTAATAGAGTAGCTCCAAGATAGCATAGATTAAAAAGTAGGAATACTAGCTAAAGAGAGAATTAAAATATACATATACTCTGAGATATATTAATCAAGAAGCAGGAATTCAGAGATAATAGTGGTGAAACAATCTTGACTTCAATATATGTATTGTGCTCCAATCTTTTATTGCAAGTAATCATTGATTTTGAAGATAAGAAGATGTCATCAGATAATTAAGCAGAGGTCCAAAGTCTGAGTTGAAAAGTATATAGGAAAAGGAAAAGGAATATAAACAAGGTATGAGTAGACATTATTTTATAGACTAGATTGTTACCATATATCTATTTCATATATATACTACAGCTAAAATAGGAGAGAGCTAGTTTGTACCATGATACTTCTATATATTTATATTTAGGAGATAATAAAGAAAAGAAAATAAATAATAAATTATAACTAGTATATGACATACAATATGTAAGTTGAAGCCAAGATTATCTTATCACCATAGTTATCTCCAAACTCCTTGTTCCTTAATTATCACATCTTGGAGCATATGTATCTTTTATTTCTCTTATTAGCTAGTACTTCTACTCCTTGATCTACAATATCTCAGAGCTGCTTTACTTAGTTAACTTCTACTCTGCTCTGTATTCCTGATATGCTACAAGACTTAGAAATTGTAACTTTATGATTTTAATCTACAAACTAGAGAATTATGATGTACAACTAGAGTACTTATACAAATCCCAGGATAGAAGTTGTGGTAAAAGTGTTTGGTCTAGATTGTGATTCTATAGGAATAAACAATTTAGAAGTTTAGGTGTGGAAATTATAAATAAAATAAAAAGAAATTAAATATAAATATTAAATAATACTGGATTTTTGGTATATGATAGCACTATGTAATAAATTGTTGACCCAAAAAAAAAGAGATAGTATTAGGGATACAAATCAGGATACAAGCTAGAGATATAAGTTGAGAGTGTAGTAAGAGAAATAGTTTTTAAGAAATGTTATCTTAAAAGTAGAAGTTGTTACAAATAGCCACTTACTGATTTGTGATTGATTGATTTGAGAATCAAAAAGCTCAAAAAAGCAAAGTTAGACAAACAGCAAAAGATATTATTAAGTCTGAGGTTTATTCTCAGATATACAGTTCTTAAATACATGATTGTGGTAGTTTGTATACCAGGACAGACTACTATATGATCACTATCTATTGTTCTATATATAGGAGTACTATTGTTCTTGGAATAGAGATAATCTAACTATCTTAGGGCAGTTCTTTGTTCTATTCAAGGATAGATGATAATCTATGGGTAAAAATCAGTGTTATTGTTAGCGACTAACTCAGAAATCTTAAGCTAGGGTTTAACTCAAGGTGGTTCTTCAGGGTTAGAAGAGAATTCAATAGAGTTTTTGCTTAATTATAGTCTACTATATATATAGATATACTATTTGTTCTTATTTATACTACAAGCTGTCTATCAGCTACTGGTTTAACTCTAGTTCATGTCCAATCTATTTATAGTATTTTGTCATAGTCAGAGCAACTCATGACAGTACCTCTCTCTTAAAGGTTCTTGTCCTGAAGATTTCATAGTTTATTATATAGATCCTGTAAATTACCTATTTCATTTTCTTCATCCCATTTTTCTATCCTATCTTCTTCAAATTCTCACTCATTTTCTTTTTCCTCTTCTTTATTCTTTTCTTGGATCATTTCTAATGTTTCCCTTCCTTTTGTTCTTTCTGATCTCTATTGTTTCCAATTTCTTTCCAATTTTCCCTAATATTTCCTATCAAATTTCTTATTATCCTATCTATACAGTAGTTTTGCTGTATATCTTTCTAGTAATTCTTTTTTGTGATCTTCTTTCAAGTTCTTTTTTTTTATTCTTCTGGCCTCTTCTTTGTATTCTTCTTCAAACTATCTACTAATTCTTGTATATTCTCTAGATTTTCTCTTGGTTCCCAAGTATTTTCTTTTGCCATATAACCCCTCTATCATACTAGGTATCTATTTCTTCCTCTAAACTTTCTCTTATTTAATATTTTCTCTATCTTGTATCTTTCTTCTCTTTCAATTATTACTAGTAAAGATCATTCCTTTTTCTGACCTTCTACTTGATCTTTATACTTTTATACTCTGCTGACATTTACTACTGGATGTATTTTAACACTACTTAGTAACTCCAGTTTGATTGCATTTGTTGAAATTATCCTCTTGACTTTATAAGGTTCCATAAATTGTTTCATTAGTTTTTCTGATTATCTCCTCTGCATTTGATATTTGAGATCTTTTGTACTCAGTAATACTTAGTCTCCTACTTTATACTCTTCTGGTTTACTCCTCTTTCTATCTGTATACTTCCACATTTTCTTCTGACTTTTCCTTAATACTGCTTCTGTCTCCTTATATACTTCTTTTATTCTTGTCACAAATTCTGCTGTCTTTTCAAACTTTCTCTTTTTTCTCATCTCAAATCCCATGCATGGATCCTGTCCATTTTTTGCTTTGAATAGTGATACTCTTGTACTTGTCTGCACTTTGTTGTTATATGCAAACTCTGCTATTGCTAGCTAGTCAGGCTATTACTCTTGTCTATAATCAATGAATATCCTTAGGTATTGTTCTAAGTCTTGATTCATCCTTTTGGTCTGTCCATTTGTTTGTAGGTAGTAGACTATTGACAACTTTGTATCAATCCCTAATATATTATTCAGCTCTTTTATCATCTCTGCTACAAACTGCACTCTTCTATCTATAATAATACTCTCTAGTAAACTATATAGCTTCCAGATATTATTCTGGAACAATCTCACTACTCTCTCTATCAAAGTCTTTTCCATAGTAGGTACAAAGTGTGCTATTTTTGTCAATCTATTACATACTACTAGTATACTATTGTATTCTTATGCTAATGGTAACTTTGTGATAAAATCTGCTATAATATGGACCCAGGGTTTCTCTGGTACTACATTTGGTATTAATTTCCCTGCTAGTGCCTCAGTATGATTATTGTTTCTTTGACAGACATCATATCTTTCTATATACTTCTTGATTTCTTTTATTACCCCTAGCCACCAAAAGTTTCTAGTAACCAACTCTGTTGTCTTCTACTGCCCTCTATGTCCTCCTACCAGTATATTATGGTATAGCCAAATTACCTCTGCTCTCAGTTTCTTGTACTATGGAATATACACCTTTCCATCTCTTAATATTAGCCCATCTTCCTCTTACCATTCCTTATCTCTCAACATCTTTACTCTTGCTGGCTTCATTTTTTCTACTGTGTTATAAGAGCCCCAAAAAGAAAAAAGTTTTTCAAGTATTTGAACACTTAATCCAAAACCTCAAGACATACAATAGGGTTGAAGATATAAATAGTGTGGGAACTAGGGTCATGTGATCACAGAACATTCTAGAAGGACATGACTAAGAGTATAGTCACTGTAAAAGTAGTATAAGTAGAAATCCAATCCAACGAAGAACTCTATCGAGTTCTTCTTGAATATCCATTTAGGGTAATTACTAAGGGTATTCACTGCCTATCGATAACATACTGCTTTTATCACTTCATTATCTTTTGTATCTGATTTCTTAATTTTCTTCAATAAATTCACTCCCTCTATCATAGTTTCTACCACTTGTATTGTTTTAATTTCCAGTCACTTCTTTTTTACCAATACTCTATCCTTGTTATCTCTCTCTACCCCTATTTGCCAGTCTGGACATCTACTAAAGCTATCAGCCTTTTCCATACTGCTACTTGGTACATATTTAAGAGTAAAGTCAAATCTAGATAGATACAAGGTCTATCTTGCTTGTCTACAGTTCAGTTTCTGACTACTCATAAAGTATTCTAGATTTTTGTGGTTGTTCTAAATCTCAAATTTGTTTTGTGCTTCTTCTAGTAAGTGTCTTTATTTCTCTAAGCATCTGATGATTGCCAACATCTTTTAGTCACTATTTATATCTTCCTGCATTATATTCCTGGATATTTCCCATCAAATTAATGAATGTATGGGAAATAGTTTCTTCTTTAAAAACTGTCTTATAACATTACAGTAAACACAAAGATACTGCTTTAGTATCTAATTGGTCTGTTCTATTTGTCTATTTGCTTTGGAGTAATACTCTGATATAAAGTATAAGTGCTAAAAGAGCACAAAAGAGAATTGTGTACTGGAACAAACAATAAGACACAGTACCAGCTTTTAATTGCATACTAAAGATTCAAGGGGATAAAGCAGAAGTAAAGGATTAAAAAAGGGTATTAGAAACTATATGTAGCTTTATGTAAGTTTTATGATTATTTGGTGTTGAATGAGTATGAGGTTGCTCTAGATCTATATTACATATCCTTTCTAAGATGTCAATCTTTATACACCATAACAAAAGCTCCTTTGGAAAATATAGTTAGTTGATCCCTCTGGACCCTCTACACTTAGTTGTTCTCTTGTCTGCACCCCCAACACTAAATCTTATGGGTATAATACAATCCAAGTATATACCTAGCCAAGCTTTTCTAGCTTGTTATTCTTTCTGAAGCCTGTCTGAGTTAAGTCTACAATCTGGTTCTAGATTGAGTCTTGGTATATTCCATGTTCTGTTTCTGATACTATACTAATTCCAAAAGTTGTTACTCAAGATATACTGCATTAAACAATTTCAGAGGTAGTAAAGATAAAAGTATATACCAAAATGAGTTTTTGTTGCCATTCTATTTGCTTCTAGAACTATATATTAAATAATATAAATTACGGAGACTCAATGAAATAAAATAATAAAGGAAATTATTACTACTTTTGGTAGTATCCCAATTTCCCTCTTTGTTAGTACAAAGTCATGAAAGCTTAGGGCTTAACCAAGGTAGTTGTTTAGAAAGAACTCAATAGAGTTTTCTGTTAGATTGTATAACTACTTATACAAATATCTGTTGGTCTGTGCACCTATCTTCCACAATCATATGATACTTACTAGTAACTATACATATCTTACATAAGCCTTCCCATTCTATTTATATCCCTTTTGTATTGTACTTCTGAATATTATCTACTAAGTTGAAAAATGCGTAGAAAATAGTTTTTTTTCTGGGAACCGTCTCATAACACTCTTGTGTTAAGTCCTCTAATTCCTAAGATAATACATCTCTTTCCTAGAGCCTTCCTATTAAAGATAACATATACTTAAGATAGCTTTCTTCTAGAACCTTCTCTCTTCTTTCTAGTTTATTTATTCTATCTTCTTCTAGACTTAGTCAGCTATCTACTACTACTTCATTGGATATTTAATAACATCTACTTGACATACTGTGTTCTTCTGAGTAGTGACCCATATATTCTATCTGAAAATAGAGTAGTACTGATGAGATCAATACTTATTTCTAAGTACTATCCCTGGTTCTAAGTTTGTTCTTTCTGACCTTCCAATATAAACTGGAGACCTTACTGTCATATCAAACTATAGTTATCCACAAGTGGTTCTAGATTACAGTTTTAGCAAAAATATCTCTTTAGTCTAGTATCAGCTCACTATTCTTGTCTCTTAAGTCTTAGTAGTAAGCTTTGTCTATCTTAAGTGTTGTTCTAGACTGGTCATTGACCCTACTCTTGTCTGAAGACATATGTATAATAGGTTCTAGAGTGAATTCTTCTTATAAATCTATTGGTATAAAGTGTATTAAATATTACTTTTCATGCAAAATTTGTTTGCAGTATAATAGTGTATATCTAGTATAACACCAAGGGAGCAAAAGAAATAGAAAACAAATTTGGAGCCTTGGTCTGAGGTAATATGAGAGAAAACTCCATGTTTTGAGAATATATGAATAATAAAGAAATAGACCAACTTAGCTAAAGTGATAGTATTGTAAGTTAGAATGAAAATAGCTTGTTTTAACAACCAGTCCACAATGACAAAAATAGTATTAGAACTAGAGGAAGAAGGGAGTTTTTTAACGAAATCCATGGAAATCAAATTCTATAAACATTTAGGAATAAGGAGTTGCTTTAGCGATCTATAGAGCTTATATCACTAGGATTTGGATTGCATACAAGTTACACAGGACTTGTAGAATTATTGAACATTAGTGTAGATATTTAGTTAGACATAACTGTATTGTATTAACTCCAGGGTCTTGTCCAAGATGTCTGGCCAGAATATAGTTATAATAGAACTAGAATATACAAAGGTATAAGTTATCATCTGTAGGCACATAAATTCTACTATAAAGTTAGAGGAAACTTGTGTTGTCTATTAACCAATGTCCTTCCAGATAAGCTTGTTGATTAGAGACAGAGAGATTAAGAGAGAGTACTGCTAGAATATCAGAGTGGAGTTGTTCTTGATCTATTATTGTGGTTGCATGAAGTATTGGCATAGTAAAAATAATTGCTCTTAGAGGTACTACAATTTGTTTATGAGTAAAAACTAGATGGAAATTATGAAGGTTTACTAAAATATAGCTATTATCCTCTTCTTTAGGATAAATGTCCCATTGCCTAGTGAGAGCATCCAACTTTGTACTGAGTTGACTAGAATAGAATTAGATAGTAAGATTAAACTAGAAAAAGTATTCTGACCATCTCACTTGTCAATAGGTAAGAACCTTGGTTGTTGAGAAATACTCTAGATTTTTGTGATTTATAACCACATCAATTGGAAGAGTGGATTTTTCTAAATAGTATTGCTAGATTTGGAAAGCTTTAAAGGTAGCAAATAACTCTTTGTCATAGATGTCATAGTTGAGTTTGGGGGCAGAGAAGGTATAGGAATGGAAGGTTACTGGGTAAACTTCATTATCATTAGTTATAATAGAAAGAATAACAGTGAGAGTGTAGTCTAAAGCATCAGTTTCTATGATAAGTTGAGTATCTAGAAACCAATACATAAGGATGAAAGCAGAGATAAATAATTTTTTAAAGGAATTAAAGGCTTTCTAGCATTTCTCATCAAACTTCCAAGAAAAATTCTTTCTAGTAAGATAAGTAAATGACTTGACTATATCTAAATAATTGTAAATGAAATATTTGTAGAAGTTGGCAAAGCCAAGAAACAATTGAATATCTTTGACTTTTTTGGACTTTGGTTACTCCTAAATGGTTTTTACTTTAGCATTAGATATAGTTAAGCCAGATAGAAAGAGAATATAGCCTAGATACTCAATTGAGTCTAAATGGAACTTGCATTTTTCTGTTTTGGCATACAGTTCTACTTTGCGAAGTCACTTCAATACTTTCTTGATATGTTTTCAATGTTAGAAAATGTTGTTGGAGTAAATCAAAATATTGTCTAAATATACAACTACATATACATCAAAGAGATCAGAGAAGATGTTGTTTATAAAATGCTAAAAGACAGCTAGAGCATTAGTTAATCCAAATAGTATCACTAACTACTTAAAAGATCCATAATAAGTTCTAAATGCTGTTTTCCATTTGTCTCCTTTGGCAATATAGACCAGATGGTAAGCATGACAAAGATCTATCTTGGTATAGATATAAGCTTTGTAAAGGGAATCAAGGAGGTTAGTTATAAGAGAAAGGGAATATTGATTTTTCTTTGTAATTCTGTTGAGTCTATGAAAGTCAACATATAACTAGAGGGAGCCATTTTTCTTTTTGACAAAAAGGACTAAAGCTCTATGAGGAGAAGAAGTGGATCAGATAAAGCCAGTGGAAAGATTCTTGTTAATGAATTCCTTCAGAGCTTCTTGCTCTAAAGTTGACAGAGAATAAATGATATCTACTAGAGGATAAGAATTTTTGTCCAGCTTGATCCAAAGATTGTATAGACAATAGAGTACAAGTGTTTCTGCTCTTGAAAACATCTACAAATTTATGGTACTCCTTTGGAATACAAGAGAGGTTGATTTTATTAGAAGTGGAGGTAGATTTGGTCTATACTGTACTCCAAAAGTTTAGATAGAATGTAGTAAAGTCTAGAAGATGTAAAGCTTGTAGAAAAGCTGGTGCATTAATAATAGCAATGTAAGATCATCTAGAAGTAAACAGAAACATCTTAGAGGTAGTGAACTGCAGAAGAGATTCTGCTAACAAAGACAAAAAATTAACTGAGGTCTCAATAGAAGGAATAGAAGCCATATCATAGAGTAAAGATGGTGGTTGAAAAAATATTAACCCAGAAACTCAGTCAATCAATGGATTATATTAGATAAGCCAAGAGTGATCTAAGACCAAAGAATAGCAAGAATTGAGTAGGGTAATGTAAAAGTCCAAAGTCATATATTCACCAGAGAAAAAGGTTATAGGCAATATTACTACCTTGGTAATAATATTATTTGAGAATCCATCAAACAAACACAATTTTATAGGCAGAGTAGAAAAAGTAGGCAGAGTATGTCTATGAGCAAAAGCAGAGTTTACAAAGCAATGAATTAAGCCAGAATCTACAAGAGACCAGATAGGTATATGCTAGATATGATCCAGTGCACAAACCAATAGAGAGGAAAGAGAGAGATAGAGAAAATTAGGATTGGAAAGAGCAGATATGTTGAGGCATATTAGACTTGTGGTTGCACAGACAAGTTCAATATAACCCCCAGTCTATGCTGAGTCTTGGAAACTATACATTAATTTTCCAAGACAATCTCAGAAGTTACAGTATTATCTTCAGCCACTGTAGCTAGGTATGCCCAAACAGGCTGTTTTCTTGGATATCTATCTACTTTGGGCTTCTTTGATCTATAGTATATATAGAGGTTGTTGTTAATATGGTGTTTTTGTTTATTGCTGTTCAACTTACTATCTTTATCTAACTTGTCAGAGAGGTCAACATGAGAAATAGACAAAAAAGAAGATTTGGTAGGAAAAAAAGGTATTTTGGAAGATTTAGCAGTAGAACATAAGAAAACAGGAGTGGAAGAGAAGATAGTATAGGAGTAAGATAGTACAGAGCTTGGAACAAAGAATAAAGACAGAGCATGCTTGTCTTGTTTACAACTATAACTATCAGTAACATTCTTCTCCACATTCCAAAGTCAATCTTACCTACAATTCTATTTCCAATGGCAGTTGTCAAAAGTTATAGCCAACTGGTATATCACATAGAAAGAAGTAGGCTTGCTTTACTTCTGATTTGAAATAAGATCCTGGAGATGATTGGAAAGTCCCTGATAGTAGTGATGGTAGAGAATATTATCATTCCAGTTTAGTTATATTGTATACTGTATAAAATCCATATTGTAGGTTGTGATCTTATCTCTGGGTTTTATTTAGAGATTATCAACGAGTGTTATATATTGAATTTTTGGTTATATTTTATTATTTATTTTCTTTTCTTTATTATTTATCTCCTAAAATAATTACTTCTAGCTATATAGGAGTATTATGGTATAGACTAGATCTCTTCTATTTCAGTTATAGTATATATATAAAGTAGATATGTGATAGCAACCTAGTTTGTAGATTAATGTTTACTTGTACTTGTTTATATATTTTTTCTTTTTCTATATACTTCTCAACTCAGACTTTGGATCTTTCCTTAGTTATCTGATGATATCTCCTTGTCTCCAAAATTAATAATCACTTGTAATAGGAGATTGGAGCACAACAAATATATTGAAACCAAGATTGTCTTCCATTATCATCTCTGAATTCCTACTTCTTGATTGATATATCTCATGTTATGAGACAACCAAAAAGAAAACTATTTTTTGTGTGTTCATTAACTTGATAGAAAACATCCAAGAATACAATGCAGAAAAGATATAAATAGTATGGGAAGGATTATGTAAGATATAGATAGCTCTTAGTAAGGATCATGTGATCACAGGAGATAGGTACACAGATTATTTAATATTTGTATAAGTACCTAGGGGAATCTAATAAGGAACTCCATTAAGTTTTTTCTGAACAACTACTGTGGTTGAGCTCTAAGTCCTCACAACTTCATGCTAACACAAGAACTTGATCTCTATTGTTGACCCTGTACTTTGTAGCCTCAATATTTTACTTTTCACTCACTTTTTCATTATCCTTGCTAACGAGTACAGCACTCAGAAGCTTTTTGGAAAGCAGGTCTTAGCTATAAAGGAGACTTCACTGTTAGTTAGAGACAGTGGATAAATAGCCTGAACAAAACTCATGTCTCTATCTAAGACCTGACCTCTATATTGAGTGGGCTTGTATTTAGTTTTTCACTATTGGCTCCATGCTACTGATCCATTGTAATCAGTTTACATAAGGGAACAATGATAACCTCTTAAAGGCCCATCTAGCTTAGAGATTTCCTTTTTAGGGATAATATTATTTTACTCTTCTAGTTAGTAACTAGTTATAAGTTCAGATGAAAAAGACCACTTGTTCTTATACAAGAAAACATCATTATCATTGCCATCACCGCCACCATCATCCATATCCTGACAATACTAATAGTAACCCATAGAACAATCTACTGCTCCTACATCCCAAGCTCTTTCTACCCAGAAGGAGCAACTTCTTACCCTAATTACTAGTTTGCAACAGTAGATGGCCACTCTATTACAACAAAATAGAGGAGCTAGAGTAGAAGTGGCCAAACCTCTTTTATTCAGTAGAAAGATAGAGAAAGTAAGTGCATTTATCAATATAGCTCATTTGTATCTGAGTATGAAGATGATGGGAGAGTCAGAAGTGACAAAAATGGCCTGGATACTGTTTTATATACAAGAGGAAGTGGTAGAGGTATAGAAGGACAATTTGCTAGATAAACTATTGAAGGGGGAGTCAAAAATAGAGATAGCAGAGAAACTGTTTGGCAAAATGAAGAACAAATTTAGAGAAATAGCAGAGAAAGAAAGAAAAGTAGAGCAGTTGAGAACAATTGAACAAGAAAGAAGAACTTGTAATGAATATGTCCAGGAGCTCAAGAAAGTAGTAAAAGAAAATAGCTATGAGAGACAATCCCTTATCGAAGAATTCAAGAGGGGGTTAAGCAGAGTATTGAAGAGAAAATTGGCAGAGGCAGAGAATTCCCCCAGTACAATAAAAGAGTAGTAAAAGAGAACAGTAAAACTAAACAGAAACCAAAGACAGAGTAGAACAGAGAAAAGGATATTGGAGAGGAATGCAGCACATCTACAGGGAAATGTACAGCCCAGGGGAAGCTCTAGTAGAGGATCATATAGAGAAAGAGGAGGATAGATTATATAAAGGGCAGAAGATCAAAACTTTAGAGAAGAAGCACAAAACAATTGAGAAGGACAGGGGCTAGAAAAAGACCCTAATGCAATGGATGTTAATAGAGGAAAAGAAGGAGATAGAATATGCTATATATATAGAAAGTAGGGCCATATAGCCAAAAACTGTTGGTAAAAAAAGGAAAGAGAGAGGAAAATAGTAGAAATACTATAAGAGTTGGTAAAAAACAATAGAGGACAGTGAGCTCTTGACTGGCCTTCTCAAATATGTATAGTGTATTACACCCAGAAAAACTGGAAAATAAAGTTTCTTGTCAAAGCAATACTGAGAGAGTAAGAGATGTGCAGTGTACTCTTTAGCTACTAAGAGAAGTGTGAATAAGAGTGGGATTGGAAAAGATAGAAAACTATAAAGAGGTAACAGTAAAGACATTGTTGAATAGCAGAGTGATAGATCTATTTATAGACACAAAGTTTGCAAAGAAGAAAGGGTTTAAACTAGAAAAATTGAAAAAACCTCTACTAGTACAAAATATAGATAGTATGGTAAATATAGGAGAAGCAATTACACACCAGGTGGAATGCAATATATTTTTCAAAGAATATGTAGAAAGAGTAAAAATAGATATATGCAACTTGAGAAAGACAGAAGTAATACTGGATATGCCATAGCTAGCTGCCTATAATCCAGAAATAGATTGGGAAAAAAGAGAAGTAAAGATGACAAGATGCTCACCTATCTGTGGAAAAAAGAAAAAGAAAAAAAAAGGTAGTTAGAAAAATAGAAGAGAAGAAAACAGTAGAGAAACTGGTACCAAGGATGTTTTGGAAGTGAAAAAAAGGAAGGTGTATTCATTGTTAAGGAAAGAGTGAGAGGAGGTGCAAGTATTTGTAGAAGATTAACTGTGAAAAGATTATATTCAACTATTGAAATTGCTATAAACATTGCCAGTACATTTTGTAGTCAAAAAAGATAACAAACAATAAATGGTGCAGGATTATAGATATATAAACTAGTGGACTGTCAAGAATGGATATCTATTACCACTGATTGCTGATATCCTAGATGGAGTAGGCAGTAAGAAGGTTTTTACAAAGCTAGACCTAAGATAGAGGTATAACAATATTAGAATCAAAGAAGGAGACAAATAAAAGACAGCATTTACAATATATATTGGAGTCTACAAGCCAACCATAATGTACTTTGGGCTCACAAACTCTCCTGCTACCTTCCAGACAATAATGAACAACCTGTTCTGTGATATGATAAATCAAGGAAATACAGCTATCTTCATAGATAACATTATTATAGCAATAGAGACAAAGGAGAGACATAATGAGGTAGTAGAAAAAGTATTGAAGTAACTCAAGAAGAATGATCTCTTTGTAAAACCAAAGAAGTGTCAGTAGAAGGTGAAGAAAGTGGAGTTTTTAGGAGTAGTAATAGGACTAGAGGAGGTAAAAATACAGAAGGAGAAGATGAAAGGAGTCTTAAACTGACCAATACTGAAGAATGTAAAAGAGGTGCAAAAGTTTCTAGGACTTGCCAACTACTACAGACAATTCATTAAAGACTTTGTAAAGCTTACAGTGCCACTACATGTACTAGTTAGAAAGGAGGAGAAGTGGAGATGGAGGAGAAAACAGGAGGAGGCATTCGAAAAACTGAAAGAAATATTCATAACAGAGCCAGTCTTGACAATACTAGACCTGGACAAAAAAATGTGAGTAGAAGCAAACACATTAGACTACGTAATAGGAGGAGTATTGTCAACAAAGTATAAGAATGGAAAATAGAGGCTGGTAGCCTTTATCTCTAAGTTACTGAATGCAATGGAAAAAAACTACAAGATTTATGACAAAGAGATATTGGTAGTAATTCAATGTCTAGAAGCATAGAAACACTATCTAAAAGAGAAAAAAATGGAGTTCAAGGTCTGGACAGACCATAAAAACCTCTAGTATTTCATAATGAGCCAAAAGCTGAATCAGAGACAAGCCTAGTAGGCCTTGTACTTGTTGTACTTCAACTTTGTCTTAAAGTATGTTTCTGGAAAAAGCATGAGTAAAGCCAATAGACTAAGTTAAAGAGCAAACTAGTAGAAGGGAGTAGAGAATGATAATGAAGATAGAACATTGATCAGGCTAGAGTAGATAAAAGGAGTAGAAATGCTAGTAAAAGATGGGAGTCTAAGAGAAAAAATTAAAAAAGCACAGAAAAGAAATGAAAAAGTAGTTATCACAAATGGCCACTTACTGATTTGTGAGTTGATGATTTGATAATCAAAGGCTCAAAAAAGTGAAGTTTAGACAGTAGCAAAAGATGTTGTTAAGTCTGAGGTTTATCCTTAGACATACAGTTCTTAAATACATGATTGTGGTAGTCTGTGTACTAGAACAGCCTACCACATGATCACTACCCATTGTTCTACATATAGGAGTGCTATTGTTCTTGAAATAGAGATAACCTAACCATCTTAGGGCAGTCCTTTGTTCTATTCAAGGACAGATGATAATCTATAAATAAAGATCAGTATCATATACAAACATTGAGGATCTTGTATCTCCATGGGATCTTATTGCCTTGGGATCTATTTATAGCCGAAAGAAGCGCATTGAAGAGAGCTTTACGATGGTTGTTGAAGCAAATGATTATGTTAAGCAGTTCCCGAGATATCGGCAATTTAGTGTCTGGTAACTTGGTGATCACTAACTGATCTGCTGATAACTCGGTGAATACTGATTGCTTTGAGACGTTTTTGGTACCATTTGAAAGGTCTTCTTAAGGGCTTTCAGTGGCCATTTAGATTGTTGAAATTGGTCAAGTATTCCTGGAGTTATGGTCTGAATGAAGTTTGTGATAGTAGTAAAAGCAGTAAAAGAGTTAAAGAGAATTACTCCTGAAAGAAGGAGCAGCTAAACAATGAGTGTTAGCAACTGACTCAAGAACCTTAAGTTAGGGGTTAACTCAAGGTAGTACTTCAGGGTTAGAAGAGAACTGTTATGAGATAACTCCTAAGAAGAAAACTATTTTTCATGTATTTATCAACTTAATAGGAAATATCCAAGAATACAATGTGGGAAAAATATAAATAGCATGGGAAGGATTATGTAAGATATGTATAGTTATTAGTAAAGATCATGTGATTGCAGAAGATAAATGCACAGACTATCTAATATTTGTATAAGTATCTAGTAGAATTCAATGAGGAACTCTATCAAGTTCTTCTTGAACAACTACCTTGGTTGAGCTCTAAGTCCTTATGACTACATACTAACAAGAACTCAATGGAGTTCTTGCTCAATTACAGTCTACTACATATACAAGTATACTATTTATCCTCATTTAAACTACAAGCTGTCCATTAGCTACTGGTTCAACTCCAGTCCATATCTGTTCTATTTATAGATTATTGTCATAGTCAAGGCAACTTAGTTTATTGTATAGGTTCCATAAATTGCCTATTTTATCTTTATCCCATTTTTCTATCCTATTTTCTTCAAATTTTTGCTTGTTTTCTTCTTCCTCTTTTTTATCTTTTTTTTGAATTGTTCCCAAAGTTTTTTATCCTCTTGTTTTTTTTTCTTTTATTGTTTCCAATTTCTTTTCATTCTTCTCTAGTATTCTCTATCAAACCTCTTGTTATTCCATTCATATAACATTTTTGCTATGTATCTTCCTGGCAGTTCTCTTTTGTAGTCTTTCCTGCTATTTCTTTTCTTAAATTGCCTGACATCTTTTCTATATTCTTTTTCAAATTTGTCTACTAAATCTTGTACATTCCCCAAGTTTTCTCTCAGCTTTCAAGTGTCTTCCTCTACTGTATACCCTTTCTATTCCACTAAATATCTGTCTTTTTCTCTAAACTTCCTTTTGTTTAATATCTTTTCTATCTTATACTCTTCTTCTCTATCAATTATCACTAGTGATGGCCATTCTTTCCTTTGGCCCTCTACTTGATCTTTGTACCCATATACTTTACTGATATTGATTACTGGATGTATTTTTACTGTACTCGGCAAATCTAGTTCTATTACATTTGTTGAAATTATTTTCTTCACTTAATAAAGTCTGATAAATTTCTCTGTTAGTTTTTCTAATCTCCTTCTTTGTATTTGGTACTTTAAATCCTTTATGCTTAAAAGCACCCAGTCTTCTACTCGATATTCTTCTGCCTCCCTTCTTTTTCTATTTGTATACTTTCTTATTTTCTTCTGACTTTTTCTCAATGCTACTTCTGTCTCTTTATAAACTTCCTTTATTCTTGTCACAAATTCTTTTGCCTTTCAAACTTTCTCTTCTTTCTTATTTCAAATCCCATATATAGGTCTCATCCAATATTTGCCTTGAATGGTGATACTTTTGTACTAGTCTGTACTTTATTATTATATATAGATTCTGCTATTGCTAACCAGTCTGGCTATTGCTCCTGCCTGTAGTCAATAAACACCCTCAGGTATTGTTCTAACTCCTGATTTATCCTTTCTGTTTGTCTATCTGTTTGTGGATGATAAACTGTCAACAACTTTGTATTAATTTCCAATATTGAATTCAACTCCTTCATTATTTCTGCTGCAAATTATACTCCTCTATCTATAATAATACTTTCTGGAAAGCCATGCAGTTTCCAGATGTTATCCCAGAACAATCTTGTTATTCCTTTTGCTAAAGTCTTTTCTGTAGTTGGCACAAAGTGTGCTATTTTTGTCATCCTATTGCATACTACTAGAATGCTGTCATAACCCTGTACTAGTGGTAATTTTGTAATAAAATATACTGTAATATGACTCCAAGGCTTTTCTAGTACTATATTAGGCATAAGCTTTCCTGTAGGTGCCTCTGTACAATTTTTATTTCTTTGGTATGCATTACATTCTTTTATATACTTTTTGACTTTCTTAGTAACCCCAGGCTTTCAAAAGTTTCTTGTCACCAACTCTGTTGTCTTCCACTGTCCTCTATGTCCTCCTACTGGTATATCATAGTATAGTTGGATCACCTCTGTTCTTAATTTCTCATCCTTTGGAATATATATCTTTCCATCCTTTAATATTAATCTATTCTCTTCTTGCCACTCCTCATCTCTTAATATTTTAACATCTACTTATTTCATTTCTTCTATAGCTTTTACTACTTTGTTGTCTTTTGCCTCTGACTTTTTAATCTTTTCCAATAGGTCTATCTCTCCAATTACTACTTCTGTCATCTATATTGCTCTAACCTCTAGCTATTTCTTTTTTACCAATACTCTATCTTTGTTATCTCTTTCTACTTCTATCTACCAGTCTAAACATCTGCTAAGGCTGTCAGTTCTTCCTATACTGCTTCCTAGTATATATTTTAGCATAAAATCAAATCTAGACAGGTATAATGTCCATTTTACTTGTCTTTAATTCAACTTTTGACTGCTCATGAAATACTCAAGGTTTTTATGATCACCCCAGATTTCAAATTTTGTCTATGCACTTTCTAGCAAATACTTCTATTTCTTCAAACATTGAATTATTGCCAGCATCTCTCTATTGAGGATTTTGTAATTTTTTTCTGCTTTATTTAATGATTTTGAAATAAAGGCTACCTGTTGTGCAACTCAAGTCAAGTTTACTCAGTAGCTAAGTCTTTGAGGGTTACAAAGAGAACTCAATGGAGTTCTTGATCAATTGAGCTATCTACTTATACAAGTATGCTATTTGCCCTCATTTACACTGATAGTATTCTACAACCAGCCAAGAGGCTGCTGGTTCAATTCTCTTGTTTGTTATTCTATAAATAGATGTTCTTTGGTCATAGTTAAGATAACTCATGACAGTACCCCCTTCTTAAAGGTCTTCGTCCCAAAGACTTCATAGTTCATTATATGGGTCCTGTAGATTATCTATTTCATCTTTTTTATTCCACTCTTCTATCCTTGGCTCCTTTATTTCTTGCTCTTTCTCCTTTCAAATCATTTCCAATATTCTTTTTTCTTTTTGTTGTATTCCCTTCCAACATCTCCAATTTCTTTCTAATTGTCCCCAATACTCCTAATCAAATCTTCTATCATCCTATCTATATAATGTTTTTGCTGTATATCTTTCTGGTAATTCTCCCCTATGGAATTCTCTATAATCTTCTTTTTCTGCTTGTCTTGACTCCTCTTCATATTCTTCTTCAAATATCTCAACTAGGTCTCTTGCATTCCCTAAATTCTCTCTTGGTTCCCAAGTATCCTCTTCTGCCATATATTCTTTCCATTGTACCAGATACCTATCTTTCTCTCTAAACTTCCTTTTATTTAGTATTTTCTCCACTTTGTATACCTTTTCCTCTTCAATTACCACTGGAAGAGGTTGTTCTTTTCTCTGGTCTTCTACTTGATCTTTGTACATTTGTACTCTACTGATGTTTACTACTGGATGTATTTTTATTTGTGTTTGTTGATATGATTCTTTTCATTTTATAAGGTCCCACAAATTGCTTTATCAATTTTTCTGAATGTCTTTCCTTTATTTGGAACTTAAAATCTTTTGTGCTCAAGAGTACCTAGTTACCCACTTTATACTCCTTTGGCTTACTTCTTTTCTTATTTGCATATTTCTTTATTTCTTCTTGACTTTTCCTTAGTACTGCCTCTGCTTTCTTGTATATTTCTTTTATTTTTTTTGCAAATTTTTTTGCTCTCTCAAACTTCCTTTTCTTTCTTATTTTAAATTCTATACATGGATCCTGTCTATTATTTGCCTTGAATAGTGATACTTTTGTACTTGTCTATACTTTATTGTTGTATACAAATACTGCTGTTGCTAACCAATCTGACCACTACTCCTGATGGTGATCAATGAATATTCTCAAGTACTGTTCTAGTTTCTGATTTATTTTTTCCATCTAACCATTTATTTGTAGGTGGTAAGCTATTGACAATTTGGTATTGATCTCCAATATTTGATTTAACTCCCTCATCATTCCTACCACAAACTGTGCTCTCTTATCCATTATAATACTTTCTGGTAATCCATGTAATTTTCAGACATTATCTTGGAACAGTCTTGCTACTCCTTCTGCTGAAGTCTTTTTTGTAGTAGGCACAAAGTATACCATTTTCATCATCCTGTCATATACTACTAGGATTACATCATATTCCTGTGCTAGCAGTAACTTTGTAATGAAGTCTGCTATTATATAACTCCAGGGTTTTTCTGGTACTGTATTAAATATTAATTTTTTTGCTAGTGCCTCTGTACAATTCTTGTTTTTTTGGTATGCATTACAAGATTCTACATACTTCTTGACTTCCTTTGTTATTTCTGGCCACCAAAAGTTTCTAGTAACCAATTCTGTTATCTTCTACTGTCCTCTATGTCCTTCTATTGGCATATTATGGTATAACCAGATTACTTCTGTCCTTAGCTTTTTATCTCATGGCACATATACCTTGCTATTTTGTAGTATTAGACTATTCTCTTCTTTTTACTTTTTGTCTCTTAACATCTTTATCCCTGCTTGCTTCATCTCCTCTATTGCTTTTATTATTTCATCATCTTTTGCATTTGATTTTCTGATTTCTTCTAGTAGGTCTACTCTTTCAATTACTACCTCTGTCATCTATATCATTCTCACTTCTAACTACTCCTTTTTTACTAACACTCTATTCTCATTATCTTTCTCTATGCCAACTTGCTAGTTTGGTCATTTACTTAGGCTATTAGCTTGTCCCATACTGGTTCCTGGCATATGTTTTAGATAGAAATTAAATTTTAATAGATACAAAGTCCATTGTGTTTGTCATCTATTTAACTTTTGGCTGCTCATAAAGTATTCAAGGTTTTTATGATCACTCTAGATCTCAAATTTATCTTGTGTGTCTTTTAGTAAATACCTCTACTTTTCTAGATACTTAATGATTGCCAATATCTCTCTATTATAAATCTCATAATTTCTTTCTGCTTCGTTCAATGATTTTGAGATAAAGGCTACTAGCCTCTACTTTTTATCCTCATACTTCATCAACAATACTCCTCCTATTGTATACTCTGATGCATCTGCTTCTATTCTCATCTTCTTGTTCAAGTCAGGTACTACTAGTACTAGTCTCATTGTAAATATCCTTTTTAACTCTTTAAATACTATTTCCTGTTCTTCTCTCCAATTCCACTTTTTATCTTTTCTGACCAATTTATGCAATGGTTTGGCTAGCTTAGCAAAATTCTTTACAAATCTCCTGTAGCAATTTGCCAATCCTAGAAACTTTTATACTTCTTTAACTGTCTTAGATCTAGGCCATTCAAGAATTCCTACCATTTTCTCCTCCTATATCTTAATTTCTTCTACTACTATTACTAGTCCAAGAAAGTTAATCTTTTTGACTTTCCAAACATATTTTTCTGGTTTTATATAGAGGTTGTTCTCCTCCATCCTCCTTAACACTTCTCTTATTATCTTGTCATGCTTTTTTTCATTCTCTGTTCCTACCAACATATTATCCATGAATGCTACTACATCTTCCATGTCAATTAAGTCTCTAAGAATATCATTCATTATCATTTAGAAAGTTATTGGCAAGTTTGTGAAACCAAAAAATATAACTGTAGATTTATACACCTCTAAATATGTAGTAAATACAGCTTTTTATTTATCCTCTTCTTTTATTTATATATTACTGTATCCTCATCTCAGATCCATCTTTGTAAACACTTTCTTCATGCCCATAGTATCAATCAGGTCTGAAATCAATAGCAATGTATAATTATCCTTGATTGTTCCTTTATTCAGGTATTGATAATCCTGTACTATTCTTTTTTTTTCATCCTTTTTCTCTACAAAGAATACTAGTGAAGTCTGGGGTGACTTTGAGGGTCTAATATACCCTTTTCTCAACTGCTTCTCCACAAATTCTCTCACTTTCTCTTTCTCTTTCCTCAACATCAAGTATGTCCTTCCTTTCCTAGGTACAAAGTCTTCTCTCAGACTTATTGCATAGTCCTAAGGTTTTCTCACTGGTATCCTTTCTAACTCTATCTTTTTGAATACTTTTAGCCACTTGTAAAACCTTGGTGGCACTATCTTCCTTATTTTTTTTTATCTAGTTTGACTTTATCATCAAATTTCTTTTCCATCAACATTTTCTATTTATCTCTATTCAGTTTTTTTATTGCTCTAATTCTTTTCCCTAGTTTTCTCTTTCTCTCTATTCCTTCCTTTACTACTATCTTTCTTCCACAAATTAGTGGACATCTTGTTATTTTGACTTCTCCTATCTTCCAGTTTATCTTGGGGTTGTGTGCTTGCAACTATAGTATATCCAGTATGATGTCTGTCCTCTCTCAATTGCATATGTCCATTCTTATTCTTCCTACATGGCTTTTGTAATATACATTTACTTTTACTTGGTGTGTAATAGCCCTTCTACTGTTGTTTGTTCTATTGATATTTCTGACCATTACTGGTCTATCTAGCTTCTATAGCTTAAACTCATGTTTTACTGCCATTTTCTTGTCCATGAACATTTCCGTTGTACTATTATCCAAGAGTGCTTTTACTGTTACACTCTAATATTCAGCCACACTTTTTTTAAAATTTTGAATGTTCTCCTGACATCTCTTTGTTTATCTTCTCCTTTTGCTGCATTCTTTGAGATCTCTGCCTATGTATTATTCTGTTGTGCTTTTCCCTTTGTAGGGTCTACCACCACTCCCTAGTTCCACCATAGTTTTTTTCTCCCTGTTCTACACTCTGGACACAAGATCTCCCTCTTTTCTTGTTCTAATACTCTTTCTTCTATAACATCTTTTCTTCTATATTCTATATACTGCACTCTTGTCATCTCTTCCCTATTTGCTTCCCTATTTCTCCAATTCTATACTTCTTGGCAAAGGTCACATCACATATTTTTCACTTGTCTTTTGAGGAGGAAACTCTGGCCTTGATTTTTATAGGTCTACATACCTTTGCTATCACATCCTTTAAACTCTACATATATTGCTACTATCTCTTTTGTGGTCCATTCTTTATCAAGTAAGAGAGTACCTTGAAGGAGCAGGTTCCACTCATCATAGTATTCCTGTGCCTTTTTCCAAGGAGGATGTACTGGGCTCCTCTCTTACTGTACCTTTTATGGCCTGGTTATATATACCACCTCTTCCTTTTCTCTCCTCTTTCCTTTTACTTTTATGTTTGGACACTCCTATTTTTGGTGCCCTACTCTTTAGTATCTAAAATACTTTACTTCTTTCTCTTCTCTTTTCTGTTGCCTTACTTTTACTTTATTTCTTACTCCACATTGCATTACTTGACTTGCTAATACTTCAAACTTATTTTTGGAGATTAGTTTTCTCTTTTTCTCTCCAACACTATTCCTACAGTTATAGGCTAGATGCCCAAATTTCCTACAATTGAAGCACTCCCTCTCCTTTCTTTTTTCTAGCTCTGCTCTTAATTTGGCGAGAGCCTGCCACTGGTTGAGTATGTTGTTTATTAAAGAGTTGTATTGTTTAAGAGATATGGTGTTATATCCCTCAAGGTTGAATAAGGTTTTGATCTTGCTAATTACCACTACATCTATTGGGGTATAAGATCTTCACCTAACTAGACATTTACTACTATACTGACTACTGCCTTAATCAAATAGTAAATAATCACCTCAAGAAAAGGATCTCTACTTTAATAGCACCTTTCTAAAGGATTGATACTATTTCTTTATATGTATGGATGACAATGCACCTCCAGTACAAGATTTCTACTGATTAGAAAAAGATACAGGTAATCTACTCAACAACACCACCCAATCACTAGGTCAGGTCTTGAACACAATACCTGGGTTTGGTACTGAGTCTCCACTAGCAGTCTTTAACTAACTACCAAGTCCCCTTTATAGCTAGGGCCTGCTATCCAAAAAGACCAATGATCAAGCTGATTATCAATTAAGGATAATAAAAAAGTAAAGTTTAAATAGGGTTTGAAGCAAATAGTGCCTAGAGTATAAAATTGAGTTCTTTTGTCAGTGACTGACTCAAGAACCTTAAGTTAGAGGTTAACTCAAGGTAGCATTTTAAAATTAAAAAAGAACTTAATGGGGTTCTTGCTTAATTGCAGTCTACTATATATACAAGTATACTATTTGTTCTTGTTTAAACTACAAGCTGTCCATCAGCTACTAGTTCAACTCTAGTCCATGTCTGTTCTATTTATAGATTCTTGTCATAGTCAAGGTGACTCATGACAACAAAATATAATGATAAACAGAAAAAGAAAATAAATAGTAATAGAAACTAGTATAAGTCTGTAGATTTTGTTAGAAATACAGAGCAGAGTAAGGATTAGCTAATAGTATAGCTCCAAAATGGCATAGATCAAGAAGAAGGAGTACTAGTTAATGATAGAAATAGAATATACTTATACTCTAAGATATATAAACCAAGGAGCAGGAGTTTAGAAACAATAGTAAGAAACAGTCTTAGCTTCAATGTATGTATTGTGCCCTAATCTCCTATCACAAGTGATCATCAATTTTGGAGGCAAGGAGATGTCATCAGATAACTGAGGAAAAGCCTAAAGTTTAAGTCAAAAAGTATATAGAAGAAGAAAAGGAATATAGACAAGTATGAGTAGATATTAATCTACAGACTGGGTTACTATCACATATCTACTCCATATATATACTATAACTGGAATAGAAGAGATCCAGTCTTTACCACAATACTCTTACATAGCTAGGAGTAATTATTTAGGAGATAAATAATAAATAAAATAAAATAAAATATAACCAAAAATTTGGTATATAACAACTAGATAGATTGTAAATTAGATACTTAGCTAAGCCCTATCCTAAGGTAACTGCTGTTCCCTTATATCATTGGCTGGATACTTATTTCTTTTTACTAAACATGCATATATATATATATATTATCATACTTGGCACTTGCTTCCTTAGTTGTCTATTTGGTACTTGTGATGCCTGAACTTAAACTCTACTAAGGATTAATAGATACTGAAGTCTATGCTGAAGGTATGGGTAAAAGACTTGTCAAGATAAGGTGAGACCAGTACCAGTTAGCTAAGTTGGACAAGTTATTGTCCTCTTATACTATCATAATACAGCCAAAAACAGTGAAGTCATTATTTATTTATTTTTTCTTTTTCTTTTCTTTTTAATTAGGAAATCAGTGGATATATGAGATGGAACAACCAAAAGGAGATGTGCAGGAGTTTATAAATAGAAGTAAATACAGGAGGTGTATAAGTAGTATACTATAATCAATAAGAACTCTATCAAGTTCTCCTTGTTAACTAGAAGTAGTTCTAAGACATCTCAGTCTAAGTCCTTATACCAGAACTCGATTCTCTTATTGGTACCACTCATCACAGAGCCTTGCTACCTTTACTCTCCTATCTTCCTCAGTACCTGAGTGACACAACTTAGGACCACTATGACATAGCTAGGCCCTAGGCTTAAGGGGACTTTACAGTCAGTTAGGAACTGCAGGTGGAGGTGTGGTACCAAGCTTGGGTATCACTACTAAGACCTGACCTTACAATTGAGTGGGCTGGATAGTTACTTGTACTCCTTTCATACTATAAACTTCATACTACAGGTGCATTGTCATCTGTCTATGTAGGAGATTAATGCCGCATCCTTAAGAAGGTGTTTAGATTAGAGATCCTCTCCTTGGGGTGATAGTATAACTATAGTATTAGGGCAGTAGTAAGTAGGGCAGTAGGTATCTAGCTGGATAAAGATCTTGTGTCCTAGTAGATGTAACATTAGTAAGATCACTTCTATTTTGACTTCTCCAGAGATGTAGTACTATGTCTCTGGAACAATATAACTCTCTTATAGGCAGTATGCTCAACCAACAGTATGCCCTGGCCAAACTAAGGGCAGAAATAGAGGGAAGGGAAGGAAGAGTGTACTGGGGGTGTAGAAAGTTTGAGCACTTGGTCCATAACTACAGAAATAGAGAACAAGAGGAGAAAGGGAAATCAATTCTCTAGAATAGATTCAAAGTGCTAGCAAGTAGGGTGATGAGATACAGTCTAAGAGAGGAGGTAAAAGTAAGGAGACAAGAAGTGGTGGAGGAAGTACAATGTTTTAGATGTAGGAGAACTGGATACTACAAATGGGAGTGTCCAAACATTGCAGTGGAGAAAGAGCAAAGGAGGCAAGAAGGAGTAGCGCGCTCCACAGAGGAAAAAGTGCAGCAATGGAAAAAGGCAAGAAAGAGAAAGCCAGTGTATCCCAACTGGGAAAAGGTATAGGAATATTGTGAAATGAAGAACATGCTGGAGGATATGAGGCCACTAGAGTTGGGATGGATGACAGGAGAGGTCATAGTGACCTATATAGAATATAGATGGTGTAGAAAGAAAGGAATATATAGGGAAGACAACATAGGACAAGGAGTTCTCAAAGAAAGGAAGTTAGAGAAAGCTGAGTAGTGTGGATGCCCAAAGCAAAAGAGAAAGGAAGAAGAAGCGGCACACTCTACAAAGGGAAAAGTGCAGCAAGGCAGGGTATGGGTAGAAGGTACAGCAAGAGAAGTGAGGAGAACATTCAAAATACTGAGAGAAGTATGGATAGACATAGGAATAGAAAAGATGGATATGCACAAAGGCATAACAGTAAAAGCGCTCCTAAACAGTGGTGCAACAGGGATATTTATGGATCAGAAGATGGTAGCAAAATATGGATTTAGACTGCAGAAATTAGAGAGACCAATAATGGTTAGGAATGTTGATGGGACCAACAACAGTGCAGGAGCCATTATCCATCAGGTGGAAGCAAATATATACTACAAAGGCTATGTAGAAAGGATGAGAATAGATGTGTGCAATCTAGGAAAAACAAATATTATATTGGGAATGCCATGGTTACAAGCACACAACCTAGAGATAAATTGGAAGACCAGGGAAGTTAAGATAACAAAGTACCCACCACTGTGTAAAAGGAATATAAGGCTAAAGGAGAAAAGGGTGAGAAAGAAAGTAAAAAGAGTAGTAATATTGGAAGAAGAGAAGATTGTAAGATGGGCAGTGGATAATAAGAAAGACTGGGAAAAGGAAAAAGAAGTCAAGGTGGACCATAGGAAAATTAAGAAAATAGTACTGCAGAAATTCCTTAGGTAGAGGAAAGTGTTTGGGAAAATGGAGTTGGAGAGGATACCAACAAGAAAAATCTGAGATCATGCCATAGATCTCAAGGAGACATTTAAACTACAAAAAGAAAGGATCTACCCTCTTTTCAAAGATGAGAGGAAGGAGGTTCAGAAATTTGTGGATGACCAGTTAAGAAAAGGGTATATTAGACTATCAAAGTCCCCTCAGATGTTACCAGTTTTCTTTGTGGGTAAAAAAGATGGGAAGAAGAGAATAATTATGGACTATTGTAGCCTAAATAAGCAAACCATAAAGAATAATTACCCTCTGCCCCTAATTACAGATCTAATTGACAATATGGAGAGTAAGAAAGTATTCACCAAAATGGACTTTATGATGGGGCTTTAACAATGTAAGAATAAAGGAAGGAAATGAGTAGAAGGGAGCATTCACTACACACGTTGGATCCTTTGAGCCAACTGTTATGTTTTTTGGGATGACAAATTCACTAGCTATGTTCTAAGCAATGATGAACAAGATCCTGAGAGATATGATTAATAAAGAAAAAGTAGCAGCATTTATGGACAATATACTAGTTGGGACAGAAATAGAGAAGGGATATAATAAGATAGTAGAGGAGGTTCTGAAAAGGTTAGAAGAGAATGACTTGTATGTCAAGCCAGAGAAGTGTGTATGGAAAGTAAAGAAGATTGGATTTCTGGGTATAGTCATAGAACCCAGTGGAATAGAGATGGAGAAAGAGAAGATGGATGGAGTGCTGAGTTGGCCAGAGCCAAGGAATATGAAAGACATCAGGAAATTTTTAGGCCTTGCAAATTATTACAGGAGGTTTATTAAGGACTTTGCTCAAGTAGTTAGGCCAATAAATGTACTGATGAGGAAGGACATGAAGTGGAGGTGGAAAGGAGAAGAACAGGCTATATTTGATAAGCTTAAGAAGACCTTTACAATAAGACCAGTACTAGCAGCCCCAGACTTAGACAAAGAGTTCAGAGTAGAGGCAGATACCTCAAATTATGCAACTGAAGGAGTGCTCTCAATGAAGTGCTCCAATGACTTATAGAGACCGGTAGCTTTCATTTCAAAATCTCTAAGTAATACAAAAAGGAATTATGAGATATATAACAAGGAAATATTAGCAATAGTCAGATATCTAGAGGTATAGAGGCATTTCCTAGAAGGAATGGTAGTAAAATTTGAGATTTGGATGGATCATAAAAATCTTGAATACTTTATGAAAGCACAAAAGTTGAATAGACGACAAGCTAGATGGACACTGTACCTATCAAGATTTGACTTTGTATTAAAACACATTTCTGGAACAAAGATGGGAAAGGCAGACAGCCTGAGTAGAAGACCAGACTGGGAGGTTGGGGTAGAAAGAGACAATGAGGACGAGACGTTGGTAAAGAAAGAATGGTTAGAGAATAGAAGGACAGAAAAGATAGAAGTAATAGTGGAAGGAGTGGATCTATTGGAGAAGATGAAACAGTCAAGAGTAAGGGATGACAAAGTAGTTAAAGCAGTAGAAGAGATGAAACAAGCAGAAGTAAAAGTCCTAAGGGACGAAGAGTAGAGGGACATAGATGGTATAATGTATAAAGAAGGAAAGGTATATGTATCCAAGGATGAGATGCTTAGAGCAGAAATAATCAGACTACATCATGATATACCTGTAAGAGGACATGGAGGACAGTGGAAGATGGTAGAGCTGGTCACAAGAAACTTCTGGTGGCCAGGAGTAACAAGGGAAGTGAAGCAATATGTGGAAGGTTGTGACTCTTGCCAGAGGAATAAAAACTGTACAGAGCAGTAGGCAGGCAAGCTGATACCAAACTCAATTTTAGAAAAACCTTGGACGCATATATCGGCAGACTTTATTACTAAACTGCCTTTAGCTCAAGGATATGACACTATTTTAGTAGTAGTGGACCGATTAACAAAGATAGTTCACTTTATACCAACTACAGAGAAAACAATAGCAGAAGGACTAGCTAAGCTGTTTAGGGACAACATGTGGAAGTTATATGGTCTACCCAAAAGTATTATATCAGATAGAGGGCCACAATTCATGGCAGGATTAATGAAGAAGCTGAATCAAATACTAGGGATCAAGAGCAAAATGTCGACAGCATTCTACCCTCAGACAGATGGCCAAATGGAGAGGGTTAATCAGGAATTAGAACAATATTTAAGAATGTTCATTGACCACTGACAAGAACAGTGGCCAAACTGGTTAGGAACAGTAGAGTTTGCCTACAACAATAAGGCACATTCAAGCACAAAGACATTACCCTTTAAAGAAAATTATGGGCAAGATCCTAGGATAGGATTTGAGGTAAGAAAGAGAAAAAAGTACGAAGGAGCAGAGAAATTTGAGCAAAAATGAAAGAAATTTAGGGAGAGGCTAAAGCAGCTTTAGGGAAGGCACAGGAGGAAATAAGGAAGTATATAGATAGGAAGAGAGAAGAAGTTGACAAGTATAAAATAGAAGACTTAGTGATGCTCAGCACAAAGGATCTGAAATATCAGATAATCAGAAGGAGAACAGAAAAGTTGACAGAGAGGTTTGTAGGCCCTTACAAAATTAAGAAAATCGTATTAACAAATGTGGTTGAATTAGAGTTACCAAGTACAATAAAAATACATCCAGTAGTAAACATTAGTAGAATGCATAAATATGTAGGGCAAGTAGAGGAACAAAAAAAAGAGCAACCCACTCCAGTCATAATCAAGGGAGAGAAGGAATGGGAAGTAGAGAAAATCCTGAACAAACAGCAGATACAAAGAAAGGATAAATATCTAATATGATAAAAGGGATTCACAGCAGAATCAGATACTTGGGAAGAAAGAGAAAATCTGGAAAATGCAAAAGAGACAGTTGAAGAGTACAAAAAGGAATACTAACAAGACATGGAAGATGTAAGATGATAAGAGAGAGAGGAAGAAACATTCAGAAGAGAGGAACTGCTAGGACAATTTATAGCAAAAAAACTATTTGGATAGTCAGACAAACAATATAATGAGGAATATTGGGGAAGACTGGAAAGAAATTGGAAACAATGGAAAGAAGGACAAATGAGAGAACAAAGAACTATGGAAACAATAAAAGAGAAAGAAGAAGAAATCAAGCAGGAAAGTTCAGGGCTCAAGAAGTAGACAGAAGAAGATGACGATGAAATGGGAAATATTTGTGACCTATACTATGAACTATGAAAATCCTCAGGACAAGGAATCTTGAGAGGGGGGTGGTGTCATGACACAGCCAAAAATGGCTAAGTCATTATTTATTTTCTTTTTCTTTTTCTTTTATTTTTAATTAGGAAATTGGTGGATGCATGAGATAGAACAACCAAAAGGAGATGTGCGGGAGTTTACTTCACCCACACCTTTCTCCTGTAGATATGTCCCAGACATTGAGCTCTTTATGGCCCTCTGCATCTTAGTACTAGTCTGCTTGTGGCAGAATAGAAATGCTGAATCCAAAAAAAAACTCTATGCATGTGACCCCAGTATGTAATCTGATCCTGTAGTATTGTGTTCTTTAGTCTTGACATATATTTCAAATTTCCTACTACAGGGCTCGAGATCGTAACACAAGGTGGCCTGAAGCTCAAATGCTTCTCGAGAGAAGTTAACGACACAATCACGAGCGATTTGGGTGCTGTAAGGTAAAATTTTCACGAAGTTCTCCTTCTGTCCTGACATCGACATCCCCGCGGTAGCATTGTGGTACAGGTATCCTATCTGAGTATTTATCTGGAATGCTGAGTATTTATCTGGAATGGTAAGTAAATTCACGACAACATTCATGCCAATTTATCATTAATTTTCATCTGCTAGGGCTAAAGCCTCCTCTAACTCGTCAACCTCGTCTGTTATCACAGACATGGGAGGTGAATTTCCATAAGTTACTCTCTGTATCAAGATAGCTGCGTTATAAGCAGATCAGATCTCGCTGAAGGAGGGTGAGAAGAGATGGATTGACACACCAACGTCAACTGAAAGCTGGAATATGGCACAAACTTTGAATTGGAGTGGTGCTCCCCGCCAAAAAAAATACCCAGTCCTTGCAAATGATCAGACGCAAGATTCTATGTAATAAAATAGGGATGTACTTGAATGCGTCACCACCGAGCCAACCGATCAAAGTAGACGACCGGAAACCATAGAGCGATCGCTGGCGGAAATTGCTGCAGGAAAAACTGAGGGATGATGACACCCTGGACGGAGAGTTGGATTCACCTGATAAGCTGGGGTATGGGGAGTGTGCTTTCAAGACCCAGAGCGACGAATCCAAGAGTATTGACATATAATCGGGAATGGCCAAGGATTAAGAATGCAATGGCCTGGCAAATACTGGAAGAAGAGTTATTAATCAAACTGGTCGAATGACAGACAGGCGACCAACATAAATCCACAGAGGAATTCAATATACTGCACACAGGAGGGCCACTGCCAGAAGGAAAATGGTCGTTGAGAGGATTCAACTAGTTTTGGTCGAAATAATATACATATGTAGAGGAGGCCAACCTCGGACGGTGTCAATGCCCAATTCGAGATGGAACGAGAGAGATAGTATACTTGTGCCAAGATCATGAGAATAGACTGAATTAGGAGTGCAATCTCAAAGTGGTCTCTGTGGATAAATCATTGTCAATGACAACGTTGATTGCGATAAATCAAGGTGGAGAACCCTAGCCAGAAGAAGCAGCGGGTGATATTGGCGAGTAATCTTTATTTCGTTCGTCAGACCATTACTTTGATATGAGCGAAGGGTACTACAAGATAGCACAGACATCCCGGGAAAATCCAGTTGCGTCCCTATCACGGACAATGTAAGACTGAGCACATGCAAGAAGAGTAGATATCATGCCGTTTGCGAACAATGGAGAATGTTTGGTCGGCGTAGACCTAAAATCGTTCATGTCGTTGAGACGAGGTAGAAAGAGGTATAGACTTACCAGAGGAGGGCCCACGGCCATGCTAATTGACGCAACCGTGGATAGCCAGGACATGACTGCAGCCGCAGTGAAGTGAAATGAAATAGCGTGTTTGGCTTAGTCATACATCAAGGCTTACGAGAGGCTACGTATCTCTCTGAATCCAATTTTGAAAGATTACAGCATGCATGGAAACTCTTGTATTTCAGGTTGAACCTCCATATAGCAGTTCTCGGGTTAGGATAACAATCGGTCAGATAATAATGTGAGACATGAAGTAAAACAATAATCATAATTTTGCCATATCAAGGAAATAACCAAATTGTCAATTGAGGTACAATCTTGATCGTTGCTGAGTCGCGCTCACATCTGTGGCGATAGTCTCCTCTTCTAGAATTCTTCCATAATCTGTCAACAACCTACATTATGAGGTCACGTGGTTACACATTGCGAGATCAGTCTAATTCCTTGTTCTAACGGCTTCACCCTACTGCATTAAGACCCTTTCTGAACCTCTTTGTGCTCTCTTGCGCTCAAATACGTCCTTTGGAATCAGACTTCACGTCTCACTTTCATCGCTCTCTAAGTCATAATGTCCTCAACGACAAGTGGAGGGAGATCACACTCAGAGGAGACAGATGCAGCAGAAATTAAGAAGGCTATTGCGACTGGTTCAAGAGAATCAGGGGGATCAAATGCTGCAGGTGTGTAAACCATGGTATTTTTATGCTCATTCAGTTTACAGACCCGTGATAGCGTCCTCAATCATTTGCTACTGCATAGCATCGATATTAATGACTGTTATCAATAAGGTTGGTCTTTGAATAAAGTTACTTGACTTGATACTTGACGATGAAGAACAGTTTGTTGTGTCAGGCCGCGACTTTTCAATGAACTTCCTCTTGCTATGTATCCAGTCGTCATTTTGTGTGGCATGTGTCTCTCTTGTCAAGATACTTGGGATCATATCCTTCAGAGACTTTGATAAAAAGGACGCAAAAATGTGGTTTCCGATCAGCTTCCTTCTAGTGAGCGTCATCTACACAGGTTCAAAGAGCCTGGTAAGCAGCAATGTCAATCCCGAATGATGCTGACATGGGCGCTAGCAATATCTCAGCATACCTGTCTACACAATTTTTAAGAACCTGACTATCATATTAATTGTCAGTCCATTTCTCCGTGTCAAACTCTTGAATTCATCGCCAATGGGTCTAGGCATATGGAGAAGTCATCTGGTTTGGCGGCTCGGTCACCATGCTCACTTTCATTTCATTCATTTTCATGGTAGGGTCTGCCTCTTTCCTTCGTTGCCACATCATGGGCGTTGATGGGTCTACTTGGAGGTGGTTTCATCCGTCATTGCTGCATGGTCTGATGTCACCAATGCGCTCATTCTCGGAAATGACGCTGGTATCAGTGGGAGTAATCTGAAAAACCTCTTGAGCACTGTTCGCGGTCTCAATGTAGGCTATTTCTGGATGCTTATTAATTGCCTTGCAAGTGCTGCATATGTAGGTTATGCCGAAAGGATTTTGTGGGCTTTCCAACTTTGTATCCTAGGTTTTATCGATGCGAAAGAGAATTAAGGCAACCGGATTTTCCGATTGGGATTCAATGTTCTATAACAATCTGCTTAGCATCCCGGTACTTGCGGTCTTCTCGTTAGTGGTTGAAGATTGGGGATCAGAAAATCTAGCACGCAACTTGTGAGTGATGCTGAAAACCTTCATTTCATCATTTGATAATGCTACCTGGAAGCCCCTCTGATACTCGCAATTTCCTATTGTTTGTCATTGCATTCTCAGGTGCTGCCGCAGTAGGGATCTCATATACGACGGCATGGTGTGTGCGAGTGACAAGCAGCACAACGTACAGGCAAGCGATGGTCTTTCAAACACGTCATAATGACTGATATTATTACGGATCGCAGTATGGTTGGAGCATTGAATAAACTTCCTGTCGCAGCATCAGGGATGATCTTCTTTGGAGATTCAATTACTTTTGGATCCGTTTCAGCTGTTGGGGTCGGCTTTTTTGCAGGTATCCTTTATGCAGTGGCAAAAAATAACCAAAAGAGAACAGAAGCACGAAAACAAGCTGATACCATTATTCCCTTGACAAATCGGAAGCCATAACAACCGTACCAGCTTTCGCAAAAGATTTTGCGGGGAGTGACTGGTGGCTTTGTTTTGATAAGATAATTGACGCCGAGATAATCACATGATACCGTAGCAGATTTTTATGTAGTGATACTGGACATTGAGGGGGATTGCTCGGGGGATTGCTCGTATTGTAGTAGTGATGTAACCTCGAGTACCAGTAGAATGCATCCTCCTGTTCCAATTCTTTTGGTTTTTGCGTGAGTTCGAGAGGCTGCAATCAAATTGTTGGCGTATCTAGGTTCGCTTCTGAAATCACGCTCGAGCTCTTGGCATAATCATTCTTCACTCCGAGTTTGATTATTATCCATCACTATGGCTTCATCGGACTCGAATGTTCTCCACCCCCCAAGGCTGGCGCAGATATTCGCCCGGTCGCCTACCAATCCGGGGACACCAGTCCACTCAATACAGACAATGAGAAGAAAATCTGCTGGTCACGGTGGACCTTTGACCAAAATCCTTGTTGCTAATCGTGGTGTACGGCTCAGATTGCTATTCTCGAGTCTATGTGTTCACTGTTTCCTTCTGTTAGGAAATTGCTATCCGTGTATTCAGAACTGCTCATGAATTGGCAATGCATACTGTTGCGATCTATTCCTATGAAGATCGCTTATCTGCCCATCGCCAAAAGGTGACAATTTTTCTTTCAACCGGGGTAGTGGATGTCCAGCTGACTACAACTCCTCTAGGCTGATGAGGCTTATCAAGTCGGTAAAGGTCTCACCCCAGTTGCTGCCTATCTCTCGCAGGACGACATTATTAGAATATCCCTTGAACATGGAGTTGACATGATTCACCCTGGGTGAGTAAATCTGATCCGATGGGTTGTTTATGTGATTCACGGTCTCTTATAGCTATGGTTTCCTCTCTGAAAATGCGGAATTTGCTCGCAAGGTTGAGCAAGCTGGTATTGCTTTTATCGGACCAACACCAGAAGTTATCGATGGTCTTGGCGATAAGACTAAAGCTAGGGCTCTTGGTATGGATACCTAATCATGATAAAGATTGAACGGCAGGACTGATGGAATGCAATACAGCGATGAAGTGCGGTGTCCCTGTTGTTCCTGGAACACCAGGGCCGGTGGCGTCGTACAAAGATGGAGAGGCATTCATCAAAGAATACGGCTTCCCTGGTACGCACCCTTCAATTCAAAACTAAAGTTTGTCAAGCCCTCAATCTTCACATACAGTCATCATCAAGGCTGCCATGGGTGGTGGTGGTCGTGGAATGCGTGTTGTACGCGAAGAAACTGAGTTCAAGACTGCTTTCGAGCGTGCCGTTAGCGAGGCCAAATCTGCTTTCGGTGATGGCACCGTTTTCATTGAGCGCTTCCTTGAACGTCCTCGCCACATCGAGGTGCAAATTCTCGCTGATGGCGTTGGAAATACCATCCACCTCTTCGAACGTGACTGTTCGGTGCAACGTCGTCATCAAAAGGTTGTTGAGGTCGCACCTGCAAATCACCTCCCTGAAGAAGTACGTCAATCTATTCTGAATGACGCTATCAAGCTCGCCAAAAGCGTTGGCTACAAGAATGCTGGTACGGCTGAGTTTCTGGTTGACCAGATGGGAAGGCACTACTTTATTGAGATCAATCCACGTATCCAGGTCGAGCATACTATCACTGGTCAGTTATCCTGATAAAGCATGATGACTGCCTCCGAGCTTATCATATGATGGATGGCAGAGGAGATTACAGGCATCGACATTGTTGCTGCTCAAATTCAGATTGCCGCTGGTGCCACCCTGCCCCAACTAGGTTTGACACAAGACGCCATTACCAAGCGAGGCTTCGCAATTCAGTGTCGTATTACAACCGAAGACCCTGCTTCCGGATTCCAGCCTGACACGGGAAAGATTGAAGTTTATCGTTCAGCTGGTGGAAATGGTGTCCGTCTCGATGCAAGCTCAGGCTTCGCTGGTGCCCAGATCACTGTACGTCATGAGATACTTGGTAGGATTCCGGCTAACTTCAAAATAAAGCCCCACTATGACAGTTTGCTCGTAAAGTGTAGCGTGAGTGGTACCACTTATGAAGTAGCACGCAGAAAGATGCTCCGTGCCCTGGTAGAATTCCGCATTCGCGGTGTCAAGGTCTGTATCTCACATGCTTATCGAGGGATGGTACTGACTGGCTGGGTCTCTTCAGACCAACATTCCATTCCTGTTCCGTCTTTTGACTCACGACACTTTTATTGGAGGAAAGACCTGGACAACGGTATGGTTTACCTTTCTTTTCCTGCTCGATCCTGCTTTAATGATTTCTCTTAGTTTATTGATGATACTCCAGACCTCTTTAAGCTTGTGCAGAGTCAAAATCGGGCGCAAAAGCTCTTGGCTTACCTTGGAGACCTTTCCGTCAATGGAAGTTCTATCAAAGGTCAAATCGTAAGACTGACGTGCGATTTAAATCTTAGAGTATTCATATACTATACAATAGGGTGAACCTGGCCTCAAAACCGAGTTGATTATTCCCAAATTTGCCAATCGTGACGATTCTAGTACTCCGCTAGACACCACCTACCCTTGCACACTTGGTTGGCGCAATATCATTGTTGAACATGGTCCAGAAGCTTTCGCCAAGGCTGTTCGTGAATACCCTGGTGTTTTGATCATGGATACCACCTGGCGTGATGCCCATCAGTCTCTACTTGCTACTCGTCTGCGCACTACTGATATGATTTCCATCGCTAAGGAGACCAGTTACGCTCTTGCGAATGCCTACAGCTTGGAGATGTGGGGTGGGGCTACGTTTGATGTAGCAATGCGGTTCTTGTACGAGGACCCCTGGGATCGATTGGTGTGTTGGCTTCATTGATTGGTGAAGCACTGTAAACTAATGCTTATGTGAAGCGCACTCTGAGGAAGCTTGTCCCAAATATCCCTTTCCAAGCTCTCGTCCGCGGCGCCAACGGTGTTGGTTACACCTCCTATCCGTAGGTAGTGGATACCCAGTCATTGACCGCTTTTTTGAGTCCACCTAGTGATAATGCTATTTATGATTTCTCAAAAAAAGCCGTTGAGAACGGTCTTGACATCTTCCGTGTCTTTGATTCTCTCAATTACTTCGGTGTGTTATCAATTTGTGCATCTTACCCCACGGGTTAACGCATAGGTCGCAGAAAATGTAAGCGTGGAATGGTAGGGATATCTTTTTACATATGAAACTCACAATTTGTCAGTTACAGCTCGGTATCGACGCTGCCAAGAAGGCTGGTGGTGTCGTTGAAGCAGCTGTGTGCTACAGCGGAGACGTGGCTAACCCCAAGGAGACCAAATACACTCTCCAATATTACCTTGATTTTGTCGGTAAACTCGTAAAAGAAGGTATCCATATCCTCGGTGTCAAGGATATGGCCGGTCTTCTGAAGCCTGAGGCCGCTAAAATGTAAGGGGTTTCCTTTGGACTCAAAATACAGAAGCTGAAATGGGATTCAAATAACCAGTCTCATTGGTGCCATTAGGAAGGCTCATCCTGATCTTCCTATCCATGTACATTCGCATGATACTGCGGGCATCGCCACAGCAAGCATGATTGCTGCTGCTGCTGCAGGTGCTGATGTTGTCGACGTAGCCATCGATAGTCAGTTTTTAGCTTTTTCTGTGGGGAGACAAATCCTGAACCTGAGATCTCCATCCACTAGGCATGTCGGGATTGACTTCTCAGCCGTCTATGGGTGCTGTATGTATGGCTTTGGAGCAGACAACACTTGGCACGGGGATTCGTTACGCAGATATTCAGGCCCTTAACAACTACTGGAGTCAGGTCCGCATACTCTACAGCTGTTTTGAGGCCAATGTCCGTGCTTCCGACTCCTCCGTGTTTGACCACGAAATGCCTGGAGGGCAGTACACAAACTTGATGGTATCTTCGAATAAAAGCTCCGTGCTTCTTTCCTGCTGATTCTTATTTACAGTTCCAAGCTGGGCAACTTGGGCTCGGAGAACAATGGACAGGTACATGGCAGACCAAAAAATATTCAATCGCCTGATGGATTATCATAGAAATCAAGAAGAAATATATCGAAGCGAATGAACTTGTAAAGTCATTCTCTTCTAATTGTTCAGATCTAGCTTCTAATTGTCCCGTCCTTCCAGTGTGGTAACATCATTAAGGTCATAAAACCCTCGAGAACGTTTTTCTATCGTTACTGATGGACCTTTGAGGATAGGTTACACCGTCATCAAAAGTTGTTGGTGACTTTGCTCAGTGGATGACTTCAAATTCCTTCTCCAAAGAGCAGGTCCTCGAACGTGCTGACCAACTTGATTTCCCATCTTCTGTTGTTGAGTTCTTCCAGGGTTATCTTGGACAACCTGTGGGAGGGTTCCCTGAACCCCTGCGCTCCCGCATCATCAGGGATAAGCCAAAGATTGATGGACGGCCTGGTACTACTATGGAACCGCTAGACTTTAAGAAGATCAAGGCAGAGCTGCGGAGCAAGTTTGGCAAGCACATCACTGATACTGATGTAACGTCCTACGTCATGTATCCCAAGGTACGGGATTCATTCCCAGGTACTGTTTTTTTGAGTACGATGATTTCCACATCAGGTCTTCACGGAGTATCAAAGCTTCTTGGCAAAATATGGAGATCTCAGGTATGGCATGAAAACCCACTGTTCTCAAGTCCAGATCTCATGTAAAACTAGTGTTATTCCCACACGTTACTTCCTCGGACGTCCTGACATTGGAGAAGAAATGCATATCTCCATTGAGCCAGGCAAGACACTGATCATTCGTCTCATGGCCGTAGGTCCGGTTGTGGAAGGTAGTGCACAGCGTGACGTTTGGTTTGAAGTCAATGGAGAGGTATAAATCCATTCATTTAATGCTTCTTAATCGAGACTGATGTGGTCCCATTAGGTCCGTGCGGTTTCAATTGAGGATAAAAACTCAGCTGTCGAGACAATTTCACGGGAGAAGGCTTCCAGTGAGCCAGGCTCAGTAGGAGCTCCCATGTCTGGAGTCGTCGTGGAAGTGCGGGTCAAGGAAGGCCATGAGATCAAGAAGGGTGATCCTATCTGTGGTGCGTGTCTCAAAAAGCGAGATCTAGGGTGCTTTCTTATCTTTTTCTCATCGATAGTCATGAGTGCCATGAAGGTGAACTATCATTTTCTCATGGTTTCATTGTTCTGATATCTTGGATAGATGGAGTCAGCAGTCACGGCGCCGGTCTCTGGCCACGTTAAGCGGGTTGTTGTCCAAGAAGGTGCATTCATTCTCTTTCCCCATCCTATGCTCCTAATCTATTCATCTTTCGACAGGTGATTCCATCAACCAAGGTGACCTCGTTGTCGAAATCGTTCATTGAACGATTAATCTGTCTTTCCGGAGCGATATTTCAAATCTTGATACCTAGATTTGTTAATTAGCCCTACTACTCAAATAGAGACAAGAATACTTCCAATATGAGTACCCAGATCATCGTACAGTCAACCATCTAGCGTATCAGATAACCATCATCTGTTTTTCCGCTGCAGGAGTGAAAGCGATAGGATGAATTCAACACAAAATAGCAACAAAGATGCATCTCCTGTCCATAGAATAAGCCTTACTGAGTTATAAATACCAGGCTTCTACCCCTGAGACTAGAAAGTAGGGGATTCTATCTCGGCTATTACTAGATAAGTGAACGTGTCGCCAATATCGGGTATGGTGCGGTTTGGATAGAGCAAACTAGGCAGGTGAGAGAAGGTCCGCCAAAATCTTCTGGCATGTTAGTTGGTCCAGAGTAAGAGACCAAAGTAGGCAAAAACGACTGTTGCAGTTGAGTGGCGAAAAGATACTGAAGCGAAAGGGAATCAATCATGCTTTCTACTTGATGTGCAATGAGGAAGAGGGTCAATGGTTAAAAGTGATGTTGGATTGATGTTGAGATCGATGACGCGCAAGTACGAATAACTGGCCTCTGCAACGTGTCTGTAGGGTTGTTCCTTTTACTGAATCTGGCTAAGGGAGAGAAGTCAGTTATTCCAAACGGCTCAACATGAGTCCTTTGATGAGGCCTCTCGACGAAGCCACCGGGTTTCTGATTGATCTATATGGAATCATTTATGTAGGGAAAAGTACACATCCAGAAGACAAACCAACAATGGATTGATTAATATACACACTGTGACCTAGAAGGCTTGGGCGACATTATTTTCCAGTTCCAGATGGGTCAGACACTCTTGTTGCAGCTCCTGGACTAGCTCCTGTTGAACAGAAGAAAATCAGAAGAAGATCCCATTCCATGAAACGCAATGATGACCTTCGCAGGCTTGATATCGTTCATGTCCCCAACGCCGGTTCCAGCCCACACGATGGCCCGGGTTACGTCATTATCACGGGTAGCTTCTTGAAACTTGGAGCGTAAAATTTGTATATCCTCACCATTTTCATAATCCTGAACGGTCGCTATGCACAGTCGCAGAAATAAGCCCTGGTCAATAAATTTTGCTACCAGAAAAAATCCCACCATTACGCAAGCCTCTGCCATCAACACCGCTTGGCCAGCCCAAGGCGTCTAAAGCCTGATCAAATGCCATGCTTCGGATTGATAATGATGAGTCCGCAGCAACCAATGCTTGTTTATGAGCATCAGAGTATAGACTTTCGGGAGTTAAAAGAAAACGTGTTCCGAGGACTGCACCTGCAGCACCGAGGCCAAGGAGCTCTGCTACATGCCTCCCTGTTGCTAGACCACCAGCGCCTATGACTGCAGGTCCATTACCAGGAGCAGCGGACAGGATCGATGAAATTAACGACCTCGTGGGTGGAGCATTGCCAAAACCGTGACCACCCGCTTCAATCCCTAGAATAAGGGTAAGAGGCTAGAATTAGTATCTGGAATGATGAAATGAAACCTTGAGCCACAATGACATCCACTTTCCAGTCGTGAATGGCAACAAGAGCATCATCCACAGAAGAGACTTGAACAAATATTATGGTTTGCGTCCCAGTGACTTTATCGTGATCCCGGACGAATTGAATCCATTTAGGTAGATTCCTGCCAAAAGAAAGCCACACAGCAACGACATGGTTGTCAAGTGCAGTCTTGATCTCTCTCTCTCCTTGAGCTGCATCTATTTCAAGTCTCCAGCAGAGGAAACCGACCCCAATTGGCAAGGGTGACTGAGGGTTAACTCCAAGGGTTCGGCGCGCAACATTTATCTCTTCTTGGATTTGATCCACCGTGATATAGCCTTTCAGTGACATGAACATGTTTTTTCCCTTACTTGCATGATGGCATGTCTTTACCGGTGCCCATAAATCCAAATCCCCCACCACGCGTTATCTCAGCGGCGAGTAAACCTGTTTAGGCGTAAGGATGAACAAATGCCCATGATGCTTCATGATCCATGCCTCCAGACGCCTTTGCCATTGGTGCACCAATGATCGGGGTAGCGATACCTGAATCCGATGAATGTGGACCGCCGTTCTCAGAAAGCAAGGACCTACCTAACAGTTTGATCAATTTATCATTGAATTGAGACATATTATTCGATAGCTTGAATGATCAAGCCTGACCCCCGAACTGAGGACATGAGTGCTTGGATGACTAAGGAATAAGAGGTGATACCAGAGTTTGTGTTTGTTTGGTGAAAGGTTGTGGAAATTGTGAGGAAATCATGAATTGTGTCGTTGTCCAATACATTGTCCACCATGGTGAGCCCTACGTCTGCATTGCACTACACAGTGCTGGCAGGATGAATCTCATATATTACCTAGCCTCCTCCAAAATCTAAAGGCGGGAAAATGCTCTCTCTGATCAACTGGCGACTCAAGGTCACGATTAACGATGGACGCGCATTGACGGGCCAAATGCTTGCTTTTGACCGCCACATGAACTTGGTATTGGCTGATTGTGAAGAGTTCCGAAGAGTAAGGCCAAAGAAAAAGGCTGGTGAGGAGACTGCGCCGGAACAGGAAATGAAGCGCACCCTAGGTTTGGTTATCTTGCGAGGCGAGACCGTAGTCAGTATCAGCGTTGAAGGGCCACCACCTGTGGTTGACGAGGACAAAAAGGCTAATGCTGTACGTGATTGGACTCAGTATAGACACTGATCCGCTGCTGACTTGTTTTTACTAGCTCCCAACCGGTCCTGGTCGAGGCATGCCGGCTGGCCGAGGGATGATACCATCCAGTACGCTCATCTTTTGTCCAAGTTTCATCTAGACAGCCGACTGAATCTCAATTTTGAACTCATAGTCGGTCAAATGCCTCTCGCACGGCCACCTATGCCATTTGCACCTCCTGGTATGCCAGGGCCCCCTCCTGGTTTCAGACCCCCAGCAGGTTTCCCTCCTGGATTTCCTCCACCCCCACCAGGTTTTTCAGGACCACCGCCAGGGTAGGAATTTAACTTCAGGTGGAGATGACAAATGTTGACAGTAGACCTAGCTTCCAGCCTCCCCCACAATAAAAACATGTTTGGTGTTGGGGCTATATCTTGTATTGTCCCAAATTGACCAAGGGAACTGTGCCAACGATATCCAACATATAGCAACCATATCTGTTTGCCCAACAACCGAACTTTGTCTTTGCTGCTAGATTCATTCTTCTCACATATTTTAGGCATGGTGTTGTAAATGTCATCAAATGTGAAACAAAACTTCATGATTTCATAGGATAGCCCAAACGAGCCTGAGAATATGTGATCACAAATCACCTTCCATACCTTGCATGAAGTATAAATGGTCACGTAGATGATCTCTGTATACAGACCCCTGGTATCTTGGCCTCGGGAGGAGATTCAGAATCTGTTACGAGCTGGGCAGGTTTCAATGGTCAGGTAACAATGGCAGAGGACTGATCACGTTGGGACAAGGATCAGACTTATGAGTGCATTTGGAAGATATTACGACAGGTCGATGAATCTCTCGTACCTCTTTGAATCTTCTACATTATCCCCGGTTGACGATTCACCCGTTTTATCAGTGGCTATATTCGACTGATCAAACTCCGCTTTCACATTGACGTATGCGGTTTGAGTAAGATTTCACGAGTCAGGATATTATCTTCAGGTCTGATGAGGTCGCAACTAGATAACCCTGACATCTCAGTCCTTCATTTCATGAACAAAGGCGGTTGCTCTGGCGAAGTAATCAAGTACTCCTCTTGACTATCAGGTAAAGGTCACTTCATACTCTGGTCATGTTGTCAAAACGATTAATGGCGCCACATGGACAGCAATGACAGTGGGCATGTTCAATCATGGAAGGCAAATGTTACTTGATGAGTACCATATGGCCTTCTCCCGCGAACAAGTCTTTTCCTGGACTTGGGCCGGACCAGGCTGGACCAAATACCTAAACTTGGCAGTCTTTGCCAAGCCCGCGTAAGCGTTTTTTACGACGCTAGGGGCACGACACGTGAAATCACCTTTCACCGCATAATCTGACATGATCATACATGAACCAGAAGGGCCGCGAAGCACGTCCTATGACTGAAGCATTTGATTGATTCAATGTCAAGTGGTTTGGATGAGAAGATTGTACTGTTGAGAATACAATATATTCGGCTTATTCGACAAATCCAGAAGAACAATTACGGGGAGAATGTTTTGTATCCGGCCGTCATAGCGGCCTGACAAACTGTGAGGGTAATCAACAAGTCCTACTTCTGGCTCCGAGAAGATATCTGAACCTGCTTAGTGTCTCGGCAACAAAAACGTCATCTTAGAGCGTGCGTACAATGTGTTTTTGAACAGCTTCTTCTGCTGAGAAAAAGTATGTGGCGGGCGAGAAAATCTAACCGAACAAGACTTTTTGCCACACCAAAAAAAGAATCAATACAGACTATAGAATGTCAAGCGTTACCCGCTAACCAAGATACAACAGTGGAGATCACACTGATGGAACCCCCAAATATTCGTATTGTGATAAATTGAGAACCCGCGATGCGCGCGCGCATTCTCGCACGACAATGTTGATGAGACGATTATAGTCTTTCCCGATAAAATAGGACATGTAGAAAAAAGAAATTAAAACCGACAATCAGATGTTATTCTGTCGGATTGTCTTTATTCGTGGCTCTCGCAACAGGAAATCTTGTTCGATGCAAGTCAGATGGACTGGATCATGGGACACTGCCAGGGACCCAATGTAAAATTACACCTTACCCACTGCTTCTGACCAACTGGGCTATTGTTGTGACTTAAAGTGGATTGATACATCAATGAACGCAGCCGAGAGACTTTCTAAAAAGAAGATGTTTCATATCAACGAATATAACGTACACCACCCTCATTGACATCACAAGCGCAGTTGAGCACACCCTGGACCAAAGATGAAAATTGATATCAGCTTCTTTTGTTTGGTGCGCTGCCTATGACAAGATGACGACCGCCGCTGATAGAGTGGTTCCAAAACGAGAACGTAGACCCCCAGGAAAATGAGTTAACCTTGAGTCAATGTCAAATTTAGTGCCTCCGTGATCACATCTTTGGGGAAGATCCTAATTCGAGACGATACTGCAAGACAGTAAAGGAAAGCCAAATGGATGAGTCAGGGAATAACCACGAGAAGCCAGATGAGAGAAAGACCCCGATGCAGGATGCATTCATTTATCTTGGTATTATTGCCCAACAGATAGAGTCTGGATAGAGTATCGATTCCTCTAGATGGCGTTATCATCAGAGGAAACCAAAAGACTAGGGCAAAGAAAAGTCATTGGCGTTATGTCCCACGTTTCATGAGCCCTACGTAACTGCTTCCATTGGGGTTGAAAAAATTCCAACTTCCTCCGAAAGGTTCTATCCTATTTGCTACCCCGGTCAACCCCATTATGATGTCTTCAAAGTGTCATTCGGAAGCATCACAGGGGGGTTGGCTTCTGAGTTTACGATACTGAGAAGAGTGATAAATTTGTAAGTTTCTCAGGGCCAGGTACGAACATATGCGTAAGGAGAAATCATTCCGACTCACTTATCAGAAAACTAGCATGCAAGAATCACGGGTGGATGTTCAGCTGACCTACTGAGGCTTTTTGGGAGGCTTGTATAAACGTACCCAAGGCGACAAGGAGGTCTTGTGAAGAGTCTCAGGTACCACGAGGGTATCCTGTGATTACGCAATGAACGAACACTTTGGCATTCGTGTCGACAAGACTAAAGTCGATACTTGATTAGTGCCCTTCAAAATAAACCAGATACTAGCTGTTAGCTTCTGACGCGCAGACTCCGCATAGCTGTTGAGTCGTACCAATTTCAATTGGGCTTTGTACTTACAAATAGCTCCATCAGACAGGATAACGGAAGTGCTTGATGCAATTGATATGCACCAGCTGTGTTGAAGTTCTTCATTTATCATGGTCTAGATGGACTCGAGAGCAGATAAGCACGGTGTGAAGGAGGATACTGCTATTCATAATTACCTCGGGTGGGTCTCCTGTAAAGCACAAGCGCTGCCAGTGAGTAGGGCAGGCACGACGGTCACACAGCTGTCAGCAGCTATGGTTCTGCCGACTAAGCAAAAAGCATTCTTGAAATTTTCGAGCCGTAACAGCAGCAAGAAGATTGCTGATATGTGAGTTGTTAGAATCCAACAATCTCGGCTCAAAACGAGACTATTCGAGACTTATTGATTGACAAAGTTTCTTCTTCCTCGGATTGAAGCACAAAATGACGGTTTCAACAGCAGTTTTGCCAATCTTCACAACCCAGACTCAATTTGGAAGGAGAGAACAATGTTATCCAATAATGGCTATTGTACGGCCGGCTTGCACGGCTCGGGGGAGATAGAGGACACAACAAAAAATCATATACTGCTACTTGAAGAGGTATTGCAAGTAAATAACAGAGAGAAGACCTGTGCAGTTACTGGACGTCACCTCTCAGGTGAACACTGTATGATTATCGCTTGCAGGGTGAGGAATCTAAATTCTTAGGGAAATTCCTAAACACCTACCACCAGGTTTTCACGAGACAAGTACGGGCTTAGTGGACATATATTTGTTTGTGTAATGCATCCATCGTTCATTACTTACGGCGTTGATTAAAAGAGGAAGAATGACACACAATCAAACAACTTGGAAGAAGCCGCTTTGGTGCCCGTTGTTGATGTCTATTCTACGGAGAAAAACTGTTAACCGGGATCGTATGAATTTACAGCGATTCCTCTTGTTTCAGATAATGTCGAAGGAAATCACGTTCTAGACCACCAGTTGGCCCGCAAGAACTACTGATTATGAGGAGATCAAGAAAGTCGCCATCCATATGGTTTTGAAGAATAATGATGATGATTTTTATGATGAGATTCAGGTTTTAGCAAAGAATCAGCCTAGTATTTCCATTCTGCGCTAAGGTCGGTTATTGTAGATGCAAGCGAAGTCAAAGTGACACTATAGTCGACTACAAGGCAAGATACGGCAGAGCACAGAGCCACTTGTTGAATAAAGAGAAGCACTCAGCAAGGGATATACGGGTCCGGAGAAGGGGCTATTGAGCCTTGAATGGCCTGCGGGTGTATCAAGGGCACGATATTTGCTCCAAATAAAATTTCAAGGTCAAATGCCACAAAGAAGAATCTCGTCTCAGAAAAAAATAGATTCTTCTGAGAAGGAGCAATGAGGGACACTTCAGTGAGCTGGGCTGACACGGTGACAGGACAGTTCATTTGCATGATCGGTCGGCCATTGACCCGGTCACCGGTCGATACCGGTGCTACGATACGACAGATCGATGATGCGGAGTTTTTGACTGAGTAAAGCTGATGCCCGAACTTTCGCAGGCTCCGTCCAAGTGGTATTCCGTTCGAAGTGGGAGAGGGGTTGAGAGACTGCAAAGAGGGCGGCGGATCGGTGAGAAAGACAAAAAGAGACGCAAGGCTATGGGCTGGCTCGAGCAAAGCACTTCTTCTGCAGGGACATCATGAGTATGAAGCGGCTAACCGAGGAGCATATGTATCTCAATCATGCAATATGCAATGCATATGCAGCATGTTCCAGTGTGGGTCAATCAAGTCCTGACCTAGCTACAGACCAGACCTTAAGACTCCATTGCGCTGCGTGTAGATAGTCTATAAAGTCCTGAGAAGCCGATTAGAGAAGGATGACTCCTCCGGCGAGCAATATAGTAGAGCTCAATGAACAGATTGCTTGAAAGTGATTCTCATATTCTTTTTGAAGGCTGAAGTGCATTCAAAGAACCGGTAATGCGGGTATATCGGAGAAGGCCACGAGGCTGGAGGATTGATGCTTCAAAGACGCGCAAGGCCAGTGACAGGACGATAATCCACGATTGATGCACAGGAACAAAAGTCCGTGCGTGTGCGGACAGTGTTATCTGCCAAATTCATTTAATTTCTCTCGGAAACTTGGCAGCGGGACATTCAATGGACAAGACAAGATGCTGCTACCTATTCATTGCCCATATCCCGCTTCCTTCGCTAGAAGCGCGTGACGGATATGCAAAGAAGAACTTTTATCATGAATCAGAAGAGAGAGAAGATGTGTCCCCGTCGAGGTCGCCGTCTCGCATTGTCTCGACGACAGTCGGGATAATTGTGGGTGAATTCTCTTAAGTGGAGTGCGTGCGATACGGATTTTCAATTTCGCTGCTGTTCAAGTGGAGCCTTGGTTCTGGAAGAGTTGGGAGGTTGAAAATAAGCTCTGTAAGGAGAGGGAAGGAGAGGAGAATTGCGAGTCTTTTGGGAAATTGACTGGTCAACAAAGCGATTATTACGTCTACATTATAATCGTCAAGGTGGGTTGCCAGAAGGTAAAACGTTGAGCCTGTGAGGACGAGATCATCGTCCATATCAGTCTCTAACTGAGCTTTTCCTTTTTTTCTGCTAGATTCCTTATAGGTGTATTAGCCTGTTTGGCAAAGGATCCCTCTTCGCGAAGTCGATGATAGTTTAATCCTGATACTGCTTGACCCGAAAGGCATGTGGCTAAACCGAGTCGACTTTACATCAGTCTCGCTCCCGACGCAACTTCGTTAGCTCATCACAGGAATTCCATCATTCCTCTCACTGTCCACATGTCTAATCCGTTGTTAATCATTTCGTGTTGATAGACCTTAAGTGAGTCAGCTACTCATCACACAACAGTCAAAGCTGGTATCAAAAAAATTGCATGTTGTCTATGTATGTGTATGAATGGATGTAGAAAGTGATTGCGAGGAAGTACAGAAAGGCAAAACACCGACGATGTGGGATGATAACAATCGATATATAAAAAGAGTGGTGATACAGCAGAAGTAAGTGTAAGAGAGTGGATGGACCTTTTGAGATAGTTGTTTGTGTGCCGTTACCCAGTTTATAAGATAGGCAGATGTCTCGATAGACCTTGGAATGAGATATGTAACAGTGGCCGACAAAAGAAACACGATGGAGATAAGTCGAGAACGAAAGGGAATTAATGCACACACGCATGAGATTTTTGAGAAAAATCCCCAACGCCTAAGCAACGACGTGGCGATGGAATGGACGACCCCGAGATAGCCCAATAAAGTTAGGTTCCTTGCGAGCTATGGTACGAGGCTTTGTCACTTGAAGAGCCATGGAAGTAGTTACCCAGAACGGTGGGGATAAATCATGTTCGCCTAGGGACGATCGAGGGGAAGATAAAATTCTTGGGGTAATGGGCATCTCTCTGGAGTGCCCAACGTGGCAATCATGAACCTCGGGAGAAGGGGGGGATCGAGAGGGAAGTTGTGAAGAGATGAGTCGAGTGCATGCGGCAAGGTCGCTTGCACGAGCGTCGGAGATGGAGGGGAAGGGTCTTCCAGGGAAAGGCGAGAAGGGCAAGGCGTGAGTGGAGGCAGGTGTCGGAAGAGAGTCCTCTGTGGTGACGGTTCTTGCTGTGCTCCCTGGAGAATGGGTGAGGGCAGCGGGATGTTTCTGGAAATTGAGGATAGGCCGTGGGGGAGTGGTAGTGGAAAGGTCTGGTTTTGTCATGGTGAGAGAAGGTGGCAGGGGGCGAATTGGCCGTACGAGATTTGGGGCTCGATAGATAGAGCTGATAGAGCTGGTAGAGCTGGAAGCGGAAGTGTTGGAGGAGTCGTCGAATGAGATAGAAACTGATTCCTGTGCCTCTGGATGAGCTCCAAAAGGAATTTCTGCAGCCCAGGCGCGGATTCCAGCAGAACCACGGCCTGCCCAATTGGTCTTGGAGACAGCCTCAATGTTGCTTATCTGGCCGTCCTCATCGTAGGCCAAGTCCTCCTCGAAGCACTCTCCTTCTTCTGTATCTTCTGGACACTCACCAGTGTCCTGAACAAAGGAAGAGCATGGGCGAAGATGGTAGTTTGAAGGTCCCGCACCAAATTGGCACTGGAACGAGCAGTAGATGTTGCCGCCGTCCTTGGAAAAGGATAAGAGTTCAGTGGAAAATGAAAGAAGGGGTAGCATACGACGCGCTTATTGCAGGTGAGGCACCAGTCAGTGTCCATATCCATGACTTAAGGGAATGAGTAGGCTGTGGGCTCTGCGCCCACAGACCTTATATTCTGAATGATAGATCTCGGACTTGCATCTCAGATCGATCTTCTTTCCATATATAGAACGTGAGAGTCTGTCACATAGACCCGTAGCACGTCACGCTGTGGACCCGTCCAGATCGACGGTAGCTCGAGTCAGACCATGGTGCGCCCAAACCCCGCCGTGCCTCTTGGTTTGCTTCATCAAATTACATACATCTGAATGGCGATTCTCCCAGCTGGCAAATGATCTCTTCGGGTACAGACACAGACGAGACACAGACGGCAGCGCTAGCAGGAGGCGGCAATGAGGGGTTGGGAGAAAGAAGCCGAGCGTGGGAGCCATCGCGGTGGAGATTCTGGTCCCAGTGCCCGACATCCAGATTGTCCATTATCCTTTCTTTACAATGGTACTCAGAGTTTTGTTTCTCCCGCGTTGCTTGCTCGCGAGCTCAATAAATGTGCAAATGTAGATCACAGTGTACATCTGTCATTCCCAATTGCAACTGATCGGCGACAATGAATATATCGTTTACCCCTCCGCATGTCAAGTACTTTGACTGATTGGTCTTGAGGCCAGGCTCATATGTACACAGCGCACTCCAAATCCGAGGGCAACAACCCACCTTTGGCAAGAGAAAAGAGCTAGACACTGGGTAGAGTACTCGGACTCGGAAAAAGGATCCTTTTCCACGAGCCTCGATGCACGTTTCCCATATTGGTCCACATTCTTGATCTTCTGCCTTTTTCTGATACCATCACGTCTGCCGGAGTCTGGGTTCAAAAGGACCACAGAAGTCCTCGTAACAATGGGAAGCCATAGTATCTCCAGGGATTCACATCAAGGAATTTTGTTCCTTGTATATATTCCGTGCGAAACAACCGTGTATTTCCGATTGTTTGGCGAGAGAACAGTGGAGGCGTTAGGTACACGTTTTTTTAACTGGTTGTTACCGCCGGTTTCTGATGATCATGGATTCGAAGAGGGGGGAAAAACTAGAAGTAGTTTGTAGTGAGATGGTCCTGAAACATCTTCGGTTGATACGACCGCGGACGTCTCCCACAGAGTGACAAAGAAAGAGAGTCAGTCAGTCATTAGCAGGGACTGTCAAAAACTGCTCGGACCAAACAATGATAGGACGGCCCAGTGTTACGCTGCAAATGTACGAAATCACGATGATGATAATGACGACGACGAGAACGATGATGGCGGTGATAATAGATTATCATGGTCAGTGAGAAACTCCAGCAATCGAGGCACAGCCGAGTAACAACACTATTGATTACTGGGTCCATGAATTATGAGCCATGACATGCAGGGATCTTTGAAAGACTATTCCAGTTTTCTCTGGTCCAATAATCTCCTCTTTCTCAGTAGTAAACACCCCTGACAAAGAACCGAATACTCTGAGAGACCTTTCCCCTTGCTTCATTGTTGACGTCACGAAGATACAGTGTTGAAAACTCAATGATAGAAAAACATGGTATCGAAGAATCCTCACTCGGCCGTGCTTTCACGTTCTAGACCTCGACAGATGTGTTGCGTTGATATATACGGGGCATGACGATCGCAATCCGTCACAGTCATGGTAAATGGTTTTTTCTATACTAGTTTGGTCCTAGTCGACGTATTGATATTTGAAATGAGTCTAAAAATCAGATTTCACCTCTCTGGTCCATGTTTTTCTCATAAGAATTCCCATTTGGGCGAACAATGGCTCGGACAAACTGATATCGTGATCCCTGGATTTTATCTAAGTGACAGGCTCCGAAGGAGACCCCAGAACTTGCTGGGATCTCTCTCGAAATCACCTTCTAGTAGAATCTTTCTTTCACCTGACACAACTTTTCGAGCAAATCTGAGGAGTCGGCCTCTTCAAGTTCGATCGACTACAAGAAACGCCACTATCCATTAGCTCCATTAGTCTGCCATAGCTATGATCAAACCTTCCTGAATTAGAGTTGTCACGTCCCCAACGTGGATACTTTAGAATCCGAGGACCATCCCCAATACTTGTCTTGACATCTGTTTGTATTGAGTTCGTGTATTCCGACTTGAGCTCGTGAGAGTGACTGTCAAAAATCTCCACTCATGGTAATAGCTTGGCATCACAGTACCTAAATCTATCAAACCTCTACCTAAATCAGAAAGTAGCTTGAAAAAGCATCTACTGGGTTGTAGTTATTTTTGAAAAGGAGCACTAGATGGTGTTTATTGCTCATCAAATAGATGTTTCTTAGATGCTATGTTCTATTATATCCAATACAAGCCATCCATGGTTATGATTTCAAGTTTTGTTGGAAACAATGATCAGAAGACTAGTCTTGCAATCTTGCAGCAGTGGTCAAGCAATCCACTGTATACTTGTCAATTGTGATTTTTTTAGGGTTGGAATAGGTTCCAAGAGTATGATTAGTAATGTCACATACCAGATTTTATTATTTCTATTTCTATTTCTATTTATTTTATTTCTATTTATTTTAATTAATTGATTATTTTTTTCCTCTCAATACTTCTATAGCAACTCTTCTTTTCCAATCACTTTTCTCCCACATACTACCACAACAATAGTAACACCCTATAGAAGAGTCTGTGAATATACTGAATTTCCCCCCATACAACCCACACTGCAACTAAACCCTCTGTTAAACTATAATACAAACAGCTACTCCAATGCTAACAATAGAAGATGCACTCAGACCAGTACTAACAACAACTTGTAGAGAACCCTATTAATAGAAATCCAACATTACCACATCATTCCTGGACTACATAGAGAGAATGGAAACCCAAAACACCAATATCTTATAGGCTAAGCAAGTGTAAGGGAATACCCTAGGAGTGTGCTTAGTAAGTATTGATAGATCTATTCTTATTTAGGGTCTGGATCTCTTAGTATATGTTCACTTTTTCCTATCTTCCTTTTGTCTGGTTTGTACTTGGTTGATAGCCTATAACTATATTAGAAATGTTTGGTATTGTTGTGTTAGTGCTCATATAATTGTACATAGACTACCTCTAGTAGTATATATAGAAGCTTGTATCAGTAGATCTACCCTTACTTGAATATCACTTTAGCTTCCAGGACTCTTATTAGTTTTCCAGTATAACCTCTGGCCTTGAGTCTGATATTGCCCTTATAGCAAGTCAGTATAGAAGACAATATTTTCTCTTCTCTTCTAAACTAACTATAAGATTAGAACATTCAAGTTGAAGTGAACTGTTAAGACTCTAGACTACAAGGGTGAATATGTGTTTCAATCTTGAGCCTAAGTCAATACTTGATATCTCTTCACCCTCTCTACAAAGGGTCTGGTTAAGGTTTTCAGAAGAGTTATATTGAAAGATGTGAAAGCTAATAACCTTAGTGTTTAGAACAATAACTAAGGTATACAAGAGTAAGCTACTAGGTATAAATAGTCTACACATACATTAGTAGACTAGCTGAAAGTAGCAAATACATAATAGTCTCAAAATGCAGCATGAAATGAATTTATAAAAAAGACCCTGGAACTAGTGCTAGTTTGCACTATGAGTCTCTATTTTCTACACCTCCTCTCAAACCTGTACTAGACCTAGCTCATAGGCAAAGAGTTTCACCTTGGGTGATAGTAGGGCCTTGGTAAGAGTATCAGCAACTATTTCAGTAGTAAAACAATAGATAAGACAAATAAATCTATTTTCAATAACCTATTGAATAAAATAGAAACAGACATCAATATGCTTTGTATATATATGATATTAATAGTCTTTTGTAAGTGCAATGGTAGACTAATTGTCAGAAAAGAGAGTGGTAGTAGAGAGATCAATATCAAAGAGCTGTTGAAGAAGTGAACAAAGTCATAGAGCTTCTTTTATAGCATATATTGCTGCAATATACTCAGACTCAGTTGTAAACAGTAAGACAATCTTCTGTTGTTTAGTAGACTATGAAATAGTCCTACTATAGAGCATAAATATATACCTAGAAATAGTATGACAATCTTTAGCTATAATTCTATTAGTATCAGTATAATCAACCAATTCCTTTGTCTTTCTACTATAATAAAGCCAGAGATTCTTGGTTCCTAAGAAATAGCAATAGATCTGCTTAACAGCTTTCCAATGAGCCTCTGATGGATTAGAGCTAAAATGAAAAACAGCTTGAACAGTATATGTAATATTGGAACATGTTCCAAGAGCAACATACATAAGAGAACCTACAGCCTCATGGTATGGGATGTGAGCTATATAACTAATTTTGAGAGTAGAGGATAAAATAGAAAAGGAAGTGAGACAAATGTTGGGATCTATAGAAAGTGAAAGTAGCTTGAGGTCTTTAAAACTATACTGACAGATGATAAAGTCAATATACAATTGTTATGAAAAGTATAAGGTATGATTTAGATAATCATGATAAATTTTGAGACCTAGAAGCTAGTGAATTTTACCAAGGTTAGTAATAGTAATATGTTTTCCAATATTTGTCTTAAAGTCATTGATAGTACTTTTTGTCTTTGCAACAAGTAAACAATTATTGATATAAACTAGTACAACTATTAGTCTACTCTGATCATGATGAAAAAACACTGTTTGGTCAATATCACAACAAGTGAAGTCAAGAGCTTCTATAATTTTGCAAAAATACTAATACTATTAATGACCAGATTACTTCAGGCTATAGAAAGTCTTTTTGAGATAACAGATATTGTAAGAACTTAGACTAATGTTATGAGAGCCCCAAATAGGAAAAGGTTTTCCATATATTTGAACATTTAATCCAAAACCTCAAAGCATACAATGGAGTAAGGATATAAATAGAGTGGAGACTCAGTAAGTCAAATTACATGATAAGGTCAGGTGATCATAGAACATTCTGGAAAGAACATGTGATCGTGGGACTCTAGGATACAGCCACTGTAGTAGTAGTATAAGTAGAGCAGTAATCTAACAAAGAACTCCATTGAGTTCTTCTTGAACATCCACCTAGGGTGATTGCTAAGGACATTCACTGTTTATTGATAACAACTAAGGCATCTTAGAACTACTCCTAGTCTGAGTTAACAAAGAGAACTCAATAGAATTCTCATTTGATTATAGTATACTACTTATACATATCCTGTATTTACTTCTATTTATGGACTTCTATATATCTCTTTTAGTTATTCCTCAGTTTCCTAATTAAAAGAAAAAGAAAAAGAAAAAGAAAATAAATAATGACTTAGCCATTTTGACTGTGTCATGACACCATCCCCCTTTCAAGATTCCTTATTCCAAGGACTTTTATAGTTTGTAGTATAGATTGTAAATGTTCCCTATTTTATTGTCATCTTCTTCTATCCACTCCTTGAGCCCTGAGCTTTCCTACTTGATTTCTTCTTCTTCTTCTTTTATTGTTTCCATAGTTCTTTATCCTCTTGTTTGTTTTTCTTTCTATCATTTCCAATTTCTTTCCAGTTTTCCCCAATATTCCTTGTCATATTGTTTGTCTGACCACCCAAATAGCCTTTTTGCTATAAATCATTCTGGCAGTTCTCCTCTTCTAAAGGTTTCTTTCTCCCTTTCTTGTTGTCTTATATCTTCCATGTCTTGTTGGTATTCTTTTTGTATTCTTCGACTGCCTCTTTTGTGTTTTTTAGGTTTTCCCTTCCTTCCCAAGTATCTGATTCTGCTATGAATCCCTTCTATCATACCAAGTACTTATCCTTTCCTTGTATCTACTATTTATTCAGGATTCTCTCTACTTTCTACTCTTCTTCTTCCTTAATTATGACTGGAGCTGGTTGCTCCTTTCTCTGCCCTTTTACTTGCCCTACATATCTTTGTATTCTACTGACATTGACTACCAAATGTATTTTTATTGTACTAGGTAGTTCTAATTCCACTGCATTTGATAATACAATCTTCTTTATTTTATAAGGGTCTACAAACTTCTCTGTTAGCTTTTCTGTTCTCCTTCTGACCATCTGATATTTCAGATCCTTAGTGCTTAGTATTACTAAGTCTTCTACTTTATACTTGTCAACTTCTGCTCTCTTTCTATCTGTATATTTCTTTATTTCTTCTTGCACTTTTCCTAGCACTGCTTTTGCTTCTTCCTAAACCTCCTTCATTTTTATTACAAATTTCTCTGCCCCCTTGTATTTTCCTTTCCTTCTCATTTCAAACCCCATTCTAGGATCTTGTCTATAATTTACCTTGAAAGGTGACATCTTGGTACTTGAGTATACTTTGTTGTTGTAAGCAAATTCTACTGTTTCTAACTAATCTAGCCACTGTTCCTGCCTATAGTCAATAAACATTCTTAAGTACTGCTCTAGTTCTTGATTAACCCTCTCTGTTTGCCTGTCTGTTTGAGGGTAGAATGCCATCAACAGTTTACTTTCAATTCCTAACATTCTATTCAGCTCCTACATTATTTCTGCCACAAACTGTAGTCCTCTGTTAGAGATGATGCTCTCAGATAACCTATGCAGCTTCCACACATTGTCTCTAAACAACCTGGCTAGCCCTTTTGCCAATATTTTATCTGTAGTAGGGATAAAATGGACCATTTTTGTTAATCTGTCTACTACCACTAAGATTGAGTCATATTCCTGTACTATTGGTGATAAAATCTGCTGATATATGCATCCAAGGTTTCTCAGGTATCGAATTGGGCATTGATTTGTCTACTAGCTGTTCTGTGCAGTTTTTGTTTCTCTAACAGGAATTGTATTCTTCCACATATTGTTTCACCTTCTTAGTTACTCCTGGCCACCAAAAGTTTTGGGTAACCAACTCCACTGTCTTCTATTGTCCTCCATGTCCTCCCACTGGTGTACTGTGATGTAGCCTAATTATTTCTGCTCTTAATATATCATCTTTAGATATGTATACCTTCCTCTCCTTATACATTATACTATTCACTTCTCTCTATTCTTTGTCTCTCAGCATCTTTACTCCCACTCATTTCATTTCTTCTACTACTTTGACTACTTCATTATCTTTTACCTTCAACTTTCTTACTTTCTCCAACAAATTCACTCCTTCTACAATCACTTCTACCCTTTCTATTCTTCTAACTTCTAACCACTCAGGTTTTACCAATGTCTTATCCTCATTGTTCCTTTCTACTTCTACTTCCCAGTCCAGCCTTCTGTTTAAGCTATCTACCTTTCCCATTTTACTTTCTGGAACATGCTTTAATGTAAAATTGAACCTTAATAGATACAATGCCCATCTAGCTTGTCTTCTATTCAATTTTTGTACTTTTATGAAGTATTCAAGGTTTTTGTGATCTGTCCAAATCTCAAATTTCATTGTTGCTTCTTCTAGGAAATGTCTCTATGCTTTCAGACATCTGACTACTGCTAACATTTCTTTGTTGTGAATCTTATAGTTTTTTTCTGTATCACTTAGAGATTTAGAAATAAAAGCAACTGGTCTCCACAGCTCGTTGGAACCCTTCATTGATAATACTCCTCCAGTAGCATAGTTTGAAGTATCTGTCTCTACCCTGAATTTTTTGTCTAGATCTGGGACTGCCAGTACTGGTTTAGTTGTAAAGATCCTTTTGAGCTCATCAAACACTTTCTGCTGCTTTTCTTTCCACTACCACTTTACATCTTTTCTTGTTAGCACATTCATTGGCCTTGCTACTTGAGCAAAGTTTTTGATGAACTTTCTGTAGTAGTTAGTGAAGTCTAAAAACTTCCTGACGTCTTTTACATTCTTTGGCTCTGGCCAACTTAGTACTCCATCCACCTTTTTCTTCTCTATTTCAATCCCATCAGGTCCTATAACAACTCCCAGGAACCTGATTTTTTGTATCTTCCACACGCATTTTTCTGGCTTAATATACAAGTCATTTTCTTCCAATTTTTTCAGCATTTCTTCTACAATTTCATTATGCCCTTTTTCTGTTTCTGTCTCTATTAACACATTGTCCACAAAGGCTACCACTTTTCCTTCATTAATCATGTCTCTCAGAATTTCATTCATTATTGCTTAAAATGTGGCTGGCGGATTCATTATTCCAAAGAACATGACTGTCGGTTCAAAGGATCCTATATGGGTCATAAACGCTCTCTTCTACTCATCTCCTTCCTTAATCCTTACATTGTTGAACCCCCACCAAAGATCCATTTTCATAAATACTCATTTACTTCCTATGTTGTCAATTAAGTCCATGATTAACAGAAGTAGATAGTTATTCTTCACTGTTTGGTTGTTTAGGTTATGGTAGTCCATTACCATCCTCTTACTCCCATCTTTCTTGCCTACAAAGAATACTGGTGATGTTTGAGGGGATTTTGATGGTCTAATATACCCTTTTCTCAGTTGGTCATTTATAAAGTTCTGAACTTCCTCTCTTTCATCTCTGAATAAAGGGTAAATTCTTCTCTTTCATGGTTTAAATGTTTTTTTAAGATCTATAGCATGATCCCAAATTTTCCTCATTGGTATTCTTTCCAATTCTACCTTTTCAAACATCTTTCTCCACTTTAGAAACCTTTGTGGAACTATCTCCTTGATCTTCTTATGATCTGCTTCAATCTTCTTCTCTCTTCCCCAATTCTCTTTATCCTCTACTACCTATCTTACTACCTTTTCTTCTTCTAGTATCACTACTCTCTTTCCTTTCTTTGCTTTCTGTCCCTTTTCCAGTTTTGTATTTTTCCTATATAATGGAGGGCATCTTGTTATCTTGACTTCTTCTATTTTCCAATTAATTTCTGGGTTGTGTGCTTGCAACCACAGCATCCCCAATATTACATCTGTTTTTCCCAAGTCGCACATATCCATTCTCATCCTTTCTATATAGTTTTTGTAGTACACGTTTACTTCCACTTGGTGTGTAATAGCCCTTCTACTATTGTTTGTCCCATCTACATTTTTGACTGTTACTGGTCTTTCTAGCTTTTGCAGCTTAAACCTGTATTTTGCTACCATCTTTTTATGCATGAACATTTCTGTTGCACTATTATCTAGGAGTACTTTTATAGTTATGCCTTTATACATATCTACCTTTTCTATCCCTATATTTAACTATACTTCTCTTAACATTTTGAATATTCTCCTAATATCTCTTTGTCTATCCTCCTCTTTCTCTGTGCTTTTTGGAGCTTCTTTTCTTGTGCCGCTTTGCTGCACTTCTCCCTTTCTAGAGTATGCTGCTACTCTCCAGTCCCACTATAGCTACTTCTTTCCTGTCCCACACTCTGGGCACAAGATTTTCTTCCTATCTTTCTCTGGTATCTTCTTAACTATATCTTTCCTTCCACATTGACTATACTTTACGACAACTACTCTTCTCTCTCCTGCTGTGTCCTCTCTCCACTTCTATGCTTTGAGACAACTGTTGTACCACACATTTCTTAATTGTTCACCAGAAACAAACCCTTGCCTCTGGTTTTTATATGTCTTGGTACCTTTGTAGTTGCATCCTTCACACTTCACAAATGTCACAACCTCCTATTTGGTCATCCACTCTCTCTGCTCTAGTGTTGCACTTCTTGGAGGTATTCCCCATGCACCACTGTATTTCTGCACCTTTCTCCACAAGGAGCACACTGGTCTTTTCTCCTGCTATGCCTTTTGCAGACTAGCTGCATATACCACTTCCTCACTTCTCCTTTCCTTTTCCACCTTAATATTTAAACACTTCTATTTGTAGTGTCCTACTCTCTGACATCTGAAACATTGTACCCCTTCCTCAACTGTCTCCTGCCTTCTTACTTTTGCTTCCTCCCTCACTCTATATTGTATCACTTTACTTGCTATCACCTCAAATCTATTCTAGGGAACTGGTTTCCCTTTTGTTTCTCTCATATTCCTACAGTTACAGGCCAGGTACCCAAACTTTCTATACCCCCAATACATTCTTCCTTCCCTTCTCTCTATTTCTGCCCTTAGTTTGGCTAGGGCATGCTATTGGTTGAGCATACTGCCTATAAGAGAGTTGTATTGTTCCAGAGATATGGTACTACATCTCCAGAGAAGTCAAAATAGGAGTAATCTTACTAATGTTATGTCTACTGGGGTACAAGATCTTCATCCAGCTAGACACCTACTACCCTACTTACTACTGCCCTAATACTATGGTTATACTATCATCCTGAGGAGAGGATCTCTAACCTAAATACCTTCCTAAAGATACAGCATTACTCCTCTGCATGTATAGCCCACAATGGGACTTCAGCACAAGGTTTATAGAACGAAAGGAATACAAGTAAACTACTGAGCACTGCTCAATTGCAAGGTCAGGTCTTAGATACAATATCTGAGCTTGGTATTGTGCTTCTACTGTCAATCCCTTGTAGTAATTTAGCCCGAGATGACTTAGATACCCTCCTAGTCTGAGTTGACAAGGAAAACTCGATGGAGTTTTCATTGATTATGTTACACTACTTATACATATTCTGTATTTACTTCTATTTACAAACTTCCATGCATCTCTCTTTGGTTATTCCATCTCACACATCCACCAATTTCCTAATTAAAAGAAAAGAAAAGAAAAAGAAAATAAATAATAACTTAGCTGTTTTGGCTGTGTCATAACATCCCTAACTGATTGACAAGTCCCCTTAAGCCAAGGGCCTGGCTATATATAGAGATGACTAGTGATCATGGTAACTACTGGTCGAGGGTTGAGATGGTTATAAGAATAAGGATGAGCAAGGTCTAAGGCAAATGGTATTCTAGATATGGAATTGAGTTCTGGTGTAAAAACTTAGACTGAGACGTCTTAGAACTATTCCTAGTCTAAGTTGACAAGGAGAACTCAATAGAGTTCTTATTTGATTATAGTACACTACTTATATATATCCTGTGTTTACTTCTATTTATGGACTCCTGTATATTTCTTTTAGTCATTTCTCAGTTTCCTAATTAAAAGAAAAAGAAAAAGAAAATAAATAATGACTTAGCTATTTTGACTGTATCATGATAAATATACTTTGGGAAGTTGATGGAATGCAAACCAAGCAGTTAATATATATAAACCACTTTGTCTTTAGTAAGAACACTATTCAGATAATGTTATAAACTGGCTCCAAAAAAGGAAAATATCTCCTATATATTTATCAACTTGATAGAGAATCTCTAGTAATACAATACAAGGAAGATATAAATAGTATGGAACAGTATTATGTAAGAAATATATAGTTATTAGTAATAATTTTGTGACCATGGAAAATAGGTGCACAGACCATGGGATATTTGTATAAGTAGTAGTAGAAATCCAACAGAGAACTCTATTGAGTTTTTTTCTTTCAATTGTTACTAGTTGGGATTAGAGCTTCAGTCCTAAGTCCATACCTTAACAGATAAGCTTCTTTAATGTTGATCTAGTATATTTCAAGGTCAAGTACAGCAGCAATTGCAAGAACAGTATGAATTGATAAGAAATAAGCAACTGGAGCAAAGATGTTAAAATAGTCAATACTAGAGACTTAGTAAAAACCTTGTACAACAAGACAGATCTTGTACTGTGCTACAGTACCTATAGTATCTTTTTTTATCTTGAATACCCAAGTTGAACCAATGAGATTTGCTATTATAACTTAGACTTCAAGTGTATTTGTTGCCTAAACATAACTAATAGTTCTTGTACTATCACTTCCCAAATGATATCCTATTAAAGTGTTTCAACAAAAGTATATCCAGTTGTCTTCTAATCAATGTTCACTCCAGAGATGATTGTCAATTATAACAATACTTTCTTGAAGTGTTCTTTTAAACCAGAGATTTAGAAAAGAAAGAAAGAAAAGAAGAACTTAGAGTTCTTTACTCTTTCTAGATATATTTATGAACATTTCTACTAATCTATTCTAATAGAGAAGTAGATAATACTGTCTGTGACTGTTAATGTTCAAGTTACTACCAATGTCTGTTTTAGGAGTGTAATTGTCTGTGAATCTGTTTAAGTGTTCTTTTGTTATAGTTCTTATTCAGGTTAGTCCTTCTTTAGGTTTAAGTACTGTCTGTTTTTTTAGATCTGGATCCATTAAAGATCCTAATTAGTAGTTACTATTTGTGTCAGCCAATTATAGTTATTGAGTGCAGTGGTCCAGTTCTTCTATCCTCTCTTATTCATCCAATGAATTGAATCTTCATTTATATCTATCTTTTTCAAGATAATCAATTTTACAGTAATCATTGAGGAAAAAATCTTCTCTCTATTCATCATATTCCTCTGTATCTCCTAGGGGTTTATCATAATATTTGCACTATCAGGTAAGTCCACTAGCTTTTATATCTTAGTCTTTTCTAGTATCTGCAACTTTTTAGCACTAGCTTGCTTCCAGAAAAGCCAGTTCAGTCTTATTTTAGCCTCAGCCAAGCTATAAGATTTGAGAGCTTTAGTATTTGTGATTTCTATTGCCAATACTGATTTATTAACCTAATCTATACCTACTACATATACTTTCTCCTTTCCATCACCAATCTGATCTTTTATTTCTTTTCCTTTACTATCAATGTTGCTTTCACTAATCTTTGGAAGCTTTAAGCCATAGAGTCAAAACAGTATTGCTCCAATAGCTTTTCTATTACAGATTTCATGTACTTTGAATGAAAGTTTATAAATTCTTTTCTCTTGGAATTCAGGAATAAAAAAGAGCTTGTTGTTATTGTTGTTGCTAATATTACTAGAAGAAATATTAGATCTTGAAGACTTAGCCTTTGGTAGATTGGGAGTGGACATATGAGCAGATATTAAAGAAGATGTTGATAATAGTTTGGAAACTTGATCTATAGACCTTGTATTGATTATAATTAGTTTATTTTCCTCCTCTTTGATCTAAGCATCTGTTGAGGTCTTACATTTATTAAAGTAGACAATCCTTTCAACTGTTACTGTTCTTTATTCTAGCAAATAGATCCTACATCCCTTTGATAGCTTATCAATACCTATTCATTTGCTTTCTTTTATCTGGTCTCCTAGCTTGTCTCTATCTTTAGTCCTTACTTATACTTTTTCTTTTTATTCTCTGATAGTGCTCAAATCTGGTTTCTTTCCAAAGACTACTTTGTAAGATATTTTTCTATTTAGTGTTTTTGTTAATATTCAATTTAGAAGCTATATAATATGTCTCATAGCTTCTTCCTATAGATGTCTTGAGTTAGGAATATCACATCTATAAAATAATGCTCTAACATGTTTATTAATGATATAATGGCAATGTTCTGCAATCTTATTCTTAACAGTGGTATTATAAACTGTTAATTTCTGGTAAGTACCCTTAGACTTAAGGTAGAATGTGAATTGACTGGAAAAATACTCTTTACTGCAATCAAAATATAGTATTTTGATAGTAGCTTTTAGTTGAGTTGCTGTCTAGGTTTCAAAATCTTGGTAAGCACAGAATGTCTCATCTTTTGTTTTCATAAGTGTAAGACTAGTAAACTAGGTGCTATTATCAATGAAGATAACATAGTATCACTTTTCTCCAAGTATTTCAGTTGGTACTAGACTCCAGACATCAGAATGAATCTTTTCTCTGAATTCTTTGGCTTTCTTCCTTTCTTTTTCCTCCAGAACAGACTTATAAGTTGTCTTAGCATAAACACATAGTTCACAGAAAAATGGAATATTTTCTTTTGATAAGAAAACAATATAAAGACCTGTAACAAGATTATTTAAAATAAGACAATGGGCTATATTTGTTGAAACATAGCCAAGATAATAATAAAGGTATTCTAGAATGACTTTTTGAATAGCTGCCACAGTTCCAGAATCTTCAAGATCTGGTATTATATAATTTACTTAGTACAGTATATAATAAGACTTGGAAATACTTCTAACTCAATTACTATTAGGTTTATAGATAGTACATATTTTATTTGAGAAAGTTGTTGAAAAATCTTTTTTTATCAAGTCAACTAATGGAAATAAGTATATAACTAGCCTCTGGGGCATACAGGACATTAGTAAGATGAAGTTCCCCCAAAACTATAGCTATTTTAATAAAATAACCTTTTACTACTTCTTATATCTACAATTAGAGACAGTCATTATAGAACTCTCTAGACAATATACTAAAAGAACATCTGCTTGAAGAAAAGACAGAGAATTAGGACTTGCCTTTACCAGACCCAATCAGACAACTAACCTCTAGTCCAGCTCCAGATATCTCTAATCTTGAGCTTAGAACAGCTTTACTGAACTTGACCAAACAGTCTATTACAAATGGCCACTTACTGATTTGTGAGTTAATGATTTAATAATCAAAAGGCTCAAAAAAGCAAAGTTTAGACAGTAGCAAAAGATGTTATTAAGTCTGAGGTTTATTCTCAGATATATAGTCCTTCAATATATAATTGTAGTGGTTGTACACAAGAATAGCCTACTACATAATCACTATCTATTGTTCAATATATAGGAGTGCTATTGTTCTTGAAATAGAGATAACATAACCATCTTAGGGCAGTCTTTTGTTCTATTCAAGGACAGATGATAATCTATGAGTAAAGATCAGTGTTATATACAAACATTGAGAACCTTGTATCTCTATGGGATCTTATTGCCTCAGGATCTATTTATAGCTGAAAAAAGAGCATTAAAGAGAGCTTTACAATGGTCATTGAAGCAAATGATTATGTCAAGCAGTTTCTGAGATATTAGTAATTTAGCATGTAGTAACTTGGTAATCACCAACTGATCTGCTAATAATTCAGTGAATACTGATCACTTTGAGACATTTTTGGTACCTTTTGGAAGGTCTCCTTAAGAAATTTTGGTGGCTATTGAGATTGTCAAAATTAGTCAAGTATTCCTGGAGTTATGGTCCAAATAAAGTTTGTAATATAATCTATACTATATACTCAGAAGAAGCTTAGAGGAATCAGGGAACCAGATACCTTCAGTGGAAGCAATGCTAACAATCTTTGAGCCTTTATATTTCAGTATTAGATTTATCTTAGAGCTTGCAAAAGAAAGTTCATCAAAGACACAGAGAAGAATTTTTTGCCATTTCATACCTAAGGGGAATAGCATTGGACTATTTTGAACCTTTTATCAACAAACTAGATCCCCTCCAAGATTTTGATTTTCTTGAGAATTGGTCTGTTTTCATTCAAAAGTTGTCAAACATTTTTGGATCTGATACTCCAGAGAATAACAATAAAAACACCATCATAGCAATCCTGTTTCTACATGATAAAAAGGCCATAACTTATCTCATACAATTTGCAAAATATCAGAATAGAATTAGATAGAGGGACTATTCTTTATAGAAGATAGTCAAGGATATAATACTAGAGAGGATTAGTAAAGAGCTGTACTTTAGCAAAAAAGATATATTTATCTTTGAAGGTCTAAAAAGAGCAGTGCTGAAAATTAACAGTAACTATTAAAGGAGAGTCGATAATAATAGACAGAGATACTGAGTTGCAAAAAGTACCCAGGGTTATTCTCCAAAGAGCCCAAAGTTTAAAGCTTTGTCAACTAGTAGTGTCCCAAACAGAATACTATCCCCTACCTCTAATTCTCTTGACTGTACCTGAATATCTTTTTCTTTCTTAGAAACAAGTTAGCTTCATAACCTGTTACAAATTTTAGACCCTGATGGCAAACTCATAGTAGCAGAGTGTCAATGTAAAATAGATCTTGGATTGTGCCTGTACTATAGTAACTTGAGATATCTAGTTAAACTTTGCCCTGAATAGATCACCAGATAACAAATTCCTCTAGAAAGGTATACTGCATTTATCATCTCTATGAGTTCTTCATTAGAGTCTACAAAAAAAGAACTGGCAGTATCCTTGTCTTTTAAGAAGCTAACTATCTAGAACCTTACAGGAAGCTATATATTATTTTTTATGCTATCTCATTACCTAAGCCAAAGGGCCTGTACCTAGAGATCTACTCCAAGTTATTTTTGAGATCAGCAAAGGCATTGGTGGATTTTGGTTTATCAGTTTCATTCATAGATTTGGTTTTTGCTTTAGTCTACAATCTAGCTACTTAAGAAATTAACCTATTACCATTGTCTCTGTTAGATAGTACCATTGGAGCATAGAGAAATTACCACATCCTCTACTATACTTACTGCATTCTATCACAAACATGTCATATTGCAATAATATCATTAATAATTTACATTATCTTTTACTCTACTGTGTATTGTAGTTACTATATGCTATATCAAGGGTTACTCTGAGGTCATTGAGATATTTAGAAAGAGAATAGATACATATATTGACATAGAAATAAGAACAAATTGGGTATGAGTGAGAGTGACAAGTTAAAGCAGTTGTTAAATATAGATAAGTCTATATATTTTTATATAAATTTTATCTAGATTATTTTCTTTTATACTTGAAAATATATCTAGTAAAATTGTAGTACAATGACTGATTGTATTCTATTAGGAAACATACTATGAAAATGTAGAGAAATCTAAATAAATATATAATTTTGACCTAAGACAATACAATAATAGAGCTTAAGATTTCTATAACTCAAAAATTAATCTTTACTCAAGAATTCTAGTTGTATAATACTGTTATTAAAATTAATACTGTGCAAGAATATGTGATATGATATGACATTATGTGACAAAATACAGTGCAGTACCACATGTAGTAGAGGTGCAGTAGAAAAAGCAGTAGAAAAGTGGTAGAGTATTAATAGAGTATTATTTTTATAAATTGGTGACATATGTATAGTTCAAGAAATATGTTAGGAATCTCACCAATATACTGAAATTACTGTTTGTTTGTCTATATTACAAGTTCAGTCTTTGAGATATACTCAGAATTTGGAAATACCACTGGGACAACTATACAAGTTCCAATAATAAGCTATTCTTTTTCCTAAAAGAAAATCAGAAGTTGCAAGTAGAAAAAAATATTAATAACCATAAATAACAGTCTATTTGTTTATATGAGTCAAACAAGTGAATTTTTGTGGAAAGATAAAAGTAGAGCCCATCAAATAATACTACTATAAATCATAATTAATTTCTTTTGTAAAACAAAAAAAATATAGTTATGAATGGAATGATAGAAGAAAAAGCAACAAAAACCATTTTTTATCAGAATGACATTGGCTTTGAAAGAAAGTATATTTGGGAAAATATTATTATACACAGATAACATAAAGTTACTGATTTCTCTACTTCTGAAGATAAAAAGTCAGCAAAATAGAAAATAAGCATAAAATTAAATAAAACTTGAGAGAAATTATTACTGATGTCAAGAACAATAGAAATACTTCAAAAACACCACCAGTATGCCTTAAGAGTGCCCATGAGATGTCTAAATTAAAGAACAAGGCTACAAAGTAAAGAAAAAGTAGATGACTTGTTAATTTCCTACAAAGGCAAGAAAATCAAAGAAATAACAAATAAATTAAAGCAAAGTGTTATGCATTTGGGATATGGTAGGTACATCTCCAGGCAGTGGCTTGCCTATCCCTGGAGTGTCCAGTATAAGTAAAAAGAAAGGAGAGAATATATAATGTGTTATCTATTTATCTATAAAGGTAAAAAAGTAAGAAAATGGTAGATATATTTAAATAAAAAACACATCCAGAGAATATCTGAAACATCTCTGGAATGTCTAGGGAAAGTATGAAGAGTAGAGATACAAGATGGTGTATTGTCTTTCTACAAAAGCAAGTAAGTCAGTAAAATACTCAATATATTGAATTAAATTACTATGTATCTTGGGCATGCCAAATACACTTTTAAGAGATGTATGGTACATCTCTAAGGTGTCTAGAGTATGTATAAAGAGTAAAGATATGAGACAGTATGTTGTCTTTTTGTAAAAATGTCAAGTAGGAAAGGGATAGTAGTGTGGGAAAACTATAATATGCTGTGAATTACTATGAATATACTATGAGTGCATACTCTAGGCTCTGGAAAATAGTGCAATAAGTGGAGTTGGAAAGTAGAATATGCTACTGGATGAGATAATATATATTGTTCTCTAGTCTTGTGGTTTTACAGCTGGTCTAGAGAGAATACAATGATGATACAGGAGTGGAATGACCTTGGCCTTAGCTTGTATACTGTATATTATAAGAGCCCTAAAAAGGGAATAGTTTCCCAAGCATTCAAATACTTAATCAAAAACCTCAAGATGTACAATAGGGTCAAGATATAGATAGTGTGGGAACCAAAGTCACATGACAAGGTCAAGTGACCATAGAACATTCTGAAAGGACATGTAATTGTAGATTAGTAGTACAGCCACTGTAAAAGTAGTATAAGTAGAAGACCAATCTAATGAAAAACTCTATCGAGTTCTTCTTGAACATTTACCTAGGGTGATCACTAAGAGTACTCACTGTCTATCAATAACATAAGAACTCAATCCCCACTGTTGACCCTGTACCTCGCAGCCTCAACATCCTTATTTCTACTTACTCTCTTATCATTCTCACTAATGAGCATAGTGCTTGAAAGCATCTTGGATAGCAGGCTCTAGCTGTAAAGAGGACTTTACTGTTAGTTAGGGACAGTGGGTAGATGGCCTGGACAAAGCTCGTATTCCTGCCTGAGACCTGACCTCTATATTGAGTGGGCTCGTAACTAGTTTTTTACTATTAGCTCTGTGCTACTGATCCATTGTGACTAGTCTATGCAGGGGAACAACAGCAACCTCTTAAAGGCCTGTCTAGCTTAGGGATTCCCTTTTTAGAGATAGTACTGTTTCACCCTTCTTAGTCAGTAGTTAGTTATAAGTACAGACAAAAAAGATCGTTCATCCTCCTATGAGGAATCATTGCTATTGCTATTGCATATATCTTGCCAACAATAACAGCAACAGAGGAAACACCTTTTGGCACCTGCCCCCATCAAACCAGAGAGAAGCAACTCCTTGCCATAATTGCAACCCTGCAGCAGTAGGTTAATACCATGCTCTTTCAGCAATAGAGGAGTAGAGTAGAGATTGTAAGACCTCAAGTTTTCAGTAGGAAGATAGAGGAGGTGAGCGCATTTGTTAACATAGCTCGTCTATACATTAGAATGAAGATAATAAAAGAGGTAGCAGCAACCCAGGTGGCCTGGGTATTATCATATAGTATGGAAGGATAACTTGTTAGATGAGCTGGCTAAGAGAAAGTCAGAAGTGGAATCGACAGAGCAGCTGTTCACAAAAATAAGGAATAACTTTGGGGAAACATCAGAGGAAGAGAGGAAAATAGAACAATCAAGCAAGGAAGGAGAACCTGCGATGAGTATATGCAGGAATTCAAAAAGGTTGCCAGGGAGAGCAGCTATAAGGGAAGATCCCTCATCAAAGAATTTAAAAAAGGATTGAATAGGAATATTAGGAGGAAGTTAGCAGAAGCAGAAGAGCCACTGACCACTATTGGAGAGTGGCAAGAAAAAGCAGTGAGGCTGGATAGAAATCAGAGATAAAGCAGAATGGAAGAGAGAATATTGGGGAGAAATGCAGTGTGTCCAGGGGAAGATACGCAGTCTAAAGGGAGAGGATCATATGGGGGAAGAGGGGGACAAATAACATAGAGAACAGGAGGAGGGTATAGAAGAGGAGGAGAAAAAAATTATGTTTAATAAAGGGGAAACTCAAATGGGTCCAAGGAGAGACCCAAATACAATGGATATAGATAGAGGAGGAGAAGGGGACAGGATATGCTATGTATGTGGGAAGTGGGGCCATATAGCCAAAAATTGTTAAGAAAGACATAAAGGAAGGGTAGTGGAAATGCCACAGGAGTTGACAAAAGAAAATAGAGGATAGTGAGCTCTTGGCTAGCCTCCAATAACCTATATAGTATATTGCACCCAGAAAAGCTGGAAAATAAATACAACTGAGAGAGTAAGAGATGTATGATATACTCTACAGCTACTAAGAAAAGTCTGGATGAAGATGAGGCTAGAGAAGCTGGAGAACTATAAAGGGATAGTAGTAAGGGCACTGCTAGATAGCAGAGCAACAGGTCTATTCATAAATACGACCTTTGTCCAAGAAAAGAGATTTAAAATAGAGAAGCTAAAACAACCCCTGTTAGTTAGAAATGTGGATGGAACAGTAAATGTAGGGGGAGCCATGGCACACCAGATAGAGTGCAATATGTTCTTTAAAGGACATGTGGAGAGGGCAAGAATAGATATATATAATTTAGGGAAAACAGAGGTGATACTGGGAATGCCATAGCTAGTAGTCCATAATCCAGAGATAGATTGGGAAAAAGGGAAAGTAAAAATGACATGTTGTCCACCTATATGTAAAAGGAAAAAGCAAAGAGAGAAGGAGAAGGAAGTAAAGAAGGTGGAAAGGAATAAGAATGAAGAAACATTAAAAAAATTGGTATCTAAAAGGTTTTGGAAGTGGAAGAGGGTGTTTGGAAAAAAGAAATCAAAGAGAATGCTAGTGCAAAAGACCTGGGACCATGCCATAGAATTAAAAGAGAGGTTTGTACCAAAAAAGGAAAAGGTGTACTCATTGTCAAGGGAGGAAAGGGAGAAAGTACAGACATTTGTGGAAGATCAGTTGAGAAAAGGATACATCTGACCTTCCAAGTCATCCCAAACATCACCAGTACACTTTGTAGCAAAAAAGGATGGTACATAGAGAATGGTGCAGGACTATTGACATATAAATCAGTGGATGATAAAGAATAGGTATCCTTTACCCCTCATTGTAGATGTACTGGATGGAGTAAGAAAGAGGAAGGTATTCACAAAGCTGGACCTGAGGTGGGAATACAATAATATTAGGATTAAAGAGAGAGATGAATGGAAGGCAGCGTTTACAATATATATTGGAGCCTATAAACCCACAGTCATGTATTTTGGGTTAACAAACTCTTCTGCTGCCTTCCAAACAATAATAAATGATCTGTTCTGTAATCTTATAAACCAAGAAGATACAGCAATATTTGTTGATGACATCTTAGTAGCTACAGATATAGAGGAGAGGTACGATAAACTGGTGGAGGAGATGCTAAAAAGACTAGAAGAGAACGACCTGTTTGTAAAGCTAGAAAAGTGCAAGTGAAATTCTTGGAAGTAGTAATCAGACCAAAGGGAGTAGAGATACAGAGAGAAAAGATAGAGGGAGTCCTAAACTGGCTGGTATCTAGAAATATCAAAGAAGTTCAAAAGTTCCTGGATTTCGCCAACTACTATAGAAGGTTCATAAAAGACTTTGCTAGAATAGCAACACCGCTATATGTGCTGGTCAGGAAGGAGCAGAAATAGAAGTAGGAGAAGAAACAGGAAGAAGCATTTGAGAGACTTAAAATGGTATTTACCACAGAATCTATCCTAGCTATCCCAGAAATTGATAGGGAGATAAGAGTGGAAGTGGATACCTCAGACTACACAATAGGGGGAGTATTGTCAACAAAGTATGAGGATGGAAAGTAGAAACTAGTGGTCTTCATCTCTAAATCACTAAACGCTATAGAGTGAAACTACAAAATTCATAATAAAGAGATACTAGTGGTTATTAGATGTCTAAAAGCATGGAGGCACTATTTGGAAGGAGAAAAACTCAAATTTGAAATCTGGACAGATCATAAGAATCTCCAGTATTTTATAATGAGCCAAAAATTAAACTAGAGACAAGCAAGATGGACCCTATACCTATTATGATTTAATTTTACATTAAAATATGTTATAGGAAAGAGCATGGGAAAGGCAGATGAATTAAGTAGGAAACCAAACTGGCAGAAGGGAGTAGAAAAGGATAATGAGGACCAGAAGTTAATAAAGCCAGAATAGATTAGGAGAGCAGAAACAATAATAGAGGAAGGAAACTTAAAAGAAAGAATCAAAAGAACACAGGAAAGGGATAAAAAGGTAGTAAAAGCAGTAGAAGAGATGAAGAAGGCAGGGATAAAGACATTAAAAGATGAAGAATAGGAAATAGAGGACAGAATAGTAATGAAGAAGGGAAAAATATACATACCAGAAGGAGAACTTAGAGAGGAAGTAATACAATTATACTACAACACCCCAGTAGAAGGGTATGGAAGGAGATGGAAGATGACAGAATTGGTTGCCAGAAGTAACAAGGGAGATGGGAAGATATATAGATGGATGCGATGCTTGTCAAAAATACAAAAATTGAAATGAAGCACCAGCAGGAAAGCTAATGCCCAATGCAATCCCAGAAAAACCATAGAGCCATATCTCAGCAGATTTCATCACCAAACTGCCATTAGCCCAGAGATATGATGCTATTTTAGTAGTATACAACTGTTTCAGTAAAATGGCACATTTCATAGTAATAACAGAGAAAACGTTGGTAGAAGAACTTGTAAAATTGTTTTGAGATCATGTATGGAAGTTGCATAGGCTTCCAGAAAGCATCATATCAGATAGGGGAGTATAGTTTGTAGCAGAAATGATGAGAGAGCTGAATAACTTGCTGGGAATCCAGATAAAACTCTTGACAGCCTATCACTCTCAAACAGATAAGCAAATGGAAAGGATAAACCAGGAGTTAGAACAATACCTGAGGGTCTTCATCAACCATAAACAAGAACAGTGGCCAGATTGGTTAGAAATGGTAGAGTTCATGTACAATAACAAAATACATATGGTAACAAAAATATTGCCATTCAAAGTAAACTATGGTCAAGATCCAAGAATGGGATTTGAGAGGAGAAAAAAAAAGAAGTATAAAGCAGCAGAAAAATTCATAGAAAGAATAAAGAAAATCCAGGAGGAAGCAAAAGTAGTGCTAGGAAAAGCACAGGAGGAAATGAAGAAGTTTGCAAACAGAAAGTGAGGGGAGGGAGAAAAATACATGATAGAGGACTTAGTACTGCTAAGTATGAAGGACTTAAAATAGCAGATAAAAGGAAGAAGATCAGAAAAGTTAACAGAGTATTTTATGGGCTCCTACAAAGTCAAGGGAATCGTCTCTAGTAATGCAATAGAATTAGAACTATCTAAGTCTATTAAAATATATCCTGTAGTTAACGTAAGTAGAGTATAGCTCTATAAACTATAAGTAGAGGAACAGAAGAAGATACCACCAAAACTGCTTATTATCAAAGGACAGGAGGAATTTGAAGTAGAGGAAATCTTAAACAAAAGAGTGATTAGGGGAAAGAAAAAGTTTCTGGTAAGGTAAAAGGGATATATGATAGAAGAGGATACTTGGGAAAATAGAGAAAACTTGGAAAACATAAAAGAGTTGGTAGATGAGTTTGAGAGGAAGTACAGAGAACTAAGGTAATAGAAGCTAGGAGAAGAAGAGAAGGAATTTAGTCAAGAATTACCAAAGGAGTTCACAGCAAAATTGTTATATGGCTGGGGAAAAAAGAGATATGAAAGAGAAAGGGAAAAGAGGTGGGACTAGAACTAGAATCAATGAAAAAATTCCTTGGGATAAGAAAACTTAAAGGGAGGGCCATATTATGAGAGTTCTAAAAAGGGAATAGTTTCCCAAGTATTTGAACACTTGATCAAAAACCTCAAGACATACAATGGGGTCAAGATATAGATAGTATGGGAACCAAAGTCATGTGACCACAGAACATTCTGGAAGAATGTGATTATGGATTAGTAGTACAGCTACTGTAAAAGTAGTATAAGTAGGAGACTAATCCAATAAAAAACTCCATTAAGTTTTTCTTGAACATTCACCTAGAGTAATCACTAAGAGCACTTATTGTCTATTGATAACACTGTGCCTCAATCTTCTATTGCATATATAGTTGCTGATTTTAGAGTAGTAGAATGTTGTTCAAGAAAAAGGTAAATTCAGGAATAAGGAGTTATATAGTAGAGAGTACTATAGGAATATAGGGGAAGATAGTTTGAGACTTTAGAACTTTAGGACTTTTGGACTTTAATCTATGAACTAGATTACTACTATATATCTACCTCATATATATACTAACTAGAGTAAAAGAGAGCTAGTCTGAAATATAATACTCTTAGTCTGAAACATGATACTTCTATAGAAGATAAATAATAATAAAGAATGTGAATATAAATATTAATTTATACCAAATTTTCTAGTATATGACAAAAGACAAGTAAATTAGTAAAATAGTCAATATATAAAATTAAATTACTATATACCTTGGGTATAACTGATATACTTCTCAGAGATATCTGACATATTTCTAGAGTATTATTATAAGTTCAAAGAGAAGGGGCAACTATATAATCTGTTGGTTTACTACAAAGGTAAGAAAATTAGAAAAATAACAAATAAATTGAAAAAAATATTACATATCTTGTTCAAGTCTTGTACATCTCCAGATGACAAATAATACATCTGGAGATATCCAGTATGTTTTTGAAGTGAGTAGAGGGTAGCTGAGGTATTGTATCCTAATAAATAGCAAACAAGTGTTAATATCAATGTAGTTTCCTTACTAGGATACCATATTATACATTACCTTTCTTATTGGGACACCATAACCTGATGAAATGTCTTTTTATTGTATATTTTATTGTTTAGCCTTACTATGGGCATAGAATATATATATATTTAAAACTATATAGAAGAAACTGCCCATCCAGGTATCTCTACCTCCAATTTTTCAAAGATATCTTTTCTGAAAAAAAATGTATAACAGTACCTATCTCTACTCTCCCATTTATTGATACTATAAAGTAAGAGATTCCCACAGAACTGTATAATAGTACCTGGGTTATACTAAAGTATTACTCTAAGTTCAGGCAAGTTAAAAATGGCTAAATAATATGATCTAAATGTTACTACTTAATTATACCAGGAAGTGGTCCCAAAATAGTCCCTGTACTCTTTGGAGGTTCTATTAGTAATTGAAAACAACCCTAAGTAGACTATGGACCAAAGAGAGGTATATTGTTCTGTAATAGAGTCTGCTTTCAGTTTCCTCATAACTAAATAAGCAATATCATAAAGAGTTGGATAAGAGATAGAAAGGATATTGTCTATAAACTTGAGAGGGTTAGTAATTTTTTAAAGCCAGCTCTAGACCTCTTTATTTATGTTTTGATATATTGAAGAAGATAGTATAATCTTGGTCTTAGGATCTTTCTATTAATTATATTAGTAAAAAAATCTAATATAGATTTAAAATTATACTTCATGGCCCAAACAAAACCAGCCTGGTAAAAATATATATATAAAAGAGGCAGACAAAAAGAGAAAAAAATTTTAAAAAAAGGAAAAGAATATTTAAATTTGGAGAAAGAATATAAGATATATGTGTACTGCATATGCTCTGCATTTCTGCAATAAGATTTGCCTTGTTCTCCCTAATGATTATCTATTGTCAAAGCTGAATACTATGAGGCTTTACATCAGGAAGTGCACAAAACTCCCTATAGTGATATTCTTTGGCCTAATTGTAAAGACTACACTGTATAATAATATGTTCACAATCTTGGATGTCAGCCTGTCTACATAGACAGCTGAATAGAGAATTTGAAAAGAATCTTTGTTTGTATTCACCAATGGAAACATGTCCAGTGGTTATATGAATGAATTTTATATACAAGGAATTAGAGCTTTTTATAAATGGAAACCATGAGCCTCCATTAGCATACATTGGCTTTAGGACTTTTCTTTTGTTGTCTTCAAGGTCTAGAAAGAGTTGATCTCTTTTGCAATTGTTTGGAAAGGTATTCTGTCACTTCTTTAAGATGTCATTGTACTCCTTCTTTCTACTAAATAAGAAAAAGTTTTTGCTAGATAGTATAGAGAAATTATTTGCTTCCTTTACTTGGGTATTAATAATCTTGTGTCTAGACTACTTGGCTTTACTTGAACAGTACCAGAAGTATATAATTATCTCTCACTAAGAATTCTTTGACTTCAATTGCTATAAAAATAATAGAAGTTTAGAAAGGACCAATATGTGACTTGAATATCTTTTTTGCCGCTATTATTGAGTCTGTAATAACAATAATTTCATGGACATTTTGTTTTTCCATAGTGGAAATGAGACCTGAGTAAATAGCCATTAGCTCAGCTTCTACAAAGATGATATTCATTGTTTGAGCTCTTGTTTGTTTTATAATAGTATTGTTTTTTCAAATGTGAGCAACAGCAGTAGTCATATTAGACTTCTTGACATCTCCATCTGCTATGATAGTGACTTAGTATAGGGATATTTGGAACTGGCAGAAGACTTCATTGAGGTTTTCTAGATGTTTATAAATGTCTTTTTTGTTTAATGAATCAAAAGGATAAAATAAAAATTTGTTAGAAAAATAATTGACTACTCTCAAACCAGGAGAAAAAATAGAATAAAAAGGTAAGAAACTTTTATTGACTTCTGATAACCATACATTGACATCTTTGATAGAACTTTTCAGTTTTATTTTTTGTTTTGCTATGAGATTTTGAGTTGAGAATTTATAAGGGGGTTAATTCTTGGTATATTACATATCTAGTAACGAGTTAATGGTATAGGACTGAGGTATCAATTTATAACAGAGGTGATAACAACTATTTAGCTTTTGTAAGTAGAGATATATTAGTATAAGGCCAGCAATAGCTTCAATGTCTTCTATAAAAGAGGTAAAAAATGCTTTTAAGATTTATAATATGGTTTTTTTTGCATTTTTTTAAGTTTTGCTAAGTTTTAACAACAAAAGCTTCTTTGAAAAACCATAGCTGGAAGCCATATAAAGCAATGGAGAGAATATATATTCTATACAATAAACACTTTTGAAGAGAAAGAATACTCTATAAAGAGTTGCCCAGAAGCTTTATGGCATTAAGGGTTGAGAGGTATTTCATGACATAATAATATATATAGTAATAAAAGTTGAGTTTTTGGTCAAAGAAAAAGCCTAAGTATTGCTAGATAGGTTTAGGTTGAAGAACAGGTTCTCTTACTGAGAAAAGATTAATGGAGAGGTTTGGGGGGTTTTGAGCTCTGGTAAAGTAAAAGACCTCAGATTTATTATGTTCTATAGTAAAACCTGTATTAAGAAGAAGTTTAGACATAATATTGTAGCTACAGAAGAGGAAAGCAGAAAACAGATTATAACTCTTTTCTTATGAAATTTTTTTGAATGTTTTTATGATTAGAGCCATATAAATAGTAGATAGAATGGAAGAGAGGGCGGAGCCTTGGTCTACACTGGCACTGGTATTGAATGATAGAGAAATAAAACCATTCCAAGTATATGTTGTTGACCTGTTGAAATGGTAGTTGTTAAAGAATTTAACTATATTGTTGTTTAAGCTTGTTTTCTTAAAACATAAAGAAAGAAATGAATAATTGAGAGAGAAAAACTGGATAATATCAAATGCTATAATACTAGTGTGATATTGTTTAGTCTAGCCCACACAAATAATATGGGTGAGGTAGGTGCTCATGTCAATAGTAGAGCATTGTCTGATACTACCAAGTTGATTAAGGTCTAAGAAACTATTTACCAACATATAAAATTGAAGGTGATTGCTAATGACCTTTTTGATAAGTTTGTCTGTTGTGTTGAGAAGTACTATAGGGTGGAACAATTTGGGGGTATTATACAAGTCTTTATAAAGCTTGGATATAATGACCAAAGTAGCCTCTTTGAAGTACCTAGGCCAGACTTCTAGAAGTATACAAGTGTTAGCTATATCTACAATTTTTTTAAGGTATATGCCATCAGCAATGATGGTTTTAAGATGTCTTCAGGAGACATAATTGAAACCAGAGGTGGAGAAAGATAAGTACTTAGCTATTGCATCTTTAACTTCTTAATAAAAAAATAGAGGTCATTCTATAGAATTACATTGTGTTATATCATCTAGGAATCTTTCATCAGTTTGGCAGTTTTTAGCAGAGTTGTATAAACTGTATAGAGCATTCCATAGTGATTCAAGGGTATTATAGGGTTGCCCTTTATATTTGATGGTTTTGGTGGTAGACAGTAATTTCTTTTTGACCCAGTTCATGAGATTCCATGGTCATTTATTTAAGGTTGTGATTTCTTGTATTTTGTTGTCAAAGAACTTTTTCTTGGCCAACTGAACTGATATTTTGAAGGTTTTCCAATTGACACAATTGCTATGAGTGCAATAGTTATCAAGACTATTAGTACACTCTTGGTTCTACTATTCTTTAGAATATTTTGTGATTCAGCTGGTTTTGGCATGTTTGGACCATACATCCCTAAATATTAGTGCTAGATTGTTAACCAGGGCTTGAGTTCACTGTTGTTGCTAATAGTTGCTGTATTCAAAAGTTTGATATTCTCTTTGATTTCTGTAATAAACTTTTTCTCAGCTTTGCTATTCTTTTTGATAAATTGGATAGTGATATTAATGTCTTCTTCCTTTATGCTGATTTCAATGACCATAGGAACATAATTGGATGACTTTCTCTTGTCTGGGAATAGAAAATACTTGGTAAATCTGCAGTTGTTAAAAAGGAGAAAAATAAGATCTAAAACTAAGTTAATATCTCTAGGATTGTTAGTGTATCTTGTAGGGCCTGGATTGCATGGAGGGAATAACTCAAGATCTAAGCTATCAGCAATAAGGGTGAGATTTTCAGTATAGATTGAATAATGGGGGAAAGAAAGGTCCTAGTCATAGTCTCTTATGTTGAAATTGCCCATCATTGTAATAGTGTTTCCTATATTTCTGACATTGTCTTATAATATTTGGAAGGTTACCTGATTGTTGTCTGGATAAACATTTATAATATAGTTGATGTTTTGATTGTTATGAAACAACATGATATTGATGTCTCAATGATTGATAATGTTTAACCTGAGCAGAAATTTGAGTTTTGAAACCTGTTTGTTAATATAAGTGATAATGCAGGGGATATTGTTGATTGAACTACTGTTTCAAATAAGGAATAACCATTCAGAATGTTTAGGAGCACTATATAATAGATCTCCTTTAGAATTGGTGTTGCTAGAAAGGTTGTGTATAAGATAGCAAGGGAGCTCTTGGATAAGGGTAATGTCTGATATATTTTTTTGTTCCTCTAGAATAATGTCAGTAAGAATTTTGTTCTTCTTGACATTTTGAGAAAAAATCTGTAGGTTGTAAATATTCATAGTTTGTTGCTACTTATAGCTAAGTAGATCAAATTAGCCCTGATTTTCTAGAGCTCTTGTGACTTCTTGCTGTGTCATTCACAATTAAATTGGTTCTTCCAAAATGGGCATTTGTTATTGTTGATGGTGTGATCTCCCTTGCATTTGAATGAGTGAGGTTTGCCTGCTTTTGTTTCTGGTCTGGGAGGGTTAATTTTTAAATTAGCTTTACAGCACCAAGCTATATCTCTATGATGTTCAATTTTGTGAGGTCTATTGCATTTCTGACATTTAGAGCCATGAGCTCTGCAAGGAAATATAGAGTGACCCCACTTCCAACAGTTGTGACACTAAGATATGCTAGAGTTTATATTGGGCCCCCTAATAGTAGTGATGCAATGACCAAAATTAAAGAAGTAGTTAATAAGAAGCTTAGCCTTGGAACTGTTCTACAAATCCCAAATATCTAGCCAAACAATAGCTATGTCTGATTTGGGTGACACTTTAATAACTCTGGGTTTTGAGACAAGTGAGATATTTTTGAACAAGTTGGTGTAGTTGATTGAGTTGACAATGTTCTTATAAGTAAGTTTATTGCCATTGGGTTGGATATATGGGATGCCTATAATCTTGAGATAGAATTTGGATTGCAGCAGATAAGTGTTATGACTTGGCAAAATGGTTGGGTTATTATTTATATTTTTTTTCTTTTTCTTTTCTTTCTTTTCTTATTTAGACTTACTACACAAGGAAGGAGTATAGGAAAGTATTACACAACTGATGTCACAGTGTCATATTACATGATGAAGTCATATAATAAGTATAGGAGAGTAGTGTACAGACCATGTAGTAGTTATATAAGTAGTATATAGAATTTAATAGGAACTCTATTAAGTTCTCCTTGTCAACTCAGACTTGGAGTATAATTAAGTTGTCTCAGACTAAGTTGCTATAATGAAAGAAAAGTACTTTGTTATTGTTAATACCATCAATTAACTTAATATATGTCTTAAAGAGACCAAGATCACTAGGTACAGGAACATTGTTAGTAACAATAGAAACACTATCCAAACATGAATCCTTAGAGTTTAGAATAAGGCTTCTGGAGGTATACTCTACACTATATACTACTATAGCTTGTTTATTCCTAATCCTATGGTCCTACTAGTCAGGGTCAGGAGTTGCTAAGTCAAGCTAGAGGTAATTAAATATTATATAGTAATATTTAATTAGGCACAAGATTGCTCTAGGAGATCAGTCTAGTGTTCTAGAGGTGGTATTAGTAAAGTTCCTTTACACTTACCTCTCCTCTAAGATTGCTGCATCTTGAAGCAATTGCTCTGGAGTTGAAAATTGTGTCAAAGTTTATCCAGCAGATGTACCTGGAGACTACAGGGTATTTGTAGTAGTACCCCACCACAAAGTCAGAGACCAAAATGTTGGAGACCACTTCCTAAGAGTTGTGCTTCCTATCCCTTCTACTTCACCAAGAACTAAAATCTCCTCCAATGCTAGCAACTGTTTAGGATTTCCTTTACCTCCCATTCCTTCTCTCTGTCAATGATAATTGGTGGTAGTAGAGGCTCTGATCTTTGTTCTAGTATGGGATTGTCTGGAGCAGCAGACAGTTTTACTATATTGAATATGGGACAGAGTTTCTTTATTATATGTAGTAGCTCAAGGTGATAGGCTAGAGGTCCTACTTGGCATTCCACTACAAATGGTCCAAGGCAATGATAGGACAATTTTGGAGATGGACAAGTGGTCTTGGTATCAGATATGTTGAGGAATACTCGGTCTCTAGGATAAAACACTAGGGTTGGAGATTTTCTTTGGTTGTAGTATCTTGTTATATCTTCTTGTGCCTTCTAGATTGCAGACTTGGCCTCTTTGACTGCTACCTTCATTTGTTCTATGAACTTGTTCACCATTTCCAGTCTAGAGGGTCATTGCCTGGGTTTAAAGCCCATATAAGAAGTTTATTCAGTGTTGAACAAGAATGGAATCTACTAGATGGATGAATGCATGTAGTTGTTGTGCTAGAACTCCGCTATGAACAGCAAGTTATACCAGTTGTCCTGTCTCTCATTGGTGAAGAGCTATAGATACTAATTTAGCTTTTGGTTGACATGTTCTGTTTATCTGTTGGTTTGTGGATGCCAAGTAGTGGAGAAAGCTAGCTGTACTTTTAGCAGTTTGTAGAGTTCCCAGATGAAGAGTACCACAAACTGGAGTCTGTGGTCCAAAATTATATGTTAGAGCAGCCCATAAAGCTTTTATACATTGTAGAGGAATAGTCTGGTAGTCTCTTCCATAGTTACCATTGTGTGTGTTAGAATAAAGTAGGCTCTCTTTGACACACAGCTGACTATGGTCATAACAGTATTACATTCAGAAGATTTGGGGAGCTCTACTACAAAATTTATGCTGAGCATATCCTATCTTGCTTCGGAGATATAACTCTCTGACCTAAAGAATATCATATTGCTTTTATACAAAGATACAGGTTACAGGTACTAATATACTGTCTGATGTACCTGGACATTTGGGACCACTAGTAGTTGTAAGACACCAGCTCTAATGTTTTCTACTGTTTAGGGTATTCAGCAATCTTTGTGTTGTGGTACAGAGCAATGATCTTTCTGCACAAGTCTAGAGTCTAGAAAACATAGATCTTTCCTCTAAAATAGAGCAGTCCATTGATGTTTATTCACTCTGAGAAGTGTACTATTCTGCTAGAGGTTTCTCTCCTCCTCCAATGTCTCTCCAAAGTTGTCCCTTATTTTTGCAAATAGTTGCTCCACTGATTCCACCTCTGACTCTCCCTTGGCCAACTTGTCCAACAGGTTATCCTTCCATGCCTCTGCTATTCCCCCCTGCACATATGACAATATCCAGGCCACCTGGGTTGCTGCTGCTTCCTCCGTCATCTTCATCCTAATGTATAGGCGAGCTATGTTAACGAACGCACTCACCTCTTCCATCCTTCCACTGAAAACTTGAGATCTTGCAACCTCTACTCTGCTCCCTTGCTGTTGGAGAAGCATGGTATTGACCTGCTGCTACAGGGTTGTGATCATGGCGAGGAGTTGCTCCTCTCTGGTTTAGGGGAGGGTGGGTGCTGAAGAGTATTTCCCCTATTGCTGTTGTTGTTGGTGAGACATTGGTGATGGTGATAGTGATGTTGATGTTGATGTTTCCTCATAGGAGGACGAGTAGTCTTCTTTGTCTGTACTTATAGCTGACTACCGATTAAAAAGGGTAAAATGATACTATCCCTAAGAAGGGAATCTCTAAGCTAGGCAGGCCTTTAAGAGGTTTTCCATCGTTCCCCTGCATAGACTGATCACAATAGATTGGTAGTATGGAGCTGATAGCAAAGAACTAATTACAAGCCCACTTGATATAGAGGTCAGGTCTTAGGCAGAAACACGAGCTTTGTCCAGGCTGTCTACCCACTGTCCCTAACTGACAGTGAAGTCCCCTTTACAGCTAGGGCCTGCTATTCAAGAGGCTTGAGAGCACTGTACTCCCTAGCGAGGAAGGGTGTGGAGTAAGTGTAGTAGGGAAAATCACTCACGGGGCCAGTATGAAGCCAACTGTGCCTTTAAGTGATTTTGAGCAGGGTTTGAGGTGAACAGTGCTTGGATGTGGTATTGAGTTCTTATGTTATCAGTGGACAGTGAATGTCCTTAGCGATTACCCTAGGTGGATGTTCAAGAAGAACTCAATGGAGTTCTTTGTTGGATTACAGCCCTACTTATACTACTACTACAGTGGCTATACCCTAGAGTCCCGCAATCACATGTTCTTTTCAGGATGTTCTATGATCACCTGACCTTGTCATGTGATTTGACTTACTGAGTCCCCACCCTATTTATATCCTTACTCCATTGTATGCTTTGAGGTTTTGGATTAAGTGTTCAAATGCATGGGAAACCTTTTCCTGTTTGGGGCTCTCATAACAACTAGCAGCACCAGACCTAGATAAAGAATTCAGGGTAGAAGCAGATGCTTCAAACTATGCTACTGGAGGGATATTATCAATAAAGGATCCAAATGAGCTATAGAGACTGGTTGCCTTTATTTCTAAATCTCTGAGTGACACAGAAAGAAACTATGAGATTCATGACAAAGAAATGTTGGTGTTAGTCAGATGCCTGGAAGCATGGAGGCATTTCCTGGAAGGAACAACGACAAGGTTTGAGATATGGACAGATCATAAAAACCTCGAATACTTCATGAAGGTGCAAAAATTGAATAGAAGACAAGCGAGATGGGTATTATACCTATCGAGGTTCAATTTTATGCTAAAGCACATTCCAGGGAGTAAGATGGGAAAGGCAGATAGCTTGAGCAGGAGACTAGATTGGGAGGTAGGAGTAGAAAGGGACAATGAGGATGAAACACTGGTAAAACCCAAGTGGCTAGAAGTTAGGAGAACAGAAAGGGTAGAAATAATTGTAGAAGGAGTGGATCTATTGAAGAAAGTAAGAAAGTTGAAAGTAAAAGATGATGAAGTAGTCAAAGCAGTGGAAGAAATGAAATGAGCAGGAGTAAAGATACTGAGAGATGAAGAGTAGAAAGAAGAGAACGGTATAATGTATAAGGAAGGAAAGGTATATGTACCCAAAGACGACATACTAAGAGCAGAAATAATTAGGCTGTACCACGATACACCAGTGGGAGGACATGGAGGACAATAGAAGACAGTGGAGTTGGTCACCCAAAACTTCTGGTGGCCAGGAGTAACTAAGGAGGTGAAACGATATGTGGAAGGATGTAATTCTTGTCAGAGGAACAAAAACCATATGGAACAGCCAGTAGGCAAATTAATGCCCAATTTGATACCTGAAAAACCTTGGATACATATATCAGCAGACTTTATCACCAAACTGCCAATAGCACAGGGATACGACTCAATCTTAGTAGTAGTAGACAGATTAACAAAAATGGTCCACTTCATCCCTACTACAGAGAAAACATTGGCAGAAGGGCTAGCCAGGTTGTTTAGAGACAATGTGTGGAAGCTGCATGGGTTACCTAAGAGCATTGTCTCAGACAGAGGACCACAGTTTGCAGCAGGAATAATGTAGGAGTTGAATAGGATGTTGGGGATTGAGAGTAAGTTGTCAACGGCATTCTACTCTCAAACGATGGACAGATAGAGAGGGTTAATCAGGAACTGGAACAGTACTTAAGGATGTTTATTGACCACAGGCAGGAGCAGTGGCCTAACTGGTTAGGAATGGTAGAGTTTGCCTACAATAACAAAATGCACTCAAGTACTAAAGTGTCGCTCTTCAAGGCAAATTACAGACAAGATCCTAGAATAGGGTTTGAGATGAGAAGGAAGGGGAAATACAAAGGAGCAGAGAAATTTGTAACAAAAATGAAAGAGATCCAAGAGGAAGCAAAAGCAGTACTAGGAAAAGTACAAGAGGAGATGAAGAAATACACAGATAAAAAGAGAGGAGAGGTCAACGGTTATAAAGTAGGAGACTTAGTGATGTTGAGCACAAAGGATCTGAAATACCAGATGGTTGGAAGGAGGACAGAGAAGTTAATGGAGAGGTTTGTAGGCCCTTACAGGATAAAGAAAATCATATTATTGAATGCAGTAGAACTAGAACTACCTAGTACAGTAAAAATACACTTGGTAGTTAACGTTAGCAGAATACGAAGATATATAGGGCAAGTAGAGGGGCAGAGAAAGGAGCAACCAGCTCTAGTAATAATCAAGGGAGAAGAGGAATAGGAAGTAGAAAGAATCCTAAATAAGCAGAGAATACGAGAAAAAGACAAGTATCTGGTATGATGGAAGGGATTCATGGCAGAATCAGATACCTGGGAAGGGAGGGAAAACTTAGAAAATGCAAGAGAGGCAATTGAAGAATATGAGAAGGAATATCAACAAGATATGGAGGATGTAAGGAAGCAAGAAAAAGAGGAAGGGACATTTAAAAGAGGAGAATTGCCAGAACAGTTCACAGCAAGAAAGTTATTTGGATGGTTGGATAAAAGGTATGATGAAGAATACTGGGCAAGGTTAGAAAGAAACTGGAGACAATGGAAAAGAGGAAGAACAAGAGAGCAAAGAACCATAGAGACAATTAAGGAAGAAGAAGACAAATCAGGGGTAAGAGAGTGGACAGAAGAAGATGACAAGAAAATGGGCAATATGGTTGACCCGTACTATGAGTTATAGGGAAATCCTCGGGATGAAGAAACTTAAGAGGGGGGTGGTATCATGATATAGCCAAAACAGCTAAGTCATTATTTATTTTCTTTTTCTTTTTCTTTTCTTTTTAAATCTACGGACATGTGAAACAACTAAAAGGAGATGCGTGGGAGTTTATAAATAGAAGTAAACACGGGAGGTGTATAAGTAGTATACCACAATTGAATAGGAACTCTATCGAGTTCTCCTTGTCAACTCAGACTAGGAGGGTGATTAAGTCGCCTCAGGCTAAGTCACTACATGCTATACTTGGTACATATCCTGACATTGCCTATGCTGTTGGTTGCTTGAGCAAATACAGTGCCAATCTAGATAAGATTTATCTGGATTAAGCTCTACATTATCTCTGCTACCTTACTGGTACTAAAACTTTTAGACTTGAATATAATAGAACCTTAAATAGAGACATGTCTTTTCTTATTTTGGGGTACTCAGACTTTGATTGGGCTAGAGACATGAACACTCACTGTTCTACTGGTAGCTATATTTTTCTTATGTGTAGAGCTACTATCAGTTGAAGTAGTAAACTATAGACTTTTCTAGCTCTTTTATTAGTTGAAGCTAAGTATATGACCATGATATATACAGCACAGAAAACTATCTGGATCTATCAGCTACTTAAAGATCTAGGTTATAAATAAACTAGTCCTACTACTCTTTTAGGTAACAATCAAGTTACAATTGCTCTTGCAGAGAATCCCAGTAACCATTTATAAACCAAGTATACTGCACTTTGCTACTATTTTATTCACTTTGCTATTTCAAATAATATAGTTCTTTTGGACTATGTTTTTACTTCAGAAATGGCCACTGATAGGCTTATAAAAGAGCTCTCTAGACTAAAGCATTGCAGTTTTACAAGAATACTAGGTCTAAGTCTACATCTGAGTAGAAGTGTTGCAGATTAAAGCTATGAATATAGACTTGATTTAGAGTCATACAATATTGATTCACTTATGTAATATACATATATATCTTATTTTTACTCCTGAACTATATAGAGTACTGTTCTATCCTATAATATTTGTGGTTGAGTACCTCAGAATTGAATTATGCTAGTGATCTTGTTCAGAATTTCTACAAACAATATCCCTCAAAACCAGGTCCATTTTCTCTTTCTCCTAACCCCTAATATACCATACCCAACAGAATGGCTATGAGAGCATGGTCTTAGAAGAAAGATATTGTTATACTCTCTCTCTATTAGCATAACATCTGAGAGTTGTCATGTTACTTTCTGGGGTATACCGGATATCTGAATTACTAGCCATTACTACTATATAGTTTCTCCAATTTCTTATTACAGTAGTCTAAACTAACTAAAACTTAGCTTTATTCTCAACTAAGCCATATCTAGTATTGTAATCCAGTATTCACTATTTGTTAAGGTATGGACTTAGAGTTAAAGCTCTGACTCTAACTAGTAACAATTGAAAGAAAAGAACTCGATAGAGTCTCCTATTGGATTTCTACTACTACTTATACAGATATCCCATAGTTTATGTACCTACTTCCCATAGTTACAAGACTATGACTAATAACTATACAATTCTTACATAATATTGTTCTATGCTATTTATATCTTCTTTACATTATATTTCTGGAGATTTTCCATCAAGTTGATGAATGTATAGGAGATATTTTCCTTCTTTGGAGCCAACTTATAATACTATTCTAAAGAAATCTAATCTCAAATATCTCTTTCATCAAGTTTGAGGCTTGACAACATATCTAACTTATCTTTATCATTCAAGACTTGGACAAAACATTTCTCTAACTCTTCACTATTATATATTGCTTTCATTATATCACTATTCTCTGAGTTAGATTCAAGAGTGACTATAAAGACCTGTCACAAAAAAATGACTACTAAATAGTGACATGGAGATATAACAAAATACCTGTTCAAAGAACTACATAAATAGCTGGACCCTCATTAGCAAGTAGCTTTGCTAATGTTGCCCTTTTGGTGTAGTGGTAAACTATACAGTATATGACTACTGGTCTATAGTACAACTGTGACAAGACCATAGCACCATCACTATCATAGTTAACCATATTTACAGCAGTTCCATATGAGGATGATATACTGTTACCAAGGAACAGTGAATGTTCTTAGTGGTCACCCTAGGTGGATGTTCAGGAAGAACTCAATGGAGTTCTTCGTTGGATTGCAGCCCTACTTATACTATTACTACAGTGGCTGTACCCTAGAGTCCCATGGTCACATGTCCTTTCCAGAATGTTCTATGGTCACCTGACCTTGTCACGTGACTTGGCTTACTAAGTCCCTATCCTGTTTATGTCTTTACTCCATTGTGTGCTTTGGAGATTTTAGTTTGAGTGTTCAGATGCATGGGAAACCTTTTCCTGCTCGAGGTTCTCACAACAT